>JAUMTR010000001.1:11294036-11434974 GCA_032270685.1 Microctenopoma stevenorrisi
AGCCAGACACACAGAACTAGCTCCTTGTAATTCGCTTTGGATAAAAGCGTCTGCCAAACAAAGTAAATTAAAGTAAAGTAAAGTCCCTGATTCAGACGGAGTTCATCCTGCGACATTCTGTATCCCAGTCTGATGCTTAACCCATTGAGCTACCAGGCCAGTAACATGCAGCGTTTACGTTTTGACTGTACTTAGAAGTTGTTGTTGGTTCCTTTACGTTACGACACCACCATGTGCAACATTTAGCGTGGCATGGCACCTGGCCCAAACGCCCCATGTGGCGCACCCGTCGCGAAGCCAACACAGTGGCGCAGCGCAGATCAGCTCTCCCATGCAATTTCTCCAGGAATTGCCAAATCTAGTTCATTCTTGATTTGCGACTTCCATCTCTGTCTGTTGGCCCAATGGGTTAAGCGTCACACTGGGATGCAGAAGGTAAAGTAAAGTAAAGTTATTCGTTAAAACCTGCTAACGCCGTAAACCCAGCCTAGCTGCAGTCACCCCAGTTGTGAAAGCAGGCACCGCTGGCAGTGTCGGAGTCCAGGGAAAGGAATTAAGATCAACTTCTAAACACAGCCCAGCTCCATGCTAAGTGCTAAAGGCTAAGCTAAGTGCTAAAGGCTATTAGCATGCTACGATTCTCTCTCTCAGGCGAGGCCATTTTAAATACGCCCAGGTCACATTGGGTAGGCGTGAGAAACATTACCTTGATAGGTAGAGCATCCTATTGCGTATTTGACAACAGCCAATCTGGTATAAGCGCGGCTTTATTATTTAGTCAGGGGGTAGAGCATCGGTCCCATCTAGTGACCGCATATGTGCATAACACCCCAGTTTCTTCGCCATCCATTTCCAATGGGACAAATACTGATTAAAGAAATTAATTACAGACGAACCACATGAGTGACGAGTTTTTCAGCGACACGCACAGGATTCCTACATTATGAAGTGTAAACGAGATTTTTTGGACAAAGCGTGCAGTCAAATCTAGTTGACCGGAAAACTTTTAAGGCCCAATATTAAGAAGAAGAAAAATAAAGAGTGGAACTCATACTTGGGAGAGCCTTCAGCTCTCCCACAATTGGGTGCATATCCTTGTGTGAATCTATTATGTGGCTGTATCCCTGTGAGATCTCTGGGAGCCAGGCCAAGTGTCTCTGGCTGTGCCATCTCCATTCGCTGTGTGTCTGTTCAGTCAGCCACACAGAAGACAGATAGAACCACCAGTCTGCTCACCCCTCCAGTCGCAGCAATGTAATCAGACCTCAGCAGCCATAAACCACCGGCTATGGACACTCTGCCCAGCCCGCTGTCACAAACACACAAACACACACCTACCTATACATAGAAACACAATCCTAAGTACATGGATGCAGACAAATGAATTCAAGTGTAGACTCATGCACAAGGACAGATACAGCCGAGACACAATTTACACAGACACAAATACATGTGTTACATTGGATGACACATGCACACATTCGGTATCTGTACATGTTGACACATGAATGAATGCGCACACACACATAGCATAAAGTGAGGTGCTGACTGCTGAGTGGTGGTCCTAGAAGTGGAAGCTTTCTGCACATGGAGCTTAGCCCAACATGTTCCACTCTGCCAGGGCGGGAAGGACGTCTTTTGGCTCAGGGAAAATGTTAATCACGCTGCTTATCTTGCCACTATGATGTGTGTGCTCTGTATATTATGCGTGAATGGATGCTCTTCCATTTACCACGTGTGTAAGTTAAAACTTCTAAATTTTTCTCCCTAACAGTCTCTACTCTCTTCCATCTTCTCTCTTTTAGCACCCCCCACCACCACCACCACCGTTTACGTCTTGGGCCATTCTCTATCTGTTTGTCTTTTTGTTATCTTGTATCTTTTGTTCTCCTCTTCAGCAAACTAACACTATTTCTTCCTCTCCCATCTCCCTGCCTTTCTTCACTCTCTCTCTAGCTTTGTGGTGTGAAAGATGGTGGATGACTGTGCTTTAGGAGATTTACTGCTGGATCCTGTGTCTGTCAGGTGTCAAGACAAAAGGAAAGCAGTATAGAGGAGGACAGAGGGAGAAGCAGATGGAAAATAGAGCAGTACACAGGGAGATGAAGAAGGGAGAGATGGAATCTGAGAATGAGGGCAAAGAAAGGGATGAGAAAGATAAGATTATGTGAGAAAACATAGAATGAGAGAGAAAAGGAAGATGTGTAGAGACAAGTAAGCAAGGCTCCAATATGTCTTTAAATCAGTCTGAATATAGCACGGTCTGTGGCAGAATGGTTCAGAATTAACTGAGCCTCTTCGCTTTTCTTTTCACATGAACATTCACACAAACACACACGCACAAATACTCAATGAATCCACACTGTCAGTTCGAGGTGACCAGAAACCAATTTGTGTTCCTGGGTAAATGCTAAAATGTATTTAGATTTTATTTAGATCCTAATCTCTGATTGTTATTTTAAACGAACTCTCCTAATGGCCCCACACTATGGGCTTTGTGTGAGGTTAAAACTGTGACTGAAAGGTCACAGTGGTTCTGTTTAACCCACTAATAGACCATTTGTACACTTTAATGGCCCCCAGGATGGATTACACATACAGTATATCTGCAAAGACTAGTATGATTATCTTAGTGAAAAAAAGAAAATATATTTACAGATGCATATAAACACTCTACTTTTGCTATAGTTTTGAGGGCCGTGCACAGATTACTGTTTTTTAATGGTTACATGGTTACTGCCCTATACTTCAGTGAATCGATAATTTGAACATTCAATTTAGCCAAATACTAATTCCACAGTAATTTATTGAAACACACTGTGACTACTATGCCAGCTGTTTCATGTACAGATTCACTGAAAGTGCATAAAACTCTTAATAGCCATTGTCAAGAAATTGCTCATTAAGTGCATCTGCTCCTCACCCTGCTAGGCCAAAAATAGCCCCACATTAAAACAACACAAGGGGCTGCACTGGTGTGGGTGTCAGGCGGCTACAGGTACCGGTGAGAAGATGAGATACAAAACCAGGAAGTACAGACTGAAGCTCTATCATACAACAAGACACTTTACAGCAGTTTATGCTCCTTTGAGGAAGGACTTTACAACTCTGGAAAGTTATCACATCAGCAGTAATGTACTCCTCCGTCTAGACGCTCCTGAGGTAAACAGAAGAAGCCAATATATCTGCAGACGTTACAACAAGACACTGCGCACAGTTAAATGGATGCTTAACAGGATCATCAGTCTATAAGAAACATACTGATTATTTGCATGTCCACGTCTGTAATTTTTCTCTTTCCACTGTGACTTTTGCCTTGAAATACAGCCTTGTGTGTTTATTGTCAGGCTCGTACACACCGTGATTGGTGGTTAGGTTCACACTATGTTAGTCTGTTAGTGACAGCAGTGCTGGCAGCAGTGTCGGCACAATCTGGACACCTCATACCATTAAACCAGCTCATATTCAGAATTATTCTGCTTACAATAAACACTATTTCCTATAGGGATGAGAAATATTAATTCATACGTAATCAGCCTTATTTAGACAGTGTGCAGTGAAGAGGTAATACACAAATTAGAAAATTATTCAGATCTCAGATTTATGTTTGGACATGAGTGAAAAGAACCATTTCAGGAGCCAATAATTGAAGGGTCACATTTTGCTAAAATATCATGGTGATATTCTCTATTATGACCAAATTTGGATGCGTTTTTTTGTGGGATATTGACTTTAGCTTTATTTAGGTTCCTAGACTCAGACTCACTGACCAGCACTACCAACAGCGCAGAGGAGTATGAGTAATTCATTTCAAATTTCATGCTAGAGCTAGCTTAAGTTTTGTATTCTTACCTTCGCAATTTTAGTTTTAATAATTAAAAAAAAATTACAAACTTCACACTTTCACATTTTTTTCCTTTTTTATTACAGTTAATAAATATGATGTTTTTGTCTCAGTCATTGTTGGAGCAAATGTTTACATTAAAATATATTATATTTGACTATAGTTTAAAAATACATTATTATCTACATCAAATCTTACCCAAATCCAAATTTATATTAAGTTAACCAGAATATACATCATATGGTGTCCATCTTTCACAAGTGAGCAAAAAATTTTAAATTTGTCCTCCCAAAGACAACAAAATGAAAACTCCTATTTACACATCAATATGCTCAACACACACAGTAAACGTGTGTGCACGCGTGAATTACCATATTATGTGCTGTAGAGAAAGCTAGAAAACCAAAGAAGGGACATGTACTGACAGAGAGAGAGAGAGAGCAGAAACCGAAATGGTTAGAGGCACCCATCTGTCAGAGAAAAAGAGGAGAGACAGTCGAGGAGATAGACAGCAAAAAGTGAGAGAGAGACATGGGGGGGGGGGGTGGCTGTGGTGGTGTAACTGCCAAACTGCAAACAGCATGTGGATGTACAGACATGAGCTGTGAGACAGACAAAAAGAAGGGGAGGGGTGGTGACGGAGCACAGACACACAGAGGAAACAGAGACAGGAAGAGGGAATCAAAGACAGCCAGCTTGAGAGAGTGACAGAGTGCAGTCCTGAGAGGGAGAGTGTGTGGGTGAATGTGAGAGCAGTGCTAGCGAAGTCGTCTGTCAATCTGAATCTGTGATTGACACCCTGGGGTCCAGCACTCCTCTCTTAGCCCAGTGGCTCTTCCTGTCAGGATGTAGGGCACAAGGTCACAGACACGAATATAGAACACACACACGCGCAAACACATGGTGGGGATTATATACCTTCTGCGAGCACTTTGATACGCACGCACATCCTTAGATGACAGAAAATATGGCATTAATGTCCATGTATGCATATGGCGTCTCTTTGTGGTCGTCCTCACACTCACACATGCAAGCAGGGTCTTGCAGAGGTGAGGCCTCAAGTGACATCCGCTCTTGCTGACTGGACCTTAACCTTTGACTTCTAACCTTTGACCTTTACTCTGTCAGCAGTACAGCTTTTAACTGGAGATAGTTTTCACATCTCACTACCTCTGCGTGGATAGACTTGTGCATGCACTATGTGTGTGTCTTTGCATGTTTGAGTGTTTGTGTACCAAAAACCACAAAACCAGTTTGTCAGTTGTGTTTTAGTTTATTGCACTTTTCTGTCTTCTTTGTCCCACGTCCTCTCTCGCACCTTCTTTCTTACTTTCCTTATACACAAGTGCATAGATTTGTTGGCACACATGTGATGCTTTTGTTGAACTACATACTTACGGTATATGTATAGTATTCATCAGCAGATTGAGTTCGGTCACTCACAAGTGAGCTACTGTAAGTACGGCGTTCCACTCCCATAACAGCAGGAAGTCGTTAAAGCCAGGAAGATCACTGCTCATGGTCAAGAACCATTGTCCCTGTTTAGTGATGGTCATGGGTGTCTTTTGCTGTTGTTATTGCTGTAGAAGTATCATCTAGAAACTGCTGTACATTGTCACTTCTTCTGTCCTTGCACATTCTTATAGCCATTTTCCTTTTTGTATGTCTTTCTTAACAGTGTGAAAGTCAAGTAAAAACTTTAATTTATGCATGAATATAATTAAAAAGAAATATTGAAAGACCAAACCAAAAGGGCAAATCCTTGTGTATTTAATGAGGTATGGAATTTATGCATATCGTCCTGTACTGCTATAAATACATTAAAAACAAGCATTTATATTCATGATTATTGTTTTAAAATGTTTTAAGGTAAATTGGAATTTATATAAGAGCTGATGATGTTTTCTCTCTAAACTTGATCATGGATAAGTTTTACCACAGACACTGACCTTCCCCAAATTTAGCATAAGAAAATGTCCCAAACAAAAAAAAACATTTTTGAATTGTCTGCTCAAACTTTTTCAAGTCACTGTGGCTTAACACCTGCATTGGTATGAAGAGGAGGTCCTACCAGGCTACTGAGGCTACTCAGTTATGAAGATCCAAGGCCTGAAACCAAGTCAGGTCCAAATTCTGCTCGTTGTAATCATGTGAGATGGACTTCCTTTCCACTCTCAGGTTATAGGTCTGTGTGGTAAAATGCCCAGGACCCGAATGGATCTGAATGGACACGAGTCTGTGCGTTGCTAACTGCTGATGGTGTGGTGTGTTACTGTTATTAGGCAGTAACGCTGCTCTTTTCCATCGTGGCTGCTTGGTATTTAATTTATGGTGTATCAGGGTTGCCGGTGTTTGTGTATGCTTAACGTTCAGTTCTGTTCAGGTCGGGTCTGGCTGTGCTTGGGTCGTCGTTGGGTCAGGACAATTAGTTTTTGTGTCCGGTCTGGGTTGGTTTTCTACAGGTCTGTTCGAGGTTGTGTCCAAAGACCGTAACCCGTGAAGATGAGCAGTCTGTTCAGTCAGATTTGGTCACTAGAAGGAAACAATTTTCTGCATTCCATGCTGTGTGTGTCTTCTTAAAAATATCACCTAATGATTTACATGCACACACTAATGAGATGAGGTGTCCAACCGGCAGGTTGGATATTTGTGTGCATGTTTGTATGTGTGTGTGCACTCTCACCAGTAGGGGTTTGTGACTAATGGGGTCATTATTGATGCTGAGTCAGGATTACTGCTGATTGAGATGGCTGGATACCGACCTAATGAGTGTGCAAATACATACACTACACACACATGCATGCACGCACACACACCCGCTCTCTCTCTCTCACACTCACACACACACACTTTCATTTCTTGCAGGCTCTCATAGGTGCACTTATGCACACAAACCTCCCACCTCAGCAACTTACTCACCCAGACATCCCTCTCTCGATTGCTCTAGACTTTCTCTTGTTCTTGCTTGTACAGACACACACACACACACTTGCAATAGATGTACACACGAGTGGTCAGTGCGCAAATGATCCCTCCTTGCACACCCAAATACATGCGCATGTACAGATATTAGCATAAAGTACAGTACACAGAGAGAAAACAGTGTGGGGTGAAAAACAACTGCGAGACAAACATACACCATTAAGCGTGCCTCTTGACCTTGAGCAGGTGGGGCATGAAAAAATGAAGCGATTAAATAAAATAGTACCAGCGTAGCGAGTTGGATTCTACCCGTAGTGTTGGACAGTTGTATAATATTAATACAAGTATTATTTTCTAATTTTGTGACATGACAAATGATTCCTCCGTATTACATCAGACACACCTACAACATTACATGGGATCATGTGTCCTAGCCATTTCGGGCTTTCACTTCATATACTGTAAGTTTTAAGCATCAGCATATCTCACCCTCTGTTGCTTCACATTTGACCATTTCTGTTTTGTTTTGCTCGTGGCATAGCTCCAGGGATGGAAGTGTCCACCAGACTTGAATGTCTGTTGTACAGTGAAAGGATTTACATGAATTCTGTACAGAAACTTGTGTTCCACAGCTGTGTCTCTTAGCACCACCGGAAGAATTGCATTTGAAGGTCACTATGAAATGTCTCAGCAACTTTTGAATGCACTGTCATCCAGCTTGGTGGAAACATTCATGGTTTTTATGCTGAGGCGGTTGTCCCCTGACATTTCGTTAGATAGGACTCCTCAATAGGCCCCAATTATAATTTGTCCAGTAGTATTTTTCATTTATAATAATATCTTCTGCTATTGTAAACGTGAAAACGCATCTATTAACAAACAGACACAGCTAATTGCTAATTTCCCCCTTTTTTCCTGCAGCTATTGTTACAGTATGTATGTCTGACAGGTCATTGTGTTCAGAAGTGTGTGTTAATGTCAGCGTAAATATAAACAAGCATTCAAATCCACGCCGTTCCCATCTTCTAACACTACAATTAAATATTAGCCTGTGTGTTTGTGCACACATGCGGTTACATCTGCTGTGTGTGTGTGTGTGTGTGTCTGGCATCATTAATTCCCTCCACAGGGGTTGCCCTTTCCAGTGTCGCACAACTGTATCTCTTTGAACCCCGAGCTGATAAATATACACACTTCTGTGGCTGATGAAACCATGTAAACTAAGACGGACACGTGTAACAATAGTAAAGATTGGAGCAGTATGTGAAAGTTTGCAAGTGCATAGTTCGTGTGTTGCTGTGTTTTCTGTCTTTTGATTATGTTTCCACGAGTCACACTTTTAAGTACATGAATTACACGCTGAGAAATGCTTATTCTCCATAACGTCTTAGCAGAATAGCCTCAGGATTTAATTGAAGCGCACACAAGTGGTATGTTGCATGTGTGTTTCCCTGTGTGCGTGTGTGTGATGTGACCGTGTTCAATGTTCCTGAAAACCACTGTAGTTTCTAAATCAAGGCTTTTATGAAGTACTGCTGCTCTGGGCAGACCATTAACATTTCATGTCACCCTGGCCCACTCTCTGTCTAACTCCTATGGGTGTGAAGCAGAAATTCCCTCTTGAATGATCCCTGCTGCAGTCTGCAAAAGCAGACCACTGGGCCCATACTTAGTTTCGTTTTTTTCTAAGTTTTAAAAGTTGACAAACAGCTTTCAACTCTGACCCTGAGCTAAAGCTTTTGCACATGAACTTAACATCCTAGTTTAAAGGTTCATTTTGACAAACAGATTTTTCGAACGCCTATGGAGGAACAGAATTTTTTTTTAAATCTGAGTAGAGCCGTAGGGGGAAATTTTTCTCTTAAGTTTCATCACTTTGCCAGACTTTATAGTCTCTTTCTCTCGTTATGTCCTCACTCTCTTAACATTCACCACTCACTTGTCAGTTCTGAAGCGCAGCTTGCTTTAAGTATCAGGATTCAGTGTGTAAGCTCATCTCATTATCTCCGTTTGTGCGTGGATGCGCGCGTGTGAGCTTCATGTATGAGAGTATAACTGACTGTGAGAGTGTGAGTGAGTGATGGGTGTTTAAGCCCCCCTCTCTTGCACTCTGTTTGAAATAAAGCGACAGATAATCGCAGGGCTCTGGCGAAGCGAGCTCATCTGAGCGCCAATCGATACGGGTGCCATAGCTTCAAAGCAACCCTTCAAAGTGGAGAGAAATAGCCATATGCTCTACGTGCTCTGTGTGTGCATGTGAGTGTACGAGTGTGTGCATGAGAGACCGAGGGAGGGTGAGACAGTCGGTGAAAATGTGTGAGCAGAGAGAGAGAGAGAGAGAGAGAGAGAGATTGGGAGTATAAGAACAAAAGCGGGGAGAGACAGAGTCAGGGAGTATCTCTGTGCAGATGAAAACTGTTTTCACTTGGTGGCAAACATTATCATATCACAGTTGACATGCGAAGTGCTTGTGATGCAACTGATGTCGCTAATCATTGTTTCGTTAGCTGGTAATCTCCTGATATTATGTCTCTGTCCTCTTTTATTCAGCAAACTGGCAGCAGCTGTGGCCTTTGTTGAGAAAATGGGCTGGGAGGAGACACACACTCGCTGAGAGAGATTTTTAAAGACCTGGAGATAGTGTGTGTGTGTGTGTGTGTGTGCGTGTGGCGAGAGTGAGGCAGAGAATAGATTTTATACACTGTAGTGAGAGACAGTGGGAACTGGGTGCGTGCAGGAAAGGAGAGTGCGAGAGGATGACAGAGTGAGAAAGGTAGAAGGGGGGGGCAGAAATGTGTTTGTACGTGGAACGAAAAGAGCGGGAGAGGGAGAGAGAGATCCCCAAACCATGCTGTCTTTAGGAGTGCCATCTCACCTTCCTCTAAGTGAAAATGAGAATGTATTTTTGACTCGTTTGTGTAAAAAAAAAAAAGAAAAAAAAGTTAGTGCATGATTCTGAGTGTGAGAGAATGTGTTTCTGCGTGCGCACAAATGTGTAATCTTATATATGTGTGTGCGTGTGTGTGTGCAAGAGCGTGTGCATACTTGTGTGTGTCAGCATGTCTAATTAGCTGAGACAAGCAGGTGTAAAACAGTAATTAATGACACAACTGACTGACTTCATTATCTCCACACGAGCTTCTCGTGCTGGCAGTACAAACACAAACACACATACAAACACGCTTTACATTTGCAAATTTACCTGACAATGTGACCGTATGTACAAATGTGTGTGTGAGGGACAGTGTGTGTATTTACTAGAAAATAGGACAGTAACGGCGAGTAGAGTAAGTGGACACAATCATCACACACGTCGCCGTCCGGCCACTCAAACACTCATTTAGTTTGCAAATGGACTCATTACTAATGAATCACAAGCTGCTTTAGAGCAGGCTGAGCACACAGTAATGGTTTGGCCATCCTCCAGAATACAGACACCACAACACTCACTCACACACACACACACACAAACACACACACACACGTTGACAGAGATTGAGAGAGAGTGTCCAAAAGCCCCAATTACCTTCACATCCAATGTAAGAGAACAAGCTAGAAAGCTAATTATGAGACCCACACATGTAGATGAGAAAGCACGCACACACACACCCACACACACACACACACACTAAGGCAGGATATATGTTGCCAGAAAGAGAATTTTCTGTGATTGTTAGTGTTTACAATGAGCTTGTTATGGGGAATATGGTTGTGCTATTATTTTATTATCCTAAGTCATGATTAGAACCTCTGAGTTTAACCATTTCTATTAAATCATCAATAAGACTGTATAATTTAGTGATTGCAGTTTTAGCCAG
Organism: Microctenopoma stevenorrisi; assembly: GCA_032270685.1. Classification (NCBI taxonomy): domain Eukaryota; kingdom Metazoa; phylum Chordata; class Actinopteri; order Anabantiformes; family Anabantidae; genus Microctenopoma; species Microctenopoma stevenorrisi. The sequence continues at coordinate 11,304,621 of JAUMTR010000001.1, forward strand.
ATATATTTACGCTTCGGTACTTTGCCAGGCTTGAATGAAATCAAATTATATTGGATGCCTCCACATGCGCCATGTTGTCATTCACTAAGTGGAATAAATATGTTTTTTATTTATCAATCAGCTACTAGCAATCGTTTCTCATGGTGATTAGCCACGACTTAAACATTGCTGATGCTCTCTCTCTCTCTCTCTCTCTGGTGAGTTAGTGAGATGGCAATAGTTGGACAGGGTAATTGGACCTAATAAATATGTCAACAGCCTGTTTCTTTCTCCCTTCATTAAACACAGTGGATTAGATTTACTGTGCTTACTCAACTTAAAGACATAATCAGCAGGCGACTCTCCACTGACACGCACTCACACACACACACACACACACACACACACAGGCTTAGCTCAGGAGATCAATGGCCCCTTGGCCAATGTCTCCTTTGGGAAGGTAATCTATCTGCTCCTCCTTAATGAAACACTCTGATCCCTGTATCTGTGTGTGTGTTTAAATGTACATTTTCCCCTTATTATAGGAAACGTTTAAGGAATGTCATTGCACAATATCATGTCAATAATACCGAAATAAGACAAAACAAATCTGCTGTGATGGTGGTGACACGTGTAGCTTTTTACTTGTGGCTGGCACTTTTTCATATTCTTAATGTGCTGACATGTGCTTTTACTTAACTTGCCATTGACAGGTGAAAACGATGCTTATGTTGTAAGTCTGACTTTAATTCAGTTACATGCATCAAGGTTTTGGAATTTTATTGAAGTTTCTAAGTTTTGTGTTTTAAATTCATTTGACTTGAAATGCCAACTTTTTTATTGTCCGACGTAAATATTAGTTGGTCTGACTTGAAGACCAACTAATATTTACTTTTTCGCTCGAGTCACACAGTGATTTCATAACAAAGCAGTTCCATCAATTTTTTTAATCTAATGGAAAAGAACAAAACAATTACACAACATGCCATATTTAATTAAAATAAAGGTTCTATTTTACAGTGTACAAAACGAGTTTGTAAGAGATGCAAACGGATCAGCTTGGTTTGTTGTGACTCCTACATTTTGCATTGATAAAAAACTGCGTGTGACTCTCCAGTTCTGTTTTGTTGAACTTTTCAGAAACTAGGTTCATAGAGCTACAGCTAATTTGTATCACAGGAGCAAATTGCTTCTCGCGCGAGTTCAATTTTACTATGACAGTGTTTCAAAGTAGCATCTGCTTGTGAGTGTACTTTTTTAATTAGAAGTGGCTCCTTTGCCCCTTTGTGTAATTCTAAAAACATTTTCTTGGTCAGGCAGACACAGAACAGTAAACACACGGTGTGTCATAGACTTGTCTAACTGTAAGGGTGTTAATGTTGCCTCTTTCCAACGCCTCGTGTATTGCAGCCAGGAAAGCGTGACAGTGTGGAGTACAGTAGGCCAGTGGCTGGAAACAGAAGACAGAGAACACAAACACTATCTCCACCTTTTCCTGTTTGGCTCTGTAGCAGGGCTGATGAAGTTCTAGAGCTGCAGAGGAAAGAGACGGGAGGGATGAATATTGTGAATGTTCCAGATATTCAGCAAATCCACGAGGACTATTTGTTTGTTGAAGCTTTGCAAGTTGTCTCCTATGCAGCCCCCTCGAAAGCAGATTTAAGAGCAGCCTTTTTTAGCTTGTCAAAAGGTATTTAGAGCAGGAGAGACTGTTTCACATTCTTAGTCAAAGCTGTCAAAACCCACCTGCTCTGGACACAGACATTTTTATAGGAGTTAGGAATATATATATATATATATATATATATATATATATATATATGTGTGTGTGTGTGTGTATATGTCACAACACAATTAAAATGATCATTTGTCTTTCTCTTTAGAATTAATATGTGTTTTCATTTGGAGAGGATGTTCTAAATACAATTGTTTAAACCAGGTTTGCACAAGAGGTCATTTCGTTCGTGTGACGCTGTAATTTCACATCTTTCAGAAAATTCGTTTTGTGAAGCACAAATTTGCTAAAGACTAACTTGGAAATAATTTGAATCTGTTTAGTCGTTTGTGTTATAGAGGTGTCAATACTGCTTAAAGGCTTTTAAAGGGCAGATAAATGCAGTATATGGCTGACTTGAGGGGTAAGACATTGCAGACAAAGGCACAACAAGCCTGCTTGTGAAATGTAATCAGGTCTAGCATTTTGGGGGGATTTCTGTAGTTCTACCCCACACATTCTCCTGTGAAGTGTCATGGAAAGTTGTTGTTCAGGAAATGCAACCAAGCACCCAATGGTAATCTAATTTCAATCTTTTTTCCCTCTCTTTTCTTTCCCTCCTGTTCCTCCTTCTCTCCCCCGCCTCCCCTCTTTTTTACCCCTCCTCCTTGCAGTTTGACGTGCTGAAGTGCTTCTTAAGGTAAGAGAGAGTCTCATTGGGTGTTTTTTTTTCTTCCTCTGGTACACTCTTTATCAGATTTTCAACCCGTAAAACACAGCATGCCATCACCACTTGGCACAGTGTGTGTATCACGAAACAAACGGCATCCTCAAATTTTATTTGGCTCAGAATCCTGCTCACTGAAACGCAATAACATTGTGTTAAGATAACAAAGAGACACTCTGGGTAGCACTCCCACCACAAAGCCATGATCAGTAATGCACAAAACTGAACCAGCAGCACACTGTAAATATTCTTTATATAGGTATTATACAGCGTATGTGATACATTTCCACCCTTCTGTTACTTAATACATAATTTTAGTCAATGATATTTTGCATAAAAAGCTGTGCAGTAATTCTGCTTAGTACGCACAAAGCATAGTGATAAAGTAAGTCCTCTTCCACTGAACCTGCAACTGAATCTGTCTGTCACGAGCTGCTACTCATACCAGAGTCTGCCTGTAACAAAAAAATGTACACCTTTTAAAAGGCAATGTCACTGTTATTGTTTATTTATGGATTACAGTTTCGGCTTTACTATATCTCAAACTTATTACTTTGAGGCTTGGATGCTCTGTAATAATATCAGCAGACTCACGATGCTTTCAAAGGAAAATTAAATGTGCTACACTGCCACACAACTGGGTCTGACCTCGGTTGACTGTAGTGTGCCGTCTTAGCAAGGGTAAACCATGTGACTTGTTGCAGTGCTTTATTTTCTCAATAGTCTTTTTGCAAAGCTTGTATCTAAATGTACAATATTTGAGTTAAATTATTTTAACTTTGATAAGTTTGAGTTCTACTTAATCTGAATAGTAAAGGTTACACAGAAAGTAAAAATTCTAAATTTTCTTCTAAACTTAGGGTGATCAGAATAATTAGAAATCTGCTATAATTACCTCAAACTGTACACACACTATAAATAACCACATTTTGCTACTTAAAATGATGAAGAAACAAACACTTGGCTCAAAGTGTTCGATAAACTTTTAACCTGCTTCTGAATACAAAATGCTGCCACATAATATTTAGAAAATGCTGTAATTCTGTAATTACTGCTGAATTGTGTCCAACTCACCCACACCTCCTCAGCACTGAGGACAAGCAGAGACGGATGCCAAATTCTCCAAAGAAGTTTAGACATAAAAAAGCACCACAATTGTAGCTACAAGGTTTTTTTTAGCCAACACAGACGAAATGTCAGTGTGTGCTTCGGTGCCTGAGGTCACCTTAAAGCATATGTGTGTGTGATGACATGTGCCTACATCTTAGGCTCGGTCTCCTTCTCTGTGTGTGTCTCTGGTTCCCAGTGTTTGGAGTGGACTCTGTTGGGACTTTGTGTAGAGCCTCATTAGTAGCTAAGGTTTGGCCGACGTGATGCTACTGGAGACTCACTCGGGGGCACAAAGTCATGTTAGTCTACTGTTGGCCCATCTGCCACATTGGTCCTCACTTGAGACTCTGAGTTCCTTTTTTTTCCACATGCATCACTAGCTAAGTGTTTACCACTAGCTAAGTACAAATTGACAAGAATTGAACTGAAGTAATAAAGTAAGAGATATTTCTGCTATTTTTTACTACTACTCCTTAGTAGTACTATTCTGTATGTTAGATATTTCTGTTACTATTTCAAATTAGTAACAGTACTACTTATTATAGTAACGGTTTATTTATTTATAGTATATTTATAGTAGGCATATAACTACTGTATAAAGAAGCTGGAATACGTTGCACTGTTAAATCAGCCTGTTGCATCACTAATAATCCTGTAATGACGTAATGCTGACTGATTACTTTTTCTACTTTGGGTACTTTTTGCTATTATTCTGTCTGATATATATCTATATCTATATGACCAAGTATTTTATTAGTAATGAATTATTTATTTTCAAATACATTTGTATAAATATATAAAAATATGCACTGCTTAAAAATATTTAAAGGAACACTTTTTAATCAGAGTATTGTATCAAGTCAGTTAAAATTCTGGGAAATTGATGTGGTCACTTAAGTAGCAGAGGGGGTTGTTAATCAGTGTCAGCTGCTTTAACGTTAATGAAATTAGAGGCGCACTATAGAGGCAACAATGAGACGACCGCAAAAACAGGAATGATTTTGAAGGTGGAGACTTCTGACATTTTTTCCCTCCTCATCATTTTTTGGCTGCTTTACAGTAGTTAATTGAATACTGTACTGACCTCCACTGGGTCGCTGGCGTGAGTGTCGCTGGCGCCCCGTGTGTCTCACAGATGAGAGCAGGTTCAGTCTGAGCACATGTGACAGATGTGACAGAAAGGGTCTGGAGCAGCCGCAGTAAAAGCTATGCTGCCTAAAACATTGTTCAGCATGATCAGTTCGGTAGTAGGTCACTGTTGGTCTGAGGAGGGACGTACAGACCTGTACAGGATGGATGATGACACCCGGACTGTCATTAGGTATCAGGATGAAATCTTTATATCTATTGTTAGACCATTCACTGGTGCATTGGGTCCTGGGTTCCTCCTGGTGCATGAGCATTCATGTAGCAATTTCTATTTTCATCATCTGCTGATGACATCCTCTTGTTCCTAACGCATTAGCCATTCCATATCAGTATGGATATCCAGCATGATTTTTTTTTCCATTTGTAATCTGATGTGTTCTTTTAATTTTTTTGAGCAGTGAATATGTTATCAATGTATTAATTTAGAAATCTAGTTGCTACCTTTAGCAAATGACTCTGTGAGTGCCTTTACAGTAAGCACTTCTAAATCTTTCTAGCCTAAATTCATTAAATGTGTGAGGTTATGCAGCTGTCAGTAAAGTCGTTCAGTGAAATCACTGCCGACGACAGGTAAAGGGAAGAGATGAGAAGGGAAAGATTTGTCAGCTGATGAGTCTGGATGTCAGCTGATGAACGTTTTGTGGCTGTTTGAATAATTCTACTTGATTAAATCAACATTTCTTTCATGGCAAAACAGGCCATGAATATAAAGTTAGAGTGACACACCTCCAGGTAGACGAAAAGGGAAAGAACAGGCAAACTCTTCATAGGCAGTGCCCAGTGTCACTGCACTTATACAACACCTCTAAACAACTTGTGTGTTCATAATAAAACTCATTTACAGCCTTAGCTTTATTAGCCTCGCTACACACGCACACACACACACAATCTGAGCAACACAGGGATACAGACCATGAAACAAATGTGTGTTTTTATCTGTCATATAGCGATGTAATTTAGCATCTGTTTCCCTCATCACTCCACTAAGGCCCTCATTTCTTCTGCCTCTACTCACTTCTTCCTTTCTCCCTTTGCCACCACCCATATTCACAGTGTGACGGGACTGGTGCCACAAAATTCATTCATGGTGTCATTCATCAGGAAGAAATGGACAAAGTCCCCTTGGATCACGTTTCTTCACTTTGATACAATGTGTGAATTGAGCAGGTTTATCACATTCCTTTGAAAAATGGGGCGCAATTCAAAGATGAAATGACAGATGAGAGGACAGAGGTGTTCAGTGGGTGTGAAGCAATGAACCACAGGAAATGATTGCTGTTGTGTTCGCTGGCAGAAGACAAACAATTTAGAGCAAAAAACGAAGCTGACAACTCAAATGGAACCACAAAGAAGTTGTAGAATTTATTTTTTTCTACACTTCTTTAGATCACGCAACACTTTCCCTGCACTCTCTTCATGCCATCCGCTCGATTCGTCTATCAACTTTATGTTTCTCCTCAAACATTCCCTCTTTTACTCCCGTGCTTCTAAGTGTCTCATTGATCTCGCCCCCCTTGTTTTTGCTCACGTCCACCCGCTACTTGTGTTGCTTCCCAGCCACCTCCTCTCGCTCTCCATCCTCATTTCATTGCCAGTCTAGACAGCTTCACCAGCAGGTGATGGGCGAGGTGGAGAAAGAAGGGTGAGAAGGAGGGTGGGAGAGGAAGGGAGGAAAGGAGCCAAGGGGATAAGGAAGACTGAGCAAGAACAGAGCGAGATTAATAGATCAAGTGGAGAGGCGTATGATGAAAGTATAGACAAGTATGGAGAGGAAAGAAAATGAAAGGAGGTAAGGTAGGATTGGAGCAGGGAAGAAGGAGGGGGAGATACAGGGAAAAGACAGATCTGAGTAAATCAGGTAGGTGCTATGCGGAGGGGAGAGGAGTGGAAGAGGCTATTTTAATGCAGGGTAGAAACCAGGTGCTGAAGGTGGGAAAAAGAAGGAAGTGGTAGAGAAAAGAGGAAGGGATAAAAAGGTTGGGAGGTGAGAGCGAAGGAGCGAGTGAGGCACAGAATGTGTAGGATAAGAGGGAGAAAGGAAAGAGGATGGAGGGATGGAAAAGAGAAAGAAGTACCAAGAAAAGGTGGGGGCTATGTGAGCGAGAGGAGAGTGCACAAGGATGTATGGATGGATAGATGGATGACATATGTGTAGAGAAGAGGACAGGAACAGTGGTGTTGTGCTTTTACGGTAGGACGTTGGCTGCAAGGAAGTGGGGTGGGTAATAAGGCCATAGCTCATTCTCAGGGAGGTGTGTGTGTGTGTGTGTGTGTGTGTCGCAGACAGTCTGTGCATGCACTAGTTGTGTGTCTGTGTGTGCTTAGGTAGCAGAGAACAGTCTCTATCCTATTAGTGACTACCTCTCACAGGATGACTTATATGCACCTCGTTTTTCACCAATGGGATGACAGCAGATGCTTGGGAAGAAACACGCACGCACACACACACACACACACACACACTCATGTTTATGCAGCCATGAGCCGTAACAGGAAAAAAAAACAGACACCACATGGGAAAAAACAGCAGCTTATAACAAAGTTTCAGATCCTAAGCAAAGACTGTAAAATGATATTCATTAAATACTACAAATGTCTCAGTCACAAAAGTAATGCTAATCTTTGTCATTTGTTACACTGCTTTAATTACTGAAATGTGTTTGTAAATACCTGTAAGTATAGAAAGGGTGATTTCATTAAGCTAAATATGGATTGCTGCGCATAATTGTACTATGCCGTACTTCACGCTGTATGCTGTACCTCATGTGCCCTGCTCCATCCTGAGGATAGAAACTTGTGCAGTGGTCAATCATAGTTGTAAATCAACTCTGAAAGTTTGTCTTTGTAATCAATTTACCTTTATCAATATTCGTAAAAGAAGATTAAAACTCAAGTATTGAGTTGTTTGTTTAGGTCACATATTAAGAAACAGCACTCTTCCTTCTCTGCAGCTGCAGTTTCTGTTGATAAAAATCACTGAACTGCCAACAGTCATGTTGCTTCAGAAGCAGCAACACTGTGAGCTCCCTTTGCACCTCTTTATTGGAACAAACCTCACCTGTCTGTTCACCTTCTTCTACCTGTGCGCTGTTGGCGCTGTGCTTGTAACCAAAAAATAATGCAAAAGGGAATTTTAAAGGCAGGAAACTGTTGTAGCAGGTAGTACATTAAGAAGCCTTACTCAGGCTTGTCTCTTTTCCCTTTCTTTCACCCAAATAACCAGTATCATATCTATTTACATTTTAACAACTGCTTTAACGAGATCCTGTGTTAACAACAATACAATGCTTATCTTAACACAGATTTTTAATGCCTCCAACCCATTTAGTACCATGCTGTTTATGTGAATTCATAATTTCATTTGTTCATGTTAATGAATTCAAAGTCCCACAGCAGTTATTCTGCTTCAGAAAAAGACCTGGATCTACACCTGATCGTGGCGCAGCAACACTGACACTGCTTTCCCCGAATCGATCTCCCTCCTGTTTGTTCCTCTCACCTGTGCGCCGTAGGCACACTCTCTTTCTCATTCACCAAAATAATCTGTGTGCTATGTTTAGCAGATTTCTCTGGAAGTTGAGTCATGACAACAGGTCTCCAAATAGCTTTTTCAGTCTGAGTAAAGTGAAATATTTTGACCTAACAAGAAGGAAGTCGACTTGCCATAACCCAACTTTTCAGAGTAGTCTCTTAATAGTGCTAAACTTCACACTGTTCAGTGACAAACATTTTTGAGCTAGGTTCCCAAATCAGTGATGTACTATGACAGGGGTAGGCAAGTTCAGTCCTAGAGTGCCAGGATGTATTGTTTTCCAACCCTCCAGCTGTTAACCAAGAGCAGGAACTGTTGATTACCTGGATCAGGTGTGTTCAGCCAGTCAGAAGCTGTAAGTGGGATGGTTGGAAAACAAGCAGGGCTGCGGCTCCCTGGGACTAAACTTGCCTACCCCTGTACTACGAGGTAGGGCTGCGACAATTCCTTAAATTATTTGAATTACTCCATTTTATTTATTTATTTTTTTTGCTTCGTTACGTCATATATTATGCGGTAAACAGCAAGTTCCGTTTTTCATGCAGAATTTTCTAATTGACACTCATTCAAAGGACGATTTGTAGGCATCTAGTTTTCCAAACCAAAGAAGAAGAAAGGTGCGTGATTTCCTTGCAACGGTGAGAAACATCACATAAATGGTGGCCTGGTAGCTCAGATGTTAAGGCAGAGGGATGGGATGCAGGAATAGCAGGATCGATTCCCAAATGTCTGAAGTGTGGGACCATTTTCCGTTGCTTAAGGTGGACAACGTGCACACTGTAAAAGCAACCCGATATACAATATCAGTACATCTATGCTGCAACACCTGAGACGAAGGCATCCAAACGTTAACAGCAGTTCACCAAGCGGAGTAAAAGTTGATGCTAGCTGACTTACGATTGCTAATTTTAAACACTAGTGCTAGTTAGAAAGTGTTGATTTTGATGAGTTTCATTCTGACAGTTTCCTCATGCTCAGTTAAAGAAGTTGTTTGTTGTGAAACTAAGGCCTTTATTTGTGAAGTTTAATTTTGTTTTTGTTCTTTTATTTGTTTTTGTTCTTTTTATTTGTTGGAAGTTAAAAATTGGGTTGAAATAAAAATCAGGAATAACAGCCAGTTACGTAGTCCTTTAAACAGGCCTTTTATGTTACATAATGCACTATCCGTATTGTGTAAAAAGTACATTTTAGCCAATTAATCGATGAAAAAATTGCCAGAATACACAATTCCAAAAAGTTCGATAGTTGCTGCCTTACTGCGAATGTTTTCTCCATTCTTCTGGAAGTCGTGTCCAAATATAATATGATAAGTTGATAACATAATTATTGTCACAGGCCAAGTGTGATGAGACAACTTCAGTGTCAGCTAGTTGTTAAAGTTTAAGCAGCACTGGAAAACCGGTGACTGTTTTAAGTCTTCTGTTCACTGAACAAGTCGGTGTCTGAGTGCTGTATAATCAGTCGCCCCCGGGAATTTTGTAATTGCAAGATATTTAACAAAATCCCCTACTATTTTGCAAGGGTTTGCAATTTGGACTAGTCCCTATACTTTTACTTCATAATCCTCAGATCCTTGTAATACTTCAAAAACCGCACCATTGTGTCAAAACAATAAAATCAAAGAAATTTGCAAAGTATTTAAAAAGGAAAAATAGGGAAAAAGGAGCAGTCTGAATTATCTTGGACTTCTGAAGAAAACATTTTTGTTAAAAGTCAGGAGTGGATTTTGTAATTTTCCTTTCCAAAAAACTAATTGTTAATACACACACACACACACACACACACACACAAAGTTAAAACATCTTTTTCAATTCCATCGTGTCCTTTAACGTGAAAGTTCATTTGTGATACTGTAATTTTCCATCTCCATGGTGACATTTTTACTGAGAATGAAGACTGACCCTGTCAGACTCCGCACTCGCTGGAGTTCAAGCAAACCCAAGGATTAATGGTGTGGAGAAAAGGGATATAAGAATCTTTTCCAATAATTTTAGCCACTTTAATTAAATTTATGCATTTTCTTCCCTGTGAAGAATTTGGGGCAGCTTTATCAGTGAGAGGGGGGAAAAGAGAGAGAACGAGAAAATGGGTCACTTTGGCAGAGGGAGTGAGAGGCTTCATTAGGAAACCCGTTACAGTCCTTCTGTGGCCATTCTAATTCTGCTCCAGTATTCCCATTCAGCACTCGTGGGAATCCAATATCAGCGTAACATTTGTGACCTCGTCAAAAGCAAGAAATAAGCAGGTGTCAGGTCGTGCTGGTCTCACCCGCTGCCGTCTCCGTCACACTCTGCCACCTTTCTTTATTTTATCTGCCTAAATTAATGCTCCATCTCACTTGTCTTGGAGAGGAAATGTTCAGGTGTTTCTCACCCAGGACTTTGCAGTATCTTAGTGAGAAAATCTGCATGCATTTTCTGTCCTACTAAAACAAAAAAAAAGGCATCCAAGCATATGGAACAGCCTGTCAGTTTCTCTATTTTAGAAGCTCTTCCTCGCGCTTTTATCTGTTTGCCCTTTCTCATTTGCTATAATTCTCTTTATCTCATCTCTTTTCTTCACCCATAACACTAATTCATTTTTCTTTCTTCCCCTCTGTGTTGTAGACACTTTCTCTCACTTCCTTTGCTCTCTCAGTCATTCGTTCTCTTGGCCCTGAGCACAGTAGCGTCTAATATGTCTTTAAAAGTAGGACACCACTGAGTAATTTGTTGCACCTACCAAATGATAATTCAGAATTGTCACCATATAGCCATGACTAGAGGGCCAAGCCAAGCACACAATACTGTCTGCTGCTCTGAAGAACAGTCACCTTATTGTAATATTAAATGGAATTTGAAAATATAGGATTATTTCACAATGGTATGACACCGTTTCACAGCAGGGATGTTTGAGCCCATTGTACAAGCTAGATTGTAACACTGCCATTATATGGAATTTGCTGTGCTGTAGACCGCTTACAGCCACCCTTTTTAGCTTTATTACTGGCAGGGGGCCTTTTTGTACAGGTACTTTCAAGACGTTTGGTAATATTAAAGGCAGATTATAACAAATTATGACTTCAGTTTTATCATTAATGTAATTTACTTAGGTGGGCCAGCTCTGAGGTTTCTGAGCAAGAATGTTACCTAATGACGTCATCAGCCCTGGGCCGTGTTCTGTGTGTGTTGAATAAATGTCAGGGACATTAGATTGAAAAACAATTTTAAAATCTTTTTTGTTTAACTCCCAAGTCACTGAGATGCATTAGGTCTATTAAATCAAGGATGCACTTATTGTAAGGAAGCTGGCATTGTCATCTAACCCAATTTACAATACCAGATGTAGCTTTTTTCATTTTTATGTAGTTTAGGACATAAGGGTGACTTCTTTTTCCCACATATCTTCCCGTCTCATTTATAGGTTGATGAAAAACCCATGCTACACATGTGAACTGTACTTGAAAAGTTCAACAGCATCAGGTCCCTTCTCATTGTTCTTCAGGGGTAGATTAGATGCCTCTCCATTTGTGTAAACCCCTAAACGTCAGACACAAATACATACAGACTTTGTAAACAAGTTCAAGTTGTTTATGCAGAAGTGTGTCATGCTGCTCTGAGGGTCCCTGTTGCCAACTTGACCTGTAATAACCTCCTTAACATTCTGGGGCAACTTTGATCAGCGCTGCATACACACCTCGAAAGAGTAAACATGTTTACAAAGTTACATTTGCTGTTGGAATATATTTTCTCCAGAAAATTACACTGCCGCTCAGCATAAGATCTTGAAACATTTCACACTCAGCTGCAACAGCGAGCATGATGTAGCATGAGGACGGTCGCGTCTGGAGATAAAGTTTGTAGGTAATCATGTCAGTGTTATGACCCTACTGTGATGCTACATATAAAGTAAGGCCATCTGATGCTGAGTCTGATGCATACTGCCCTGCTTACTCACTTGTCTTGATGTTCAGTCCAATTGACAGATGCCTAAGAAGAGTGTTTCACACATGCTAAGTGAAGTCAAACCAAAGTAAAGCCAGTTCCACTGAGCTGCTCTGGTTGGGGTTAGACATCAAAAAATTATCTGGGCCATTGCTGTGCAGATCAGTGCAGAAATAGTTTGGTTCGTGGTGTAAAAAGGGTCTGTGAAAGCACTTCAGTGACCTAAATAAAATGCAGCTCTCCTCAAATATTTCTGCCACCAGCAAAAACCTTTAAGGTGATGTCCAGACAAGGCAACTAGAGTTGTTCCTGTTAAAGTGCTATCAACATTTTCAGTGAATAGTCACATGAGCTATTAGCATAAATTAATTCAAAGGCTCTTCTAAAGACCTCCCGTGGGAATCCTCACAGAGATTCAAAGCAACTAAAAGGGTGTGTAAACAGACTTTCACCAGGGGTGCCATATAAAAAAATCAGGGTGGAAACCGCAGTAATGCCACGTGCACCGAAAAATGTATTAGTCTATTGTGTAAGAGCAGTAAACCTAAATTGCTTGCACCAACATGAGCTTTCCAAATGATCTAGTTTCCAAACTCTTCCTCTTCCGCACGAAGCTGCTGAGGCTTTAATTACTTCTGCTGGGCCAGCACAGGTGAAGCACATTCTAACTAACAAGGTGGTTTCCAACCAGGGAGCACTGAATCTCAACAGGAAAACAATATGATGGAGAAGAAAACTGGCACCTGCAATTGAGGGTAACCAATGCTTAGAATAATCCTCCACCCAACTGATTTCAGCCGTTGTTAGATTGTTACTGAGGCAACATGGTACAAGTCAAGTGAATATAACGTGTAAACTAGTTTTTGCACATATATGTGAGCAAGGGCAGCGCTGAAATCTATCATATCTTGGACCAGACCAGAGACACAGATTCTTTAAATGGCTTTTATTTGTGTTAACTGAGATTTTACCAGCATAACCTGACAATGGCAGGTGTTTACGGAAAGAAGTAGACGAAAAGAAACAATACTGACACGTATTGTTTTCATTTACAATTAAGTCACCCATGATCAGATCCTGCAGTTAATATATGCTGCCATCATCGTCTGGGTCCTTATATAGTAAGTCGGGCAGCAGCACAGAACAGGAGTGGTGTAACAGCACAGACTAGTGGTGAGTCTTTATTATGGCATCTTGCTCCAGTTGCCAGTGTTGCCAAGTCTATTATTGGCAATAATATTTCATAACCATTCAAACTGAATCTTTACATTTCTATTGTAGAAACATTTACCTTAGTACAGTGACTCATTCACAGCACTTCTGCAGAAGTATATTTGTCTGGGATCTCACAGTTCAACTTAGAAGGGATCTCATAACAAAAATAACTGTGCTCCTGCCAACGATCCTGATTTCTATTTTTCTATGACTTGGTGTTCTTTGCTGCACTCCATAGATGGCAGAAGAATTCTGGCAATAGTATTTATGCATGTCCTAATGCAAGCCCTTTGATCTGTCGGAGTATGTACGTATCATACTGAGGCACTATATGCTTTTCCGTCTTCGGTATGGCTTGTATGTAACTGACATGGAAATCTTAAAAGCCTTAGAAGCTCCCAGTATAGGAGCTGAGCTATAGTTGTCCATTTGACCTGAACTGCTATTGGAGCAACTCAGCTGTGTAAGTTGGTTCGAGGTGCACATGGAAAGCTTCAGTCCAAATTCTGTCCTATAAACACACATACATACACCAGTAGAAAGAGCAAGTGCAAGATCCAAAAACAAGGAACATGGCCCAAATTGGCTTTAAGAGAGTATTGACTTCTGAAAGGCTAAGGTTCTGTTCCTAATCCCTTTCTAACTTTTCCTCTCCCACCCCCCCCCTTCCCTCTGTGCTCCCCTCTGTATCTTTTCTTCTCTTTCACAGGAGAATTCTGGGGTGATTTCTTTCGTCTTTCATTCCTCAAGAATGAAGCAGCACAGTGGACCTGTGCACTGAAACCGGTAGGCTGATTATTACGATGACCTTCAAACAAACACATGCACACGCTCGTTCCTTCTCTTACTGTCAAAAGAATATTTGTTTCAAGCAAGTTTCAACAGAGAAAAACGCAGAGAGTGAGAATAGAAAAAGAAAGCGGTGGGACATTTCTTCTGAGAAGTTGAGTAAAGAAAGCTCACAGAGAGTCTCATCCTCGGGGACAGAAAGAGCGAATGAAGACATTGTCGACAGGATAAAAGTTTAACCAAACATCAGCTCCCCACTGGAGTGGCAAATCTGCTGCCATCGCAGTGGACAGACAGGAAGCAAGACATGCTAAGAGACAGAGCGGCAGACGGGACAAGACAGAGCAGGGATCCCCAGCTGTTCTTAAAACGTTGCGTCTAATACATTATTGAATATGCAGCTCTCCAACGCACCACTGAGCTTTCCTCTCATGTTAGCGCTCAAGTTTGCATAGCATCACCATTCTAAATATAAAGCATTTGCTCATCCCTTTTCAATTTGTTAAAAGATGCAAAGGCTACACGTAGGCTGGGTGTGTTTCTGAGTGGCACTTTCCTTTTTAGTTTTAGTTGAGTTTGTGTGTGACTCATTTTGGTAGCAAGCCTCAGAAAACTTCAATAAACAAAAATAGATTTTCATCAAACTCTTTGAAAGTAGTGCTAGATGATGCACAGAGTACACAGAGACGAGTGCAGTGCTTCAGTGGGAGTTGCACGTTCTGTACAGAGAAGGAAGGAAGACATTACCGAGGGGATTAATTTCTGAATCAGGCAGCAGGTCTTTCTAGTGCAGCAATTGCACAGCTCAGCTACCCCAAACCTTTACGACTTCCTGTTTTGTTTCTGTTCCAGTTTGATGAGTTGGATAGTTTGGATAAATATTCCAAGGTCGATGTCGTGAGACTTTATTTAGGTGGAGTACCAGCTCCTGTCTACAGGTGGCAGCAGTGCAACATACCCAGCAGGCATGTTTCTGTAGCAGGCTTGATTGGCCCATTTTTACCACCAAATCCCTCTGTAGGCCTCCCTACAGTCATTTCTCTGTCTCAAACAAAACTGATTTTCAGGCAAATGATTCTGATTCTTCCTGGCCAAAGAGAAGATGTGGAAAACTAATCAATATGTTTTTATGTTGATAGATCAACTGTGCAGACCGTTCAAACTCACATGAAAAACCTTTATTCCATTTCAGCTCCCACTTTAAGACATTGTGTTCCAGGATGAACCATGAGCAAAGGTAAATAAGTTTTCCTTAGCTTAACTTTATGTGTGTGTGTGTGTGTGTGTGTGTGTGTGGTCTGATATTTGCTACACAGTGAGGTCCAACAAACCTATTTTCCTTTCAGAGTGGGGACATTTTGCTGGGCCATACAACCTTATGAGGTTTTAGGGTTTGGGTTAGAATTACATTTTGGTAGGGATTAGGGTGAGGTTAGGGTTAGGCATTTAGTTGTTATGGTTAGTATTAGGGGCTAGAGAATGCATTATCTCAATGAGTTGCCCCTCTTTTGCACGCAAGAGAGAGAGAGAGAGAGAGCAGATGCCTGTGTGCATATCTAAACAGTCATGCTTTCTTATTTTCTTGAGGGATTGTGTGGACATCTGTGTGCAAGTGCTGCTGGGGGCACATCAGTGTAGGCAGTTGTATACATGTATCAAGGTGTGTGTCTCTGTTTTCTGACAGATGTTATAATGACATGATTAGCCCTCTGGCTGCCAGTAGCTTTGTGTGAGGTTGCTATAGTGACTGTGGGTTGAGTGTTGGGGAGGCCAGAGTGGAATATGAGGGTGGAATAGGAAATGAAGTACCTGGTGCCTTCAGCCTGTGTGTGTGTGTGTGTGTGTGTGTGTTTGTTTGTTTGTAAGTGAGTGGGTGTGTTTGTGCGATGTTTATGTCTGCTTGTTTGTGCATCTGCACAAAGAGCACTGCATTGAAGATACACTCATTTGAGTAACTGGGAATTTGACCAAGTTAACTCACACAAACACACATCGTGTACACACACACGCACGCAGACACACATTTGTAGGAGCGACAGAGACAAGGATCTTGTGATGACTGGAGAGTGGGCTCAGGGTAACCTGCTCTGCCTCAAGACTAACACCATGAGTGGGTTGCACTTGTATCACTTATCACTTGAATTGCAGCGTCAGTGGCAGTGTTGTGCAAACTACAAGCTAGAGAAATGCCCTCTGCTTTGTAAGCATAGAGCCTGTAAAACACTGCAGTTTGAATCACCATGCAGCCTCGAGAACAAATCTCAAGTGCAAGCTAATAAAATCTGTAGGTGCACGGAGCTCATTTGAGTAATTTTTCTTTAAGGCAGCATGAGGCCAGACTGTTGTGGCACTTAAAAGTCAGTGGCCTGCTGTGAAGGAGTAAATGTACCACTCCGATAACAGAAACACAGAATCTTTGTTCTAAAATTTATAAAGAATCTGTATTAACTGTGGATCAAGGTTGGTCCTTGTAAGTCGCTTTGGATAAAAGTGTCTGCCAAGTAAAGTAAAGTGATGCATAGTCAATTTAATAAGTTGGTATAGGACCAGAGACCAATGGAGCACACTGTATCTTTTTCCATATTTTATTAAGTCATTGTTTATTAGTTCACATCTTTGTATATGTATATTATAATGGTCATTAATATAAAACGCTACTAGTTTTTTCTTTACTGATTTGCTTTAAGTAGAATAGAACCTTACTTGTTTGAGTCATGTTGACGTTGTAAGTGAGTTGTAAGTGAGTGCTGAGAATTCAATAGAAAAGATTCAAATATATACTGCAAATGTTAAATGTTAATGCAAATCTCAAACAATGGGAGACGAGATTATTAAAGAAATATGTGACAGGGTGTATTAAAAATGTTAATATTTTAATCACAACCCATCAGAACTCAGAATTGGTTGGTGCGTCCCGTAGGGTGGAGGTACCTTAAGTGAACCGATTGCATTTTACGTAACAATTTAAAGCAGCCCAGAGGCTCTGCTGCCAGTTCACAGCAATCTCCAGAGTGTGCAGTCTGCTGTGTATAATAGTCATTGTGAGAGATATAATGTGCTGTACCATACAGGGATGGCTTCACACAGGGATTACACATAGATGATTCTTCAATAGAGAATTTAGTCTCGGGTAACCAAGCTTAATCCGTGCCTGTGGAAGCAGACCACACTGCTCTAGAGCTGTGGCCAGATATGACAGAGAACAGAGACCAGCCAGATTACTTCACACTAGGAAGAGGGCTGAGCTTGAAGCTGCCTGACACAGTGTCTCCTAACAACTCCTCCCAAATCTCTCTACTCTCTTCTCTGAGGGAAACATTTTTCCCTTTTCCATCTTTTTCCCCCTGCTCTGCCTCTCGGTGTGAGGTGAGTATGAGAAAACAGATGGAGAAAGAGTGTATGCGTATGTGTGCACGCTTGACTTATCGCTGGAATAGCCTGTACATTTCTAGGTCATTCATAGCCTGGTTCCCACTGTCTCCAATTCTGTAATTACCCTCACGTGACTCACGTTTGGTAATTAGGATGGTCCGAGCAGGACTCTGGCACACACACCGTGCACACTTACTATGTGGCACACATACACACACATTAGTCATTAGTGGAGAGCTTAACATGCAGTACAGTGCTAATGGGATTATCATTGCTGAGGTTCCCACTTATCAACTTCTTACTCCTCTCTTACAAGGACCATTTTTAAGCACTGAGGAAAATCAGTCATCAGTCTCTTTTTGTCTGTCTGTCTGTCTGTCTGCCTTTCTTTCAGTGTTAAGTAATGCTTCATTGGCATGAATCTGTGTTGGTAAAACAGATTCAGTGAAGCACTAGTGGCCAAGGGGTTTAAGCTACAGACCATGTCATACTAGTTTCTTATCTGGGTCTATCCTTCCCCTTTTCCCCCGACTGTGTCTACAGTCTACTCTAAATTAAAGAGCTGGCAATGCTTGAAAAATATACTTGAAGAATGACATTGACGTTTTTTGCTGCATCATGTAGTTGCATTCATTACACCCGTACATTCAAACATTAAAAAAGTTTAAATTCCTCCTCTTGTTTCAAGCCTGTTTCAGCTCAGACCACATCATCGTCATAACTAGTGCAGTCAGAATGGGCTGTGCTGTGTCTGTAACCACACAGTGATATCACACAGTCTTGGAGTACACTTGTACATCACTAGTACCAGGCTACAAGATAAACTCCTGGAGACCAGCAAAAAATGTATTTTAAAGTTACTCTTTAGAGCAGAGTTTCCCAAACCTTTTGATTGCTAAGCCCTTACAATGTTGTTTTAGTGTGATTTTGTTTTAAGGACACAAAATGATTATGTAAAAATGAAACTAAATTTAGAGCAAAGTCTTTAAAAATATATATATATTTAATTATTCAGCTTTGTCCGTCACTTTCAATAAGTCTCTGCCCTTCTTATCACCAGTGTTGCCATTTCATCAGCTCATTCAAAAGCAATATTACCCATAACATTCAATTTGCACTGCGTTTTTTTCTGTTGACTGCAATGGCAATTCAGAGTGAATACAGCGATTCTGCACAGGCCATTGTGTTAAGTGGTACGAGTGAGAGAAGTGGAGGGCTTTCTCTGGTATTACATATGGCGTACAAGATGTGGGAAAGAGTGGCCCTCGCAAAGCCAAAATCTTTAAATACCATGCCTTTACAGACACAGACACATGTACACACACATAGATACACACACAGGCAGTGGATTAATATGAGATTACGGAAGCATAGCTGAAAAATGGGCAGAGACAGATCAGTGTCATTCTTCATAAACACACACTGCATGCGTATTAAGAATGTGCAGTTAGACAGATGTACTCAGAGGTAGAAGCATAAGTCTTAGGTTCTAGAGCTATGGTCATGTCATGAGCAATCTGTTACACTGATAACAAATCCAAATTTAACAAAAACAAATTAAGTGTTAGAAATGCTATGTTGTAGTGCATATAAAGGAGAGAAACAGAAAAAAGGAAACATTATATTGTTTGGGTGAATGAACCCAATTAAAACCAAACCCTTATTTCACTAAATACTGCACAATGTGTCATTTGGATGTTTGTAAAAATTGTCACTATGGAGAAGTTTTAAATATATTAAACCAGTCTTTTTTCACAGTATAACCCTAGTTTTGACATAAAGCGGCTAGTAAAAGACAAATATCAAGCGGTAATTGAAGGTGATGCTGTTCCTTATTCAAACTCTGCCTGGTAAAACAAAATGAATTCATAACATTCAAGCTTTCTATCATCACTAGGATCCGATTAACCTCCACAACTAACTGTAACCCATATGCTAAAGCTAAATGTCATAACATACACACACAGCTGCATTACGAAGGGAGGAGTACACCTCTCCATCACTCACCATTCAGCTAAATTACCCAGTTGGAAGCAATACAGATGCCCTACGTAGTATGTATTCATGGGGCTGAAATTCAAAATGATGCTGTCACCCTATATGTCTGATTTATACAATATTTCAGAATATGTCCGCGCACAGGTGACAGCTTGGTCACACTCGGCTCCTATGTGATAGAACCCGAGTCAGACATTGACTGAGTGCGTCAATCTGTGGCCATCTATGCTTCAGTCCTGCTGCATCAGGCATGTCTCGGTTACCAGACGTCTGTCATCAGCATGCGTTTCAGTGGAGGTCTGTGGCTGCCTGCGATTCCATCTTTAACAACTGTCAAATATAATCATCAACCTCTCTTTCACTTTCTTTTATATTCACGCTGCATATCTCTGCCTGGCTTCCTCAAACTCTCCCCTCTTACCCTCCTCCTCGACATTTCTTCTCTCTTCTTTCAGTATGCTGAAATATATAACTAGCAATTTGCCAATCTCTCTCACTATGACACACACACGCACGCATGCACACACACAAACACATGAAGAAGCATCCAGGCCGCAAGAGCTTCTGTGGTGTATAATGACTGATAATTGGCTATTGTGGGTTTGCCCTTGGCAGCAGGAACCAATCACAGTGACAGCCACTTCTCTGTGACCTGTGTGTGCGCTCGTGTAACATTGCACACGCAAGCACGAGTATCAGAATGTGTGTGAGGCACTGGTTGCATTTTATTTTTCTGTCTTTGTTGTTCTATGTAGAAGCAATTGGTAGTTGGGCGTATGCCGCATGTAACGAACAGCTCCCTTTGTAGTTTTCATCCCCGTCATCCCCCGGCGTTTATGTAAACAGAGTGCATACGTAGAATGTCCACCTCAATCCAACATTTTT
Organism: Microctenopoma stevenorrisi; assembly: GCA_032270685.1. Lineage (NCBI taxonomy): Eukaryota > Metazoa > Chordata > Actinopteri > Anabantiformes > Anabantidae > Microctenopoma > Microctenopoma stevenorrisi. The sequence continues at coordinate 11,325,014 of JAUMTR010000001.1, forward strand.
ATTTGAAATATATTATGTGCATCTATTCAACACGTGTTAGTCGTGTTTTTCTACAAATTACCGCTCAGTGCTTCTCGTTTTACCTTCTCCTGGTCTGTACACCCACCTTGAGGATCCACAACCTTGCTGTTCTTCACTAATATGATAGTTGCTTAGCTTGTCATCCGTCGCTCATCTTGATGGAGTCAGCATCCCTGCTTAATGGTGTGCTTGCTTGCCATTTGTGTGAAACCTGTTGACTTTTTTTTCTGGAAGATAATCCTGATGTGTTCTTTCACGCTGGGGTAAATTGTTGCTGCATCAGCAGCAGCCTTTAAAATAACACGTGGGAAATGTCTGCCACAAGTTTACATCCTCCCTCCTTTTGCTGTTTCTTTCCTTCCCTTCCTCATGTAATCAGTTATTTCTTGCTCCTGCAATCTGTCTCTGTGTCTACTTCTTCGGTCTCTTCTTTCTGTCTCACTGTTTGCACCATTTTTCATTTTCAGTAGTCCGAGCGCTTATCCAGCACATGCACACAGCCTAAATGAGGTCCTGCATGTGCATGTTACGTATCAGCCCAGCTTTGACCCTGTGAACATGATCTTTTCTGTATTCTTAATGTGCTAGCAAAAGTGTGCGTGTTTGCATGCATGTGTGGAGGTTTGTGTACTTCATCATACCAGCCAGCTCAATATTCCCAAATGCGATTTCCTCGATATGAAAAGAGCAGGCTGGGTGTTCATCTTTCTGTACTCTCTTCTTAGTGTACAATAAAAGCTTTTTTAGGACTGCTAGGCTGCTTGCTCACGTGTCCTTTTTTCCGTTTTCACTCTCTCATTTTCATACTCTACACACAAATACATGCATTAACACAAACTCAGCAGTGTCTTACCTTCCTGACTTATGTACAACACAACGGATCTGTCTCCCGTGCATGATTAAAGTTCATAACACTGCATGTTTCCTGAATGTTTCTTTGTATTCCTGCTTAACATTCTGAACCTAAAGTGTATAACCGCCTGCCCGAGCTCATTTTTATTGTGTTGTACTGTGAAAATCAGATCTAGTAATGGAGATTTCTGCAGTTTTCTATATTGTAGATGAAAATACATTTCTGCACTGGCTCCAGTAAATTGATCAATTCATGATTCCAAAAGCTCAGAATTACCTTTTCTTTGCCATTGAAGAATGACAATTCAATTGCCATTGTCAGAATCTAATTAACACATTTGCTTTATAGCTTTTAGTATCTCAATAGCAAAGAAAATAAATAAGCACGGTTGAGCAGTTAGTGGACCATAAAAATGTTGTTAACCACGTTTGTTCTCATAGTGTATTGCAGGTATATGAGGATGATGATCATAGATAAGGGCAAAGCTTTTGTCGTACGGTATATGCACAATAAACCAACCAGCAGCTTTTCCCCCTCATTAACTGCATTAGTGTCTCCCTGTATTAAATTATTGTTGCAAATTGTCCAGGTGAAACTAGTGAAGGTGCCATATCTAATACCAGCCAAGCCACTAATGGTGAGCAGCCCACTGTGGTCTCACGTGTCTGGGTAAAGAATGACAATTCAGAGATCTGAGACGTTTTTCTGTACATATGTCTGTAAAGAGATGGGGGTTAAGTGGCTGCGTGTGTGTGTGTGTGTGTGTGGGCATTAATCAAGCATCAATGATTAAGTGCGTGTGTCTTTGCAAGTGGTGAAAGTGGGTGGTGCTGTGGCTCTCTATGATGCTGAGATTAGAGGCAATTATTGAAATGTCATGGCCTTAATGGGCCACTGCTCTGCGCCCCACTCATGAGTTGAACTTTCGGCGTGAAAAAACAAGGACCCACTTGCTGAATAGCTGTGTTTTTTTGCTCATCAAATGATTATTCTCTTCCTAAATACATTTCCCACTGTGGATATTCTATACAGAGAGAATCTATTTTTATAGTACAGAGATGCCACTGGAAAAAATACATATTTTTATATCTAATGAAATTATGTTTTTGGTTCAAGGGTTCTTTCAGACGCTCTCTAATGGAAGTCTATGGCAGCCCGTTGGCACGTTTGTATGGAAACATGTGTCCGAGGTGTAATCAAGTTAATGATGGTTGCATCCTATTTACAACAGGTGGAGTCACTTCCAGGACCATTGCGTGTGCTCACTGCCAAGACCTGCTGGCTCATCAAAAATGAGTCAAGCAATCATTAATGTTCCTGGTCACACTTGTGTGTTTACTTGTTATAATGAGTGAAAATATTGTGTGGGTGAGAGGCCCAGTGTCACACTGATAATGGCCAGTCCAACATATACAGTAGATACAGTTGATCCAGTGGCCCGGTAGTTTGTTGAAGCTAACTTTCTGACTGTTCAGCAGATACACAAGCTCCAGAAAGTCTTTTAGTGCCTCTACCAGGACATAGACTGGCAATCTGTCAAGGATATACCCTACGTCTGCTCTATGACAGTGTGGTCAGATTAGGCACTCCTGCAACCCTTAACACTATAGGGAGTTTAGGTAAATGTATATATGTCACGAGGTTGTAAATAAAAGAAATGACAGATTTGTTTTACTTTACTTTCATAGCACAGAAAACATACACATGGGTGGAGATATGATATGTAGAGCATAATGTCTGGTGGGCACGGGTTAAAATTTGCAAGTGAGCAGGAATAATCAAAAGCATTAATTCTAAATTGAGAAAAAAAATCCCATTCTGCAGCATAACACCCTGGAGTATATAATTAAGCCTTTTGTTGCAAAATATAGGGAGGAGACCCAGTTCAAACATTCTGAATTGATGCAACATTGCAGAACACTGACGTGTTGAGGTAGTGACCGTAGACAAAGATTACTCAGGATAGGCTGTTCATGCATGGCTTAAAAATGTTCCAAACTGATAAATTAGTTAGTTGACAGTATGCAGAGTGTATGAACCGTAACTGTGTGGACAGTCATGTGTTTCCACTTACAGAAAGCTTCCATGCGTAAACACATTGAATATTAAAACCCATTTATCCACAGATGTCTATCAGCGGATCATTTACATATTGAAGTAAGTGCTAATAGCTAGTAGCTAGTTGATAGTCTGAGGTCACGGGGGAGTGAAGAGAAAAGCAAAACTAGCATCATAATTTGGAACAGAATCAGTAATTGGACATAGATAATGGGGGTATAATCGCTTCATTGCATTTGCAGCTCAGTGCATGTCCATTGTCCAAGCGGTGGTGCAATGTGCAGCTATGTCATGAGGCCCATATTCTATTTTAGCCAGTGAAGTTAACTCAGTAGCAACCCCCTTATCGCTTATGTGCTGACTTATTATCTTTTGGGTGCATGTGTGTGACTGTGAGAATGTGCGCAGTGCTACTGTGTGTGTATGGGCATGTGTTTCTGGAGTGTGTGTGTGTGTGTGTGAGAGAGAGAGGGAGAGAGAGATAGAGCTCAGATCTATGTGTGTGTCAGTGTGTGTCCCCAGCCTAAGGTTGTGTTTTCTTGTACCCACTGAGCTGAGAGTTTCTGCAACAAAAGCATGTTTATGCTCCTCCATCTCATTTACATTGCGCTGATGGGAATCTGCTGCACCACTGATTGTGTTTGGTCTTCTAGGTCAGCACACCCAGATAAGTCAGTGTCTGTGTGTGTGTGTGTTTGTGTGTGATGCACGTATGTGCCTAAAGATTGATCATCGGTGTTAAAGCCCATCTTCATTTTTTCCCCAGTAGTGCTAACTTCATGTGTATTTGTGAACTGCCCTGATATTCTTCAAAGCTTTTACACAACAAATACTACACCCACTCTAAACACTATTATATTTTAAATAGGCTGCAAATATTGGAAGACCCTGAAGACCCTTCAGACACGAATCTGTTTTTAATGGACTTTTTCTACATGGCGGTGCCTACGTGTTTCTTACAAACTGTACAGTATCTGTTCAGGTAACAAAAAAAAGTAATGCATCACATTTAGGGAAAAAACTCATGCATTGAATCTGCACTGAGTACAAGTACGCAGACAAGAAGCTGACTCACGCACGCATACTGGTATAATCACGTTCTCTCCCTAAGCACTCCAAGATGCCCCGTATGGGAAGACTTTAGATTTCATATCAGTCATCATATAACTGTCTGTGCCGCAGCTGGAGCCGTTAATAGGGATAATTTTTATTTTACAAAAGTAGAAACACGTTTCTTACATCTGTTCTGCTAAATAATAGTAAAATATATTTAGTTTTCCTGTCAACGCCTTAAAATGCCCCAATAGAGTCGGAAGTGGTTGGCCTAAATAACATGAAATGTCAAGGCAATATCAGAGTTTATCAAGAAGTTGATTCTCATTCCAGATAAAATCGCCTCCACTTGTCTCCGCGGATGAAGCGGGCATGTGATTGCCCCTGTCCTAATCTCCAAACCCGCACGTTATCCCAGAGGGCCTCTTTAGCCTGTTGAGAATACTCAACAGAGATTTTATCTGGAATTGGGTTTTACATTTCACAAAATAACTGAGGAAACATAGCCTGTGTGAGACCATTAGTTCGCCTGTGATGGCCAGACATCTCTGGTTTACTGTAGGATGCGTGTTTGAACCTGCATTTTATGCGCCACAACCTGCACAGTTCCCTGTTCCCTGTTGATATGATAAAATGTTCCAACCGCTGCACAATCACTGAGCTCAGCGTGTCTGCTGCTTATTGATCCATCCACCTCTCCGCTCGCGCCGGGACGATCTCATCTCTTACCGGGCGAGGGAGTGATGACAAAGGAAACCGCGGCGCCTTTTGGCGACTTCACATCGCGCCTCAATATAACGTCGCAGCGACTGCGCGTGGCGTTTGCTCCAACTTCACTCCAGCCATCTCCGCCTGGCAGTACGTACGCGCACCTGGCAGGAAATTAATGGAGAGGGGAAGGGGGAGTGAGTGGGAGAGAGAGAGAGAGAGGGAGAGAGAGGGAGAGCGACAGTGAGACGCACGGTGCTGGATTATTTGGGCAGAGCGGCTGCAGCCACGGTGGATGTTACAGGCAGACGACGGACGGAGAGCTTGAATCTATTCAGACCGCGAGTTCTTCCAACGACCGTGCCGGGCAAGATGCTGGTATGGTGAGCGAGTCTCTTATGCTGTGTTATGTGCATTTTGTCGTTATTGCTGACACGCACAGCAGCACGTTAACTTGTGATAATGTCGCTTAAACCCGCGCAAAGCGACTACACGCATCTGTGCTTATCCGCTCAGATGTGCGCGCGCGCGGGCGGGCGCGCGTGTATAAGTCCTTCAATGTCAGACCCGCACGACTGTCAGGAAACATCTGCCTTATCTCTGCTCCCCAGCAGGAGTTAGTTGTTTTATTGCTGTTTCAAGTGGTCGCGTTGGCTTTGCACTCGCACAAATGGAAAATCACTGTTATTCCAAGGTTGTATTGCCTAATTTGGGATTGAGAGCGCGCCTGATCCAGCAAGGAGTTAGTTTATGTTGATCCTAATTTAGCCCAGTTGCTGGAATGTATTATATTTTGTCAGAACTTTCATGCTGTTATTGTTTTAAGAGCCTAAAGTAAAGAAAATGTCACCAATACTGTCCCAGATGCTGTTCTTTATGTCCTGCAGTGCATGAGAAATATCAGTCTACAGTAAATGCAGTCTTTCTTATGGTATTACTGCATCATCACATCTATTGTGGGATTCTTACAGTTCTTGTGGGTATGTGGTGGCTCATGAGATGAGAATTTTTTTTTATGCTAATAAGAGATTAAGGAGGGTTTAACCCGCTCGGTTTTCACTGAGGTCGGTGCTCCCTCTCAAAACATGCTCAGAGGTGTTTTCTCACGACTGAACCGATGCCACTGGCTCAGAGCGGACTGGATGGACATTTAATGGTGAGGGCAGACTCAAAGCAGTAGGATTTGTTAATGGCTGTCAGTCAGTCGTACCTGTTTTGCTGTGGGCTGTGTGAACTGCACAGACACTTACAGTAGATTATAGTGGAGAATTCCTGCCTGTGGATTTCACTCCACCAGCTTGTGTCCAGTCTATTCAGACACATTTAAAGAGGTTATTGCCATGGCGTTTTTTTATTCGCAGTGATTACATATGATTTGCATGGTAAGCACAGCATGCTGAATTAGTTTATATGATCTCCTTTGACCCGTGAGACACGATGACTGCATACAAGCCGTACTTGACAGCTTTGCTGCAATTCTGATGCATGGTATTTCTAGTTCTCTTTATGCCTCTGTAGTGATGTAGTGACTGAAATGTGCTGTAATGTGCTGATGACTGCGTGTGTATGAGTTTGCGATTGTGTCCAGTAGTCAGCAGTCTTGCTCAAACACTGTCTGTGGCAGAATTACAGACCTCAGTTGCTTAAAAATCAATCATGCAGGCACTTTCACAGCAATCAGCAAAATAAGATGCATTTACATAATACTTAATAAGATAGCTCAGTCTTAAATTATTCTGTGCATTTGAAGCCTTTTAAAATACTAATGTGATGTTAAGGAAATTGAGTTTTTACAAATCTTGTCACAGTAACTGACTTAGCTGCATTCTGTAGATATGTTTGGGCACTTTAGGCGTGTGGACTACAACCTGTTTTATGACCAAACCCTGCTGCTCTCAGGTCAGGGGTGCCTAGTTGCATGCCAGTCTGTGGATGAACAAGAGCTTTACCCCAGTTGATCTTCCACTGTGTTTATGTGCTGTGTGTGCGTGTGTACATGTGTGCCACTGCAGCTGTTCCTCCTCTTGGACAGATTAAGTTTCACAAGATGTGATGGATGCCAGTGTCTGCAGAGCCAGCTGTGTATGAATGTGTGTTTTTTTGTATCACAAACACGCAATTCTAGCCGCTGGCGCATTTCTGCATTTCTTTGTGCGCACACGCATGCCCGCTGTGTCCATGTATGTATGCATATGCTGTGTGTCGTAAATGTCTGTGTCATTGCCCTCGGGGTTGTGTCAGGTTAGGAGAGGTGACGATAAGGTCAGGGATGTTATGAGTTGAGTTGGTAATTATAGTGACTGCACCTTTGGTTCCCACAGACCAAGCCAAAGCAGTCTAAACTAGGAAGACGTGAGCAAGGCAGCAGAGCCAGATTTCTGTTTGGGTCAGATTGTCCTGGTACACACAAAGAACCCAGCCAAGAGGAAAAAAAGGCACAAAAAAACAAGACAGAACAGAAAAGATGAGTTTGGACTGCGTGTAAAAGAAGTCTTGTCTTACAATCAGAGGTTGGGCTTATTTCTTTACAGGCTTTTTTTCCCACTGTGTCAAATGAAATTTTAGAGACACCTCTCAAGTAGCAAAATGTATGTGTCTTCGAACAGGCTATTTTGAGAGACAGCATTTTCGGTGACCGTCAGAGCAGGCAGGCAGGAGGCTTTTTCCTCAGCTACAGTTAGCCAACATCCAGCTGCGTTGCTGCTTGCAAAAGTGATAGGATGTGGAGCTGAGAGGGGTGGAGGAGGTGGATAAGAAGCTGAGAGGAGTGGAGGAGGCACAGCAATGCTATTGATTTACCTGGCAGTCGGAGGGGGACGGCTTCCAATCCATCTTGGCTCTCCCTATCATCTGTCTGTCCGCTCACCCATGTCTCTGCCTTCCTATCTTTTTCGTCTGGGTTGTCCTCTGCTCTCGTTTTCCTGTACTTCTTCAGCATCTCAGCATCTCAGAATAGTCAATTGTGTGCATTTCTGTCATCTCCCTGTTTGATCCGTTGTTACGCATTATTGATGCTCTCCCTCACCCCTCTCTTGCCTTTTTTTTGTTTCCGTCCATTCATCACATAGTCACGCCCACATACAGGCTGTGAATTGGTATTTAATAGCAAAGATGTCTTCACCTGTGGAGACGAGCATATGGTGAGATATTAAAAATTTAACTTAAGACTCTGCTCACTTCAGCTGTTCTCCACTTAGGCAGGTTTGTTCTCTATGTTTGCCTTTTTTTTCTGCAGCACTCTTTGTCTTCGTCTTTTGCTCTCATTCTGTCTTTTCCATTCTTGGTACAAAGTTGCATTGCCGTTTCCTATCATTTTATTTTGATATTATTTTCAATGAACTTTTAGAAGTAGTTTTTATGTAGCAAGCAAACATTTTTTTTACTCACAGATATTTTTAACAGTGCTTTGCTTAGAATTCCACAACAGAAATCCTCTAGCAGATTTCCATACACATTACATTTGCAGTCTGTGTGCAGTGTGTGTAGGATTTTTCATTTATGTGATATGTGTAATGAATATATATATATATATATATATATATATATATATATTGAGATATTGAGAGACCTGCTTCGGCACTTCCTGTAGCTAAAGGCCGTCCAGGCCCCCCCTTCATGTTACAGTCAGAGGGAGACACTCTAAAGGAGCCAGGCACAACCACAACAATTCCATTTTCCAACTACACTTACACACACACACACACACACACACACACACACACACACACACACACACTGTTTGAGCCAAAAGTGTTGAGACTTCTACAGTCAAAGCTGAAGTGTTTCCCCGTCTTCCCACTCTCCTCTGTCAGTTTTTTCCTCACATTTATTGTCTGCCTTCCTTTTCTCTGTCCTCCTCTTCAGTTTTTGTCTTCTCGCTGTGCTGTTCGTTCCTCTTCTCCACTGTCTTCTATCCCCATGGCACACATGATGGTTTGACATAGCAAACTGGTGCCAGACCACAAAACCTTATTTTCCCTCTGCAGTTCTTTCTTCTGTTCTTCCTCTCTGTCTCTCTCCCCTGTCTGTCTCTCTCCTTCTTACTACTACAGTTTAATCTGCAGCTGGGGCTTAGTGGCATAGCTGCAGGACTTCCACATCACTTCTGTTTTTGCTGCTGTTTGCAGCCATTCTCTGTCCTATTTATGTATTTTATAATTTATACATTTTAATTTCCTTTAGTCTTGGCTCTGTCTTCGCTCCTTCCTTTTCTTATCTTCTCATCCCCCTCTCTCTCTACAGTGGCGCCTGCGTGACATGTGTTTACATTGCATCTTATTATTCCCTTCTTTAATCACTGTCCCATCGACTCATCTCTGAAACTCACTTGATGTCTGTGAAATTGTTGTCATGGGGGGGATTTTTTTTTCTACAGCATTCAGAGATAAAGATAGGGCTTCTTGCCAGTGTTTGCTTTGAAGTAAAGGAAAATGTAACTTAATTCACATGAATTGGTGGTCATCCAAATCTCTGTTCTTTTGTGCTTTCTTGCTTTTATCAAAATCTTTCGTGTGAAGTGGTCACTTCTGTGATATTTTCCCAGAGATCGCTTCTAGATCAAACAGCAGGTCACTTGTTTGCATGGATTTTCTCTTTCAGAGCTTTCTTCAGGTGGTGCAGCCCCCCCCCCCCGTCTTTTTCTTTAGTTGTGGTAGATCTTGTAGTCTTAGAACTATTTGTGCTGCTCCAGGAGAAATGTTTATCACTTCATGTGCCAGTGTAAAGAACAATAAATGTAAAAGTCTTTTATGTGAACCCAGTGTGAAGCACTGTTATGTTATATCAATCAGCAATGTAGTAGCAAAACAGACATTTATATGAATGTTTTACAGATGATCACTTCAGGCTAGAGTGAAGAATGTTCCAGTCCTCTGTGCAAGCGGGGTGTTTTGCTATGTATCTTCTGTGGGAGTCTATCTCCAATGTGCTTTCTGTGGGAGAGCTTCAGTTCTTGGGACACTCTAAACAACCTCTCCATTCACAAGTGACAGGGCCAAGCAGCAACTGGGCACCTTAAAATGGCTCCCACCAATCACCTACTGCACATTAATTCTATTAGTCTCTCTCAGGCTCTAATTTGTATGCCTGTCCAGGATTAGCTTTCAATAGTGTTTGTCTGTCAGTGTTTGTAATTAATGACTTTGATTGTCCATTTGGTTTGTTTGTGCCAATTGAAACAGGATTGGATTGTTGAGCTGAGCTTTTTCTTTTGTCCCTTCATTTATCCTTCATCCTGTTGTCATTCGTTTCCCCTCTACATCTCTCTCGGGGGATAAGAGTCCAACACAAATCCTATTTCTTGTTGTTCGCGTTTAGGAATTATGTTCTGTCTCCCCATTTCCCCAGACTCCCCAAGGCACCTGGGATTAAGTTATGTTTGATGTGTGTGTGTGTGCTGTAGCCTTTACTGTTACTTTTAATTGTGTATGGGATTTCTATGCGTAACAATCACAGTAAAGACTGATCTCAGATAAGCTTTAAAGGTTTACAGGATGTAAGTATTGGCATGCTATGTGGGCTGTATGAGGCAAACAATGTGTGTGTGCGCGTGTGCTTAAAATTAATAATCTCTACAAGCCCCAAACATTTGAAATTACTAGACATGCACTGTCTTCAGAAGACAGGATGCCGCAGGCTTGAATGCAAATGTTACAAACATGCCCTGAAATGACGTGCTCTATCTAATAGACTTAGTATGTGTCATTTATTTGATCATTATTAGGAGAATGTGGCTATGTGGTTTTATTTCCTTGAACATATGCAGTCATAAACTTTGTTCGTCCCTGCAGGGAAACATGGCTGTAAAGTGATATGTTGTCACAGTCCATCATAACAATGAATGTAATATTAACACTACGTGTGTTAGATAAGAACATAGACAACAGAGAGTCCTTGCCTAATTATCCTTCAGCTTGTAAACATGCACTAAGAAACCATTTCCTTTCCTCTCTAATGTATCCCAAAACCCATACTCAGCAATCCCCAACTACTCCATTCCTGGACGGCCTTTAGCTACAGGAAGTGCCGAAGCAGGTCTCTCAATATCTCAATATTAAATTAGACTCGTCATTTAATACATCCCTTGGTGTAGAAATTGGCATCATTTTCCATGTGCATCCTCTGAAACTCCTTGCCAAAGCAAAGAGACAAATAACCAACTGCCGGCCTCCCCTGTGCCTTTCATAAGAGGCTCCTGTAATAGGTTTATTGAAAATAACAAGGTTGACTTCTAGAGTTACAGACGGGGCTCTGCTCCTGTCTCGGCTTGAACATCAATAAACTGTGGAGTATTTTTTCAATGGAGGTGTTTTTTAACTTCTTACCAGTGTATGAACCCTAAAGCTAAGAACAGTGGTGTGTTTTGTGTGTCCTGCATGCAATTCATGAACAGGTTGTATCTAAAAAGAGAAGAAGATGTCTAGAAATAAATAATAATAACTGCTACTTTAAAATGCTTGTGTACAGGCTGCCTCCTTATGGAGGCCAATGGTTTGGGGTTCAGTGTCTTGACCAGAGACACTTTGACATGGGATATGTGGACAGGAATCGCAGGGAACCGGGAAGCATACAATCAACCGTGGGGGTCATATACAACTGTGCTACCAGCTGAGCTGTGGTCGCCTCGTTTGTACTGCGGACAAGCAGTTTTAGTGGTGGTATAAAAAAAGTACTTTATAAAGAGACAAAACAAATTCTTCTACAAGAGCCTCCATCTCTTTGTAGTGGTTTCCAAACCCCCAAACACTAAATGTTAAATGAATTCCTTTAATTTGAGATGCATTTCAAGGGACACAAAGAGAGCTTATTAAGCAGAGTCTGGCCATCAAATAACGTAATTATATAACATTAATTGGCCCTTCAGTTGTTGTAGCAGAGTTAGATTTCCATATGTCAACCAGTGACAATTCAGTCAATCTCAGAATTTAGAACAAGTTCAGACTGATCCTTAGCTTCTGCACAGCTCTGGTACCTCCTGACCCTAAACTGTCCGTTCTTCCCAATGGGTGGGTGCAAGTTTGCCCAACAGTGCGTATTTGAGTGTGCACAAGTAGAGGCATCTGTTTTTTTCCCACAAAAAGCCAGACGTAATAGGACGGTGTCAAAACTATGACACACACGTATATGTGTAGAGAGTTAAAGGCACTAAAACAGTGGATTATAACGTAATCTGACATTTCTTGGTTGATATGCTGATTCAACGATTAGAAACTCGTCTGCCTGCCAGGAGTGTATGTGTGTGTATGTTTATGAGAAATAGAGACATGATGGCAAAAAATGTGTTTGTGTGTGTGAGGGACTGATTTATTTCCAGGCGATTTATTTGCTAGACCACATGAAAGAAAACAATCATCCGAATGAGAATTGCAAAGCTACATCTCTCTGATTGGAATTCAACAAACAGTCAACCTCCGTATTGGCATCGGCTCCCACAGACAAAACACATTCACACACAGAAGGCAGTTTGTCATAAGCTTGCTTTGGCGAAAATGGACTGCCCAACTCATGCATGCAAACAAGTACACACAGCCACACAAGCAGCATACATTCAATTCAACAAATTAGCTATCTAGCATACACACAACTATATTTCTTCCTGTTGTGGCGCGTGCTCAATGCAAAAAGCCTAGCCATGCCGCTCTGCTCGCCACATAGACTATTTAGCTGCTTCTCTGCTGCGCTGGGTGGCAGCCAGTAAAATGGTGGCGCTTATTGTACAAGGCTGCTGGCTGCCATTGATTTGGCCCAGCAGGTCTCTGAGGAAACACACTGCTGCCCTGCCAGCTAGGACTGAGCAATGGGACTGTGGTGTGTCCAAGCGTGTGTGTTTGTGTGTGTGTGTGTGAACTATAAAGCGAGCTGGGACTGTAAACTGCACTTGTTCAAATGCACAGTGCTGCAGTGTGAGAGGGCAGCTCTCTCAGAGAAAATCCCGCTCTGCAGCCCATCTGCACTAACTATATATTGTAAACTGCTTTAACACCCTTCGGGAAGACTATAGAAAAGTCCTTTGCTGTTTACTCACAACAGGAAAGAGAAACGTGCTCCTTTCCGGAATACTCCTCCATACAGTATTTTGCTGTCATCTCTCCTCCTCAGTTTTCTTCCTACACTTCGAGCCCTCAGACAAGCTTTGAAAAACAAACAACGGGAAGCTGGAATCAGACTATAAATAATGCAGACACAGATTGGGGTCAAATGCTTTGGATTTCACAACACATACGTACGCCTCAATGGGAGCGCATACATTCGCGCGCACACACACACACACATGTTTAGGTCTTACTATAGTTAGGAGGACACATTGACATCATGCATTCACAAGTGTTTTACCCTGACCTTTACCATTAAAATTAAATGCCTAACCCCAACCCTGACCTTAACCACCAGTCTAACTAAAACTCAAAGTATTAACCTTTAAACAGCTCTTTAAAGTTGTGATAACAGGTCAATACGTCCCAACAATCTAGAAACATCCTCACGGTGACAGTTTTCGGATAAAGGTTTGTCCATACTACCACATACAAACAGATTCACAGTGATACCTGCCCTTACAGTCAGCGTGCTAATTAAGTCCACATGCATACTGATTGCCAATCGCCACACATACAGCCAAGTGCACGCTGCCTTGCACTGTTTTTTCTGTATACACACAGGCCATTCACTGCCTTGATGTCCCTCGATGACAAAGCGTGACAAACGAGTCTGTTCAGAACACATTTAGGTCTCGTTGCCACCCCCCACACCCATCCCTATCCTTTCCCACTCTCCTTTTTGTTAGTCCGACAAGGGCAACTCTGCCATCCTCTTCATCCACAGCGCCTATCCATCAGCACACTGCCATAACGTGCCGCAGCTCTATGATAGATTGCTTTTCATGTGCTGATGTATTGGCCTATCAGACTTCGAGGAAGTGACAGATTAGATCATTATGCTTCTTTATGATTATGTGAGTTTTGTTTTTTATATATTAGTTTTTATCTGATGCAAGTTGTATGTTGTGTTGTGTTAGAGGCCTTTTCTTTGTTGTGTATTTCCAAAAAAGGGTGAAAAGAATGAGAAGAAAAGAGTGGGTTTTCTGCTACAAGGAGTGTAAAAAGACACAGTGCACATGAAACAGCTCTTTTATAAAGGAAAACCTCTGAAGGACAGACCTTTGTATGCTTTGTATCCGACTGCTTGACAGATGTGTACTCATGCTCTTGCAATTTCTCTACAAACTGCTGAAAATAGAGAACTGTGTATTAGTGGCTTTTTGGGGGGATTTTCTGAAGTGTAAAAATGTTTATTAAGGACTGAAATAATACTGGTTATTTTAACATTTAGATAATTAAAAGACCCTAAAAACAAATATGGTCTCCACAATGTAACCTTTGCCTAACAGCCATTTGCTGTTTTGTTAACAGTTGAACAAATGAATGAATGACATTGAACAATTCATTACACGATATTTGAGTGTAACGAACATGAGTAACATGTGCTGATTCAATTCAAATTTAAATTATGAGACTACAACTAGGTTATGAGTGTGCAGTCTGCTGCTCCTTAATGTTGAATGACAGGACCTATTGTTTCCCAGCAGTTGCCCAGAGTATCACACTGTCCCATTAGCTTGCCCTGATGTCACTGCATCCATCTATTCCCTAGACAAACAATACACAGGTTCTCAAGCACATGATGCATAGTAAAACGTGAATCATCAGACCTAGTCACCTTCTTTAGTTTTTCTCTGGTTCATGTGGACATCTACATGTCCATGTCAGCTAGGCATCACAGTTTGGGCCTCAAAGTCAAAGTCAGTCAAACCCTTACACTTGTCTCCCTAACACTTATCACTTTTAATAATAATGATTTGATGTTCGCATGCACTAGTAGCCTGCTGGTTCATACACATGTCATATAACCTCAGTGTCCCCAGTTTGAGTACAGCTGTGGACCTTTCTAGCATCTCACACCCTCTCAACATTTCCCACCCCTATACAGTTTCCAATGTACTTGAAGCCAGTGGTTTTATTGTTGTGGCTTTTAAGGTCTACTAATCTGGTGTATATCATAGATTACATTGATATGATGCTCATGATGTCATGCTACAAGAAGATTTAGAGTGAGTAGACTGAATTATATGTCAGTGTACTTTAGGATTTAGGAACCATTTATAACCTGTGACCACAACATGATGAAAGTAGCACATCAAATAGCTGAAAATAGAAGTATGGCATTTTTAAATATCTGCATGCAGAGAGTGCCTGTCGTCATAAAGCTTTTCCTCCTCTCTAACTCTGTAAAACAAGCACAGACAATGAACATATGATTAACATATTGTTGTATACATTAAGATTTAGCAAGTCACTTCCTTACTCTTGCTGTATGCATCACTTATAGGTCTGTAGAGACATTGGAGTGGGACCTTTTGTGGTAATAATTTATACAGTAGAGAGTATTTACAGTATATCAGCAGTGATATCAGCAAAGTTGCTCTCATTTAGCCTATAGGCTTTCTCCCTGACTCCTGGCTACTAAATCCCCTGTGATGGTTTTGTGATTAATAATGTCATTGGGAGCATCTGCGACACACAATGACAGTGTGCTTTGATAGACAGCATCTTCTCCACAACCTCTCCAATAACTGCATCAAGCCTACACAGTGGCATCAGAAAAATTTTGCTTTTGATATTACTTTTTTAACTGCAGCCTCCGTCAGTTGTTGTTTCGATTGGGTTACAGTCTTTTCACTTTTCCTCTCTGTTGAAGTGCTTTGTTCATCTGGTAGTGTGTTTTGGATCATTGTCTTTCCTACCTGTTTCAATGCTGAAGTTGTAGACAAAATTTATCCTGTACAACTCTGGATTCATTCTACTGCTTCCACCATGAGTTATATTGTCAGTGCCTGGAGGAAAATGTTGCTGCTCAAAGGTGGCTCTTCTACTGCTCTGAGACACATTATTATTTTCATTTCTGCCTCGCTTTACAGTTTTGTCTGCTATGCTTCAGATGTGTTTCTCTTAAAACCCATTAGGAGAAATAGACTTAAGGAAGAAACCTCTAATGGCTCATTTTACGTGGCCCTAATGTACATGCTACCTTCTGTGCCATCAATAGTTTGGCTGTTCAATCTCCAGCCTATCCTATTTATGCTATATGTTAAAATGTGTTGGAGAAGAAGATAAATAGGAAAAAAAATTCAGCATGCCACTGAATGTTCTAATCCCTATGAATGAAAAGACTTGTGTGCGTAATAAATCGGGTAAGTAATTAGTATATACTACAGTGTAGACTTTGCTCTACAGCAGCCCTATGACTTTACAACCTTGGTGGCAGCAGCAGTTTACCGCACTGTTCGTTCATTTTACGGCGCTGTTTGAAGATTGGAAGTGCTCGAAGCTTTCGTTAGGACTTGTGTTCTGCTTTCTTGGGTGTGAAAACTCCCCATGGTACAGATTTCCTCCTCAGTATTCTCTTCATGGCCCCCATTCCTTCCACTGTAAGACCTGCTCTGTATTGATGTCACTAGATACTACAACATAGAGAGAACCATACACGGATTCTCTCCTGTGGCCTGCAGATCAAATGCACACACACAGAGGAAAACACATGCATATATGGTGTATATTTGCATGCACAGCATCACACATTGCATACTATTATCTCTTTCCGACTCATGCTTGAGTTCAGTTTCTCTTTTATCTTGTCATTTTGTCATATTTTCACTCACAGCAGCAGAAACTCTATTTGTTCTGTTGACAAATTTTTAAAGCAGGATCTATCCTCTAATCATACCCTCCATCTGAAAACAAATTTCTTGTTTTTTTAGGTAAAAGTGCTCTAGGAGTTCTTCTCACACTACGCTTACACAACTCAGTTCAGCCTCGGAAAAATAGCCTTCCTCCACTTTCCTTTTCATTTTCTCTGAATAGCCTCTAAATCGTGACATGCATCACACCTATATGAGGCCTGTTTTTGCAGTTAGAGATGAGATAAGAGCTAAATCCATTTAATAATACAGTAGTCATCTTTTTCTGAGAACTCAAATAGGATACCCTGCTGTTACGTAAAGAGCTTGATGCAGTTGAGACAGATGGAGTACCGAAAGGAGCAACCAGAACTTGTTTTGGTGGATGCTTGGAAAATCATGTCAGTTTCTTCATCTCTTCCGCTGGTCTTTCATACTCACTCTTCTCGCCTCTCTCTCTCTCACTCACTACTTTGAATCCACACACACACACACACACACACACACACACACACATCTTTGAACCACACACTCATACACTGCGGGTCCAAACTTTCTTCCTCAGTGACATCATTGGGTTGTGGTGCCCCCAGCGGCAGCAAGCCTAGGAAGGGCGGCGGCAGTGGCGCTGGCGCTCAGATGTCTGATTTGATTCACCCTGACAACCAAGGACCATTTGGGAGCCCTGTAACCACGGCAACTCACATCACAACATTCTGGATGGTTGGTTGACAGGGCCAGTCAAGACTGGTGTTCCTTGCATCCATTTTTAATGGCCAGTGTACTTAGTCCCTTTTCCTGGGCCTGTCTCCCTGCAGTCCCATCTCCAAGGGAAAGGCTGAAACACTAGGTGAAAAAAAAACCCATTACATATTTATTGTCACCAGTCTTAATTATTGAACCAGAGGGTATATAGTTTTTTGCTCTCTCTGTCTCTCGTGTGCTTCTCATTTCAACTTGACAGACCTCTATCTTTCTAAGTTGTGCAGCTTCATATTTATGCAAAATAACCATTCCTGGAAAATATGATGCAGAGAATGTTCACATAATCCTGCAGAAAATCATAGGAACTGACTTTCGTGTCATAGATTTAATATAAGTGATCATATAGAGATCAAGTATTTACATTTGGTAAGGCTGGCTGGCTTTGACTTTAATAGGCAATACCATATGCACGATATAATCTTGCACATGATGCTTTCCTTATTATTTAATTACACTCGTTATTGAGTTGGCAAGAATCCTTCAGCGTGTTGCCATACACTGCAAGAAACATCACAGTCCTTTAAAAAATGTTGTATCGTGTTTGCATTTCCCTGCATGTTATTTTGAGTCACATTCATGTACGCCCACTCCTCTGCTAGCCAAAATCAATTTGAGGAAAAGGGATTTGTAACTCCATCCTTCTCTGTCAGCCACTGTAACGTGACATTAGAGAACATTGATCAAATATGTTATTTTTAGACTCAACTGTCCATCACGTCCCCTTTGACCTTCAAGTTGGAGGTGTTTTTACTAGTTTTTTACTCTACTCAATTTTCTACTGCTTTGTCTATGCAGCTAGAAACCTTTATGTTTTCAAATATCAATAAACTCAAATCTCTTCTGGATTTTCCCTGAATTATTAAAAAAGGAGAGATGCATTGGCTTTGTGTTAATCTGTCCACTGGACATGAAATCACCTTGAGGAAGCATGGAGGAAGTGTGACTTTGTTTTCACATAGCTCTTCTTTATTTGGTATTAGTCACCCTAGCACTCACTGGAGAGGAAAGTGTTTTTCTTTCACAATAGGAAGGCCATCTCTTGAGTTGCGGTGCACAGTGGAATTCAGTGAATGCATGAAGCAGGGTTCGTGAACTGCTATGTGGTTCCTCTGCTGCACCCTCCTCTGAGTCAGAAAAAACGGGGGGTTTTCTTAGTCATTGCATGTGTGTGGCTGTTTCTGTGAATGCATGCGCGCTTGCTTCGTGTTTAATAGGACAGATAAATGCAGTCAGTGCAAAAGGTGCACGCTTAATAGGGGGAAGAGTGGAAGGTCAATGGTTGCACTGATTATTCCAAAGGGAAGAAGCACCATTTATTGACCACCCAGTTTGGACAGTACACTGTATAACAGAAGAAGATATGGGAAACGGGTTATAACTGGAACACTGTGTGGATAAAAGGTTCAGTTATTGAAGCGTTAGGCCACTCGTGGTCTGAAGAAAATCCATATTTTATTTGACGTGAGTACCACTGAAGGCCTGTAAATTATTACTCGTGTATTCCACCTGCTTGTGGAGGTCATCCACCCAGCTAGATCGGTAGTTCTTTGTGTGTGTGTGTGTGTGTGTGTGTGTGTGAGTGTGTGAGGGCAGGTGTGCCTATGTCAGCACACGTTCTTCCTGTTGTGTTTCCAGCTGCGGTAGCTTACAGTACTATGTGTAGGGCCACTGCAGTCATACCGTAACAATACTGCAGGCTCATCCATCCATATATCTATCCTTCCCTCCATCCATCCATGAAGTAAAGCACATTACAGAGATGACTGCCTCCGATGTGCCACTTTCCCCACAGCACTAAAGGTTCTCTACTGTACAGTGTATGCCACTGGGGGCAGGGTGTATCTTGGCCATAATGCAAAACACAAATACACACACACTCACACAAGAACATTAGTAGTATTAAATTAGTTGACTTTTCTCAGATTCTTTTTTATAGACTTTTGTTTACGGAACTAAAAGTACTGGTCTCATTATCATGCCTTCTCGCCAGCTTTAACCAGACATACTATGTTTCTAGGTTGTGCATCCGTCCGTCTGTCCGCACGTCCACCAAATTTGATCAGCACAATATCTAACAAAAGCTTGGAGAAAATTCCTTTAAATTTGTCAACTTGGACTCACTGATGAACTGATTAGTTTTTGGTGGCCAAAGGTGAAGGTCACAGTGTCCTTATCTCAAACCAATTCTTGTGAACTGATTTGTCAGTAATGCACTGAGAAATTCTCTTCATATTTGGCACAAACTGTCACTGGATTAAGGATGAACTGATAAGATTTTGGCCACAGGTCAATGTGACTTCATGTATGTCACATTCTTGCTATGACAACATATACATGATAATATTAATGATAACATTTATTAACGTGAGAGGTTTACACATAATCAATGTTTCAAAATCTTTTACTGATAAAAAATTACATCAGAGCTGAAGTTTCACAGTTTCAGATATAGAATCACCATCAACTTGACCACATTGCTCGACCTCCTTCCTCCTCTTTGCAGTTCTTTCCTCCCTTTAACCCTTTTTTGTTACTGCGCCATTAAACTCCTTCTCTTTAACCTTCTTGCCCTCCTGCTGGTGCTCATCTCTCATCTTCCTCTCTCCACGCCTCCCTCTGCAGTCCTGCAGCTATCTTTACGATTCCCTCACTAATGCATCGCTCAATTAGCCTTGAGGTTTCCACTGAAGACTAGGTACATAGGTAATTACATGTTGTCACCCCCCCACACCTCTCATTATTCCACTCAACTTCACTCCACTCCAATCCACTCCACTCTCTGTCTCTCTCTTTTTTCCTCTCTCAATATCATGGATGACTGCCATGGATGGTCCAATAGAAACCCACAATGGCTGGTTTAACCCTTCTGTTGGTCATATTCAGCACTTTGCTTATTGTGCTTTTGTCAGCTTTGTTATTTGAGGCTATTTATCATCAGAAGGGTAACGCAGAAACAGCCACTGACAAAATGGTGATGAAATCCCACCTGCTAAAAGACATGATAAATGGGTCCAGGTGTTGTTGTTTGTTAGAAAATGCCAAACCAAGAGGTGAAATAAGTGGTGGCAGGAAGTATAGTAGGAGGCATTTGTACTTTTTATATTACAATTAGGGAGCGTAGGCGCTGTGATTGCTATTGATGCGATCAAATTGCCTGCTTCACCACAATGGTCCACAAGCAGTCTGTGAAGCTCGCTGAATGTATTATTGTGCTTCTGTCTGCCGAGGCCAACAAAGGAAACAGAGCATTTATCTGCTTTAAAGCAGCTGAAATAAATTGGCACAAACGCATTGTCTTTGGTGGTCCTTATCTGTTAAATCAACAACAATGTTTACTATGATATATAAATGTCTATACAACACCATCTATCCAGAGAGGTTTCCAAATTCTCCCATTGTCAAGGTCTCCCCATTATTCAACAGTGTCATAACAATGTAGATTTTCATCGTTCATGTGTTGGGACCAAACTGCTTTCATGCAAAGAGATTTTGAAACTGTTTTTTATGGCAGGTATTTTGGAAGAAAATGGAAGCTGGACTGGGATATAGTTTTTAAAAACCATTCTGTTTTTATGACCAAGTAATATAATAACCTCCAATTAAGGATAGTTAATTGACATTGCATGGTCCATAGGAAAAGTTGGCAATATATGATGTGGGAGAGAGTGGTAGTGTTAGTGAGAGAACGGCGGAAAGAAAAAACTTAAAAGGGAAGAGCTGTGGAAGGAAGAAGTAAAAGAAGGCCAAAATGAAGAAAGGAAGAGAGGGATGGGGGGAGGAGGGAGAACTGTTTTGGGATCCAGAGGAAGTGATAAGTTGAGTACAGCCAGACAGCTTAAATCCTCATCTCAATCAATCACATTTTCCCTTCCTCTCCTCTCAGTTTGTCTTATTGATTTCCTGTTTCTCACAGTGTCCTAAAAGCTGCTTCAAATTACCTCTCAGAGTTTTGGGGGGTTCATCTCACAGTAAAAACTACCACTTGGTCATTTGTTTTCACTGCTACATAAGAGACATTATCAGTACGTACTTAAACAGCAAATGGGGAAGTCAGTATATTGTATATGGGCAATATACTATTTTGGGGAAGAAACTACTGTTGGCCAGATTTTATGGGCAAGTCCACATCAAGTCTTTATAAGCAAATTAAAAGTCAAGACGAGAAGCTTTTAATCCTCTAAACAGCAGAAAGCTGACATTAGTGTCATTTTAGTGTCTGATAATTAAATGTTCAAGTGTATGACTTTTTCATGGGGTCAGGTTTGCGCCAGATGAAAGCTTGTGTGTCAGATTTAAATTAAATGTTTTTGCTTATCTTAATAGTCATGTTTCACAGTGTAATTCTACTAGAGTCAATCTGTTAGGTCTGCAGTTCTAATGTGTGTGCAGTGCAGCTAAAGGTGAAGATGTGGCGACTGGGAAATGCTTTCCCAACAGAACTAGCAACAAATCCAGCATACTACTTTAACTTAGCAGCAGTGATAACATTGTGTCATGGCCAGTAAATTTCCCTAAACCCTATAGAGTAACTGCGAAACCTTGAAGGCTAAAAAAATACTTCTCTTCACGTACTTGATGAACATTCACAGATATGTCAGAAGCATTAATCCTGCTCATCCAGGACATAACAAAACTTAACCTGTCATGCAAACTCAAAATCATGTAAAAACTATAGGCAAAACAGAGGCAGTGAAAAAACATTATCCAGGTGGTCTTAGGTTATTTAGAAAGGTAGATCGTCAATTCTAAATAGTTGCAAATGAATAGTGCATAGAAAAGTGCATATGAATCTGTGAGATGTAATTTATGTGCCTGTCTCTACCCACACAACACCAGCACCTGACTCCATTTTGAAAAGGTCTAAAAGACAGTTTACTGGAGCAGTACAGTATACATACAGCTGTTGCTCCTGGGTGCCAAAAGTAGATGAGTCACCCTGTGCAGAGGCAATTAAAGTCTTTTCACGGCATGATGTCATCAGCCACTGTACCCACAAACACTGAGACTGAATTTTGCACCTTTGAACATCAACACGTCTCTTAAAACATGCTTCTGGGGTTTATTTGAATCTTTGTATGCAGCAGGGATGATTTCTGGTTATCGGCATGAGCGTGTGTGCACACTTGCTAAATACATTACATCAAATAATTTCCCTTCAAGCCATCTGTAACTATGTTTTACTGTTGCACTATGAACATTTTTGCAAATCATATTTCCACACTTCTTGTTATCTATCTGCTACAAGCTCGTTTCAGTGTTTGCCTATTCTTCTCAGAATGACAAGGTGCCATCTCCAGCTTGTTGAGTAAGGCTCTGGTATCAGTTTAAGGAGTTGTTAAATTATCAAACGACATGTCATGGTCAAAACCACCTACACTTAGACAGAGGAAAAGCTGAGAGCAGAAGAATTTAAAGCCTTTAGGGTACAAGTCAGTCAGGCTTATAAAACACTGAGCACATTCAGTGCTGCCTTACAGATGGGAAAAATATACACGGATCAGCCACAACATTAATGATTCCATTGATTTTTTTTAGAAACAAACGTGCTCTGACAGTTTTTATAACCTCCTCCTGCATCATCAGTTCTACGTGGGCACATGGAAAAATCTAATCTTGTTGATTGACAGCAGCTTATGCTGCACTTCATTGTGCCTTGTGTGTTTATCTCTCTTTTCACAGTGCGATCACTAAAATAATTGATTATGAATACTGAGAGTCAGGACTGCAGCTGGATCTTGTATATTGTGTAAATAATGAATGACCAACAGGTGGAAACAGTTCAGAAACGGGTATGAGTTGGCCACAACCACAACACAGCTGTTTTATCTCTTTTTGACTTTCTGTTTGGCCAGGAAAAATTCCTTCACTCATACATACAGTATGGGTTACCACGGTTACCAAAAGGGCTTGTATAAACATAACTTATACAGTAGATTTCTTTCCAGATTCACTTCCTTGGTAGATTATGCCAAGAAAATGGAAGCAACAGAAATTGAATTAATTAAATGTTTTTAATTTGTGCTTCATCTAGTATCATAAAATCCTGTGGTTAATGCAGAGGTCAGTTTAAAATCTACTGTAACACTGCCTAAACAGCCAACTACAGTAGAGTTAATTTGACAAGAACCATGCAAGTTAGATAAAAGCCCCTCGAGACCATCAAAACAAAAGCACTGACCACAGACGTTTTGAACATCTTGTAGACCACACCACCATCCCTAGTGGGAAAGGAGACAACACCAACCTTGTTTCCCCCACTCAGCTTATCTTCCTTTTTTGTGCACATTGCAACCAGTACAACTTGACATTTATGCCAGCCTTTCACTGTTTCAATAGGGCAAATAGAATAAGCTAATTAGTATGTCTAATTGCATTTGGTGGCTCAGCTTTGGGAATATCAAATCAAATTATAATACTCGGTGTTCTTTTCCATGGCACATGGTTTGCCTTAAGCTATGCTTTTTAGGATCTGTCTTTTGTCTTTGTCTCGATCTTTCTTTCTCAACATCCCTTCCAGCTGTACTAGGCCTTCGCTTTGTACTCTATCCTCTCTTCCTCATCAGCCACCCACATTTTCTTTGTTTTTTATTTCCATTTTTGGATCTCATTCTCTCTTTTAATTTTCTTTTTTTTTTACCCTTTTGCTTCCCTGTTTGGCAAGTTTTCATCCACATTTCTAATGAAATGATGGTCTACTTACTAAGAAACAAATAAAAAACTTTTATTTTTCATCCCAATTAAAGGACATTTTGTTTAATCTAATGACATTATGTATTAACAACATATACTTATCGTTGCATTTTCTTCTAACATTGATAACGCCCTATAACATTGTATTTGTGTTTTGCATTATGACCAAGATACACCCTGCCTAACATACAGTGAAACCTTTTTTATTTACTATTTTAATGCAATACAGAGGGACACAGTTTTGTAATTTTATACATTAGGTAATTTTCCAGTAGCACTGTTGTACTTTACTTTAATCCCACTGCATTTAGCCATAATAAATGCAATTAAATAAACTGAAATCACTTTAACTGAAGGCTGTAAATTGCTTCTGTACCATCAGTTGGTAAATATTTTCCCTATATGGCAACATCTAAGTCTCTCTAATCACCTCCTCTTCCTCTGTTCTCTTCTTCCCCCATCCCAGTGCATCCTTCTATATGTCCTGTGTAAACCATAAGCCAGTCTGTCACTCTTTGAGTCAGTTTTTGTTCTGTCAAAAGCTATCCCTGAGATAAGTGTGACTGATCGCTGTAGGCTCTGGCAAACAGACAGTGTATAATTGAGTGATAGGGACTAATATAAGTGAATGGCTTAGAGCCGACTGTGATCCGCTGCAGCAGCAGCAGCAGCGCAGACACTGAGGGAGGCTTTCGGTTAGGCATGCTTGC
This sequence comes from Microctenopoma stevenorrisi, assembly GCA_032270685.1. Classification (NCBI taxonomy): domain Eukaryota; kingdom Metazoa; phylum Chordata; class Actinopteri; order Anabantiformes; family Anabantidae; genus Microctenopoma; species Microctenopoma stevenorrisi. The sequence continues at coordinate 11,349,600 of JAUMTR010000001.1, forward strand.
AACAGCCACCCAGATCACAATCAAACTCGTGACTACCTGGCTGTGTTTTTGTGTGTGTGGGGGGGGCTCAGGTTCTCTTCTTTTTTGTTGAATTTTGCGGTTGTCTTCTCTTTCTGCTTGTTTCATAGCTCATTATACAACTCGAATTTAGTTTTTCTCCCACCTACATCCACCTTTTCTCTCTCTCTCTCTTTTCATCTGTGTCATTCCCGCTTTTCTCCCTCTGCTATCTTAGCTCTTTAATTAACATGACATGCTGTGAAGTGAGACACTAAATAATGCAATGTCAGTGTCACGTGTTTTCCAGTGACATCAAATCAGCCAGAGTGATTAATGGCCACACACAAACACATGCACGCACACACTAAAACAGATGCCCTTCTTTATCGGTGATCTACTTCTGACCATAATCATTTTGCAGAAGCAATCCATGGTTGGGCAGGCAAATATTAACATAAATGCTCTTTTGAGCAGGTTCCAATAAGATATAGAATTCCTCCGGGCTGTGGTTAGATGCACTGGAAAACTAAACATGAAGTATTTTTCATACATTGTTCCTATATGTGGTGTAGTAGAGTAAATCACAGTGCAGAAAAAGATCTAGGTTATCCCAAAGGAATAGTTTTGGACCAAACCAAATGGAAAATGTAGTGTGGGTTTAGTTGTTTGCTGCATTGGCTGCAGGGATTCTAAGAGATCTGGGTTCCAGCGTTCTTCTACCCCCACCCCCCTTGTCTTTTTTTAATCAGATGGCTTGTTCAGGAGTGGAGGGGATTAAGACTACTGCTGCTGCTGCCCCTGATAACTCTGTCCAGTTGAGGAAAGCCACCAAACACATGCAACACGGGAATGCACAGCTTTGCTTATATGAAAGCAATTTAATACAGGCACAGGCAGTCAGGAATAATACGCACATGCATGCATATACAGTGATACTGAAGCATCAAGTGTGCACATACAGCGCAGGCCCACACATTCATTCAAAAAATATTGCACATTATAAAGCTAAATGGGGTTTCTCTCCCTTCACTTTCAGCATCTCTCGCTCTCCACTGTCAGTTTCTGGACAGCAGCAGTGACCTGCCATGTCTCATTGTGCCACGTGATATGAGCTGTGAGATTTCTGACACACAGATTGACGCCTGTCTCTTCTAATGCCAGACACTCACGCCAGGCACCGCAGATGGCAGAAAGACAGACAGAGCAACAGACACAAAGAGCAAAAAGGCAAAAGAATAGGACGGAGCAGATGAATCAGAAGAAAGGAAAATGGCATTCTGAAGAATTGAGTGCAGATTAGATAAAGGAATATTTAGGAGACTGAAATATCCCAAAAAAGGAATTATAACCAGTGTGAGAAAGGCACAAATCAGTCACGTAAATGAATGGAATGACCAGTGGAAGAGAGAGTCCAAGGAAGGATGAAAGGATAGAGACTTTGAGCTGTTTGTTGAGCCAGCAGATAAGACCCATCAGTCTCCTCCCACTTTAATCTCGCCGTCATAAATCAATCTTTCGTTCTATCCTCTTCACCCATCCATCCTAAAGCCATTTCTTTGTCTGTATCAGTCTGAAATCATATGGTTTTGTACATTGGAAAGAAATGCTGCCCTGAAGTGTGGCCTGCTCTGGAGAAAAGTAAAGGCGGTGTTTACTTACTTAGACAAAAAAATGTTGAAAACTTTGAAAGTCGACTGAAAGCTAAATGTTTGCCATAAGTTGAAATTCATCAGCTACTTTGTGAACTCTCAGAAACACACACACACACACACACACACACACAACACACAAAACACACCTCCGGCAATGACTGTATGGTACTAATGAAGCGAGAAGAGGAGAGGCAGCTGCATAACTGGAGTGTAAGGCCTAGAGGGAACGTACACACTTAGAGTCTGTGTGTGTGTGTGTGTGCGTGTGTGTGTGTGAGGTGGCGTGCACACACAGAATATCCGAAACCCTCTTAATTTGGAAGGATACTAATGAGAACATTTTCTTTTTCCCTTTCTGTCTTGTTTCTCTCTCCAGGTTGTGAGGGCCTGTTTCTGTCATCCTGTTGTACAGTGAGGCAGTGAGCTCACGGTGGATACAGCATGCATGTGTCGACATATCCCATGATGCACTGTGCCAGTCCAGGCCTGCTCCTCCTCAGCTTCCTCTTCCTCGCTGATGCCGACTGTGAGTGCTTTTGCAATCTGACCTATTCGACTTATGCACAGATGTGTCTTTCTACAGCTGGAAGAGCATTTATTGCCACAGCTTATTTCCTTGCTACCAAAACGTTAACCATTACAACTTATTGCCAAACTTAGACAGACACGTATATAACATAGATTATATAACACTGTCTGTATGTAGACGCATACATAAACCTGATATTAATATCCTGATTTCCTTTAACTGAAATCACCTTTCTACTGTATCTGTGTGGTTGTGTTTATCTGTATGTGTGTGTGAGATTGTTTCTTGTGTGTTGAGTAGCAGGTTTGACACGAGGCCAGCTGTTTTTGTCCATCCCAGTATTACTTGGCATGGGTAGACAGACCACATATGGCAAATCAGATAATTTCTCTACGGCTTGTGTGATTATGTTCATACCGTGAGTGAGTGCGTGTGTTTATATGTGTGTGCCTGTGGTCCTTGATTGTGCCTTGTTTGTCAGAGTTTCTTCTCTGTTTAAGAGCACATCAGTATCCTGTTAATGACTTTATGACTTTATTATGACTGCAGATTAGGTTTATTTTTTATTAATAACATATTTAGCCTGGTAGCTCAGTGGATTAGGCATCAGACTGGGATGTAGAAGGTTGCAGGTTCGAACCCCGTCTGACTCCTAATCCATTCCCTACCAGGTGTGTCCTTGAGCCAGACACCCAGCGCTAGCTCCTTGTAAGTCGCTTTGGATAAAAGCGTCTGCCAAGCAAAGTAAAGTAAATTAAAGTAAAGTAAAGATTTAGATATATACATGTATTGCTTACTCATTTAGTTTATACAATCTCAGATAATACTCATAACACCATTTTCCCAAAGGCTATAAGAAATTTGCTGCTTTGTTGCTCATTTAGTCCAAAACCAAAACTATTAAATTTACATAACCGGTTTATTAAAAGGCTAGGAAAACTACCTAATGATATTCACATTATGGAGGCTGGGAGCTTTAAACTTCTGGCATCTATACTAGGGATGCCTTTCATCCCCCATCACAGAGGCCGATCACCTCTAGCTACAGGAAAATTTGTAGTAATTTCCTTTTCTCAAGCACTATAGATCAAGATAACATCCCATGCACACCTGCTCATTTGTCAGAAAGAAGGACAAGGCCAGAAATAATCAGTGTTATAAGCAGGTAATAACCTTTATCCATATAGTTGGTTGGTTATTTATCTCAGTATATATGACTTAATTTCAATGACTGTGTTAAACTACAGCAAGGACACACAAATTTTAATTTACACCAGACCTTTGCTTCAAATTTAGCTTTCACAAAACATCACCAAGGTATCAGTAACTAAAACTATATCCTGTTTACATAATCTAACACATGAATGACATATTCCAAAAAAATGACTGGGATACCAGTGTGTTTTTAGCACGCTTAGCATTTAGTGTCTCCCTGTGTAAGAATTCTAAATAATATATATATTTATTTAAAAGCCCAAACACTAAAGATAAAACATATGATAACGTAAAGAGAGTGTGGGACGACTAAAAAATGTTGGTTTCATATTAGTAGTGCAGAAAAATACATGTAGCGTGTACAATATGGTCTGTTTGCTGGAAAGAAAATGCAGAGTAGCTCCAAGCTTGTGATTGCGCAACGCTGAACATACTGTATCCACAAAACACTATAACACACAACCCACACAAGCATATGAACACAGTATACAGTAGGTGTGAGGCAGCCATTTGCTTCGTACAGTGTTTGAAAAAAAACACAGTCACATAGAGCCTGGTAAAAACACACATCCACAAACCACCTTTGAGCCTCCTGCCCTCTTGTCCCCTGCGTGAGTTTCAGGGTCGGCAGGTAAAGGCCCAGTCATTTATCAAAACGAGGATGCTCCCAGACTTCTTTTGTGAGGGTTAGGGGAGCGGCAAAAAGGGTGGAAAGGATTTGTACTTTGTCTCCTATGTCTATATTTTTCTTTTTCCCTGCCCTCATCTCATGTGCTGTGACTTGTTCCATTGCTCTTTTCTTGCTTGCTCTCTGCCTGTTCTTGGCGCATCCATATAATCTGGTGAGAAAGAAGGGACAGAGGGCTTGAGGGGGGGAAAGGGAAAAAAGGCTGCTCTTTTCTCTTTTTATCTCATTGTGTATGACATGCAATGCCTCTTTTAATATCAACAGTAGGGACTCAGAGATTTGAATGTTGAGAATTCAAACAGAGGCTGCTGGGGCACTGACATTTTTAGTTGTGTGTCTACATGTTTTGAAATGTTAAATGCACTCAGAAAAATTGCTTTCAGTTGTCCTTATCATCACTCGGATTTAATGGCATATGAATGTAATGCATTTTAAGAAGAAGAGGGTTTTACAAAACAGGCCACATTTAGGTTACTCCTGGAGTCTGCAGGGTGCCATCGTTTCCAGTAAACTTTATACACAAACAAACTATATACACACCAGTGGACTGATGCAGTCAGATGGGCTTCCCATGTGTATCGCTGGAAATTTTGCCTGACATTGCACCATATGTGCGATCTGCACACAAGAGCTGGTGTAACAATAAACGTAGTGCACTGAGCATGGCGTGTGTGTGAATCACATATCCATCTCCTGTCCACCACTCACTCTCACCACCAATTTAGTTTCTCACTGTGTTTGTACGCGCGTGCGTGCATATGACATCTATCTAGTGGATTAAGAGTAATGCCCTGATCCTGTCGCAAACTAGGCCACTGCTCTATGTACGCAGTGAGATGCCCTGTGTGAGAAACTGCATCGCTGCATGTGTCACTGACAAGAATGACAGGAAACAATGCAGCAACAGGGTTCTCTCTGTTGACCCTCGTTTGCCCCCAAAACCAACAAGCTGTTATCCTTCCCTTCGCAGTTTGCATGTAGGAATAAAAATTCCAGCTGAAATGTAGCTCCTTGTGTGTCTCTCTGTGTGCACGCTTAAAACAACTGAGGAGGCCACGTTAGGGGCAGCACTGCTTTGAGTTGCAACCCAGTGCTTTAGTAAGCAGACTGTACATTTTGAAACCAGGAGCGAGGGGTTTAGGATTCTGCCTAGGGTGCTTCTTGGCGATGTAAAACTCTTTACCTCAGCTCACATCATATCATTTATGAGTTGTGGAAACAATGCATTTCCCATTTAACTTTTTCCACACCACCTGATGTAAAAAACACAACAGGTCATCAATAAAAACCCAACTAGTTACTCTCAGTCACTGAAAATATGACCTTTTCATACATGACATATTAGGCCCGTGTACAACACTGGAAACGTAGAACTTGCTCATGTTGTGACTGATTAACCTGTCAACATTCAACCATTTGGCCAGCACTCGCGTGGCATTCGGGCTCCCTGGAATCTATAAGGTATGTGGGGCAATTTTCGGCCAATGCCGCTGTCCTTGCTTATTCTTGCTTATTTTGGGAGCCCTTGAGCAAGCACCAAATGTCAACATCTTAGACGAGAGCCCTCTTAGGTTACCTAGTATTTTATTTAGTTTTGCCTCAGGTGCTGAGTCTTGTGTCTGACTTTATAAAATTAAAAGATAATTGTGAGTCTAGTTGTTTCAACTAATGTTTCATTTTCAGGACAAGTTATTTATGCGTTAAATACTTTAGCACAGTCAAAGCTGCTGTTATGTGTATGTATGACAGGCTATATGTTTGTTCCTCTGGGTGAAACTAAGAACACAAGGCCACCAGCTTGCAATAAACTTGTATCTAAGCTTTGTCAGCCATACCAGTAAGGCTTTATGTTTACGGGCCCTGCATGTGTGTGCCCTAGTGAGTATGCGTGCAGTTGTCCAGTGTATGCAATGTGTGGTGTGTAAACTAGGCGCAAGCTTAGATTGTGCTAAGTATCTAGTTTTGTGCGTGCCTCATGTTGCTGATTGATGAGGTACTGTCAGGATTTATTGGAAAGAGATGAAGAGGCTGGGTCAGAGAGGTCAAAGGTGTCTGCCCAACGATTAGTTAAGAGTGTGAAACAGGATGAACTATTTATTTTCTTAGATGGTTTCTGTTTCGGTGATTGATTGGTATAGCTTGACTCAGTGAAAGTGCAAAGACAAGGCGAGATCCTGCTTGACATTATTATCCACTAACAGCCCTTTTGACAGTTTAGATCATGATAGAGACACTGACTGATGTCTCCTGTGGACTGTATGATTGTCCTGGTAGTCCAGTTTCTATGCTTTGTGAGGATAAAACAAATAATTTGCAAAAACATTGTGTTTATTTCAGGGTGCCGGAAGCCAGGAACCCAAAGATGCTGTAAGGATTTTATTGCAAAAAAGGCTTGAGGCAGAGGATTCATTTTATCAAATTTCACACACAAAAAAATTGGAAACACTTTACTTAGCTGTTTATCCAAACTGGCATTGTTAGCTTTATTTGACACAGTCTAGTGAAAAGGTAGGGTTAAGACATGCAGCAGACCCCAATCCCCAGCCAGACTAAAATCCAACGCACTGCAGTTACATGGCATGTGCTTTAAACATTCAGCTACCAGAGCCTTCCAACTCAGTGTTTATATAAAATGACAGAAAATACATTTATTATGACAGAAATGACTATAGTCAAGTTCACTAAGAATATAATAATATAATAACATAATATAATATATATATAACATAATAATAATCCCTAATTTCAATGCTTGACGACCTCTTTATATCAGCTCCAGTGCAAATATCTGTGTATAGCCAGTGACAGAAAGGGGTCACATTTTCAGAGGGGATATACACACAAAATGAAAATGTCAATCAGTTATTTTATTATTTAAACTTTTTACTGTTGGCACAGGTTTTAGGAGCAGTCTAATGTTAATAATCTGGCTAAAGTGCACAACAGACACCTTTTGGTCAGCAGTGGCAAACTCAGTTTGAAGCATAGATCCCTTGGACTGCCTCAACAAGTTTTCCATCATCATCAGTCTTTGATTGAGACAGATTAGTCTGAGAGAGGAACAGTCTGTGTTGATGGGAAAGAAAATGAAGCAAATGCCAAAGCTTTTCAGTGTCGCTGGATCACAGCGAGCCTATTAACAAGTAGCATAGCTATGCGCTCATCTGTGAGTAACACGATCTGACTAGCATTAGCTTAGCATTAGCCTAGCAGGTGCACCCATCTGTGAAGAGCCCTAGATAGCGTTAGCTTAGCTTTAACGTTGATGAGCAGTGGTCTGTGAGTAATGTGCTGAGACCAGCACTTAGAAATCCCTCTGTTCATCTTGGGAAACCCAGTAAAGTGTTGCACCCAGTGGGTCGCCAGCATGCCTCTGATGACCTGTGTATAAAAGAAGACTCCATTTGATTAAATCCTCCCCTTGTGTTTCTGACAAATTAACCCTGATTAACTAGACACTAGCCAGGCCCTGGGGCAACTATGGTGGTTAAGTGGCATGCTAATTTGACATGCATTACTAAAAAAGTTAATTTTATATTTTATTTTGTATCACTGGAGAAACTGTGTTGGGTATGTTGACTTTGCTGCAAACTGTAAACAGTGTGGACAGTGAAGTGGCATATGCACTTCGCAAACATTACTTTATTAGAAAAAACCATAGTTTGAAATGAATAATTTAATGTTCCAGATTTGCTTTAGAGACTATTGCTATAGCTGGGCACATAAACTGCGTAACACCTGGATAAATTTATATCTTTAACATAACATTGGATCAAAAGCTACAACCTTTAATTGTGCCTAATTTAATTTTCTAATCATAAATTGCCAATTTTGCCAAATGTTTTCCAGTTGACACGTTTGTGTGCCGCAGAAGGATGATTGCTGTCTTTCTGTGTTTATTGGCCCCCACGATCCAATTTAATTTGCAGTACAAAAGCCAGCAGCTGATAATTTGCTCTTAATGTGTCGGTTTGATGTTAATGTGTTTTAAGTTATGGTTTTGGCCAGCTGCCCACCCACTCTTGAGGCTGACTATCATGGCCTTGGCTCGAGCCCCGATATTGGCCTCGTTCCTCAACTTGTCTGACAAGGCTGACTCAATTCTCATTTGGGAAGTCATCAGCCAAACGCCCACCACCACCACCACATACAACACTTTACAGCTGGATCTTTCCCTGGCAAGAGCTGCAAATTACTTATTACATGCCTAACTATCAACATCAGCACACACGCATGCAAAATGTAAGATGCAGGCAGAGTCACTTGGAAAGTTGTACCAGCAGCCTTTTCAAATGAAGAAAAACTTTAAATACACTGGCACAATAACTCACAAAAGCTATTCATGCGTTGGAACATTTGTCCACCCAGGATCATCTAGGAATGTGCCTGATATAGATCTGATCAGGAAGTTCAATAACCATTTATCTCCTTCCTCTTTTAAGGGATGATCAGCTATTCAACCTGTGAGCATAAATAGCACCGAGCTCAAACACACTTACACACACACGCACGTACGCACACAGGATTAGCTATTGTTAATGTCTGGACTCCATCTGCTTCTTTTAGCTAAAACCATTGTCTTTGTCTAATGAAAGCTCAGCTCATCCTATATTCTTATCTTTAATTTTGATTTTATACTTACGCTGTTGATAATCCTGCATCTCAGGGCTTCTCTTTTCCAATTTGGTCATTCACTATCTGCAGAAGCAGACACGGATGAAATACTCATTTCATCCATATTTGTTCTTCAACACATTGCACACTTTTCTCAGTTTCATAAACATTATGTAACCCATACATTTTTTACACCTTTAAAGCTCTGCCTTTACAACCTGAGATGTCTGTCTTCCTTAGTTGATTCCATCTGCTTTTCCATGCAAATATGTACTTTACATTCTTAAAATTATTATAAATTCAGTTTTCCAGTCTTAATGCACTGTATTCATAAATCAGACTCCCTGAAGGTTTGTGCTAGCATCTGTTCTCACAAACTCGATTTCTCTCAGTGTGTCCCTCTAGGTTAAGACAGCATCTGCCAGCTACAGTATGTCTCTGTAGTCTCCTACATACTGCCATTAGCTTCATTTAGTCTTGCCATTTGTCTTTTTGGAGTGTTATTGCACTGAACCTCTATTACCCCTTTAGAGTTTAGAGGTTTGTTTGAGGAAAGTTTATCCAAATATGGCATTATAAATTTAAACAAAAAATAGTGAGCTTCTTTAACATTAAAAAGCAAAAAGATATTGAATTAGCTTTCACCGTGGAATCAAACTTTATCACACATCTTCAGCCGTGGCTCGAAAGTGGTGCAAAGAGGAGAGTTTGTAATCCCTGTCCCTGCCATCTGTTGTGTAGATCGCATCCCACTGTATGGCGGCCTTTATGTAGGCCACCCTCCATCCACCCCTTTGATTGACACTGTCTAATTCCATGTAAATCTCTCTGTAAACCCACTCAGTAGTTTGCTCTTACTTCCATCTTTGGTCATATTGAGGAAAAAGACGAATGCGCCATCACCAAAGCTGAAAAGTGGGCATAAAAGTTAGGCATAAAATGATATGCAGGCAAACATTCCTTTACTCCCCTAAAATGAAAGATATTGAAGTGCCCTTTGAGATTGAGCCTTCCACTTTGCACTTGGCCCAAATGTCAATGAATAATCCTACCAAGCAGCATGACCAAAAGACCCCGGTAATATTAGCAAAAGACAACAGTTAAGGGAGAGAGGGAAAGCAAAAAAACAACAACTATAGAAGGAGGAGGAGGACAAGGAGGATAAATTCAGAATAAAAAGTTAAGGTAGAGAGGTAAAGCAAAAAAAAGCAACAACTATAGAAGAAGGAGGAGGACAGGGAGGATAAATTCAGAATAAAAAGTGGTTGAGTGAGAGAAGAGAGGAAGAGAATAAGGATGAGAGTCGATGAAGAGAGGGAGGGGAGAAACAAGAGAGAAGAGGGACTGCAAGAGTGAGTTGGGAGACGTGGAGCATACCCCCACCACCCCCCCTATTAAGTCAGTCAATGTGACAGGAAGACTTATATAACACCCCAGAGATGGAGGGAGGGGAAGGAGAAAGAGTAACAAGGAGGAGGATGAAAGACAGCACAAGAAGAGCAGCTACGAAGGGGGGAAAATGGAGTGATTCAGTGTTAAAGAGTCAGGAGCAGAGTGTAGTGATAAAGGGGTAAAATAAGAGAATGAGAGAACATAAGACAATTAAACAGGAGATGAATAAAAAGAGTCATCGGGCTAGAGAGATAAAGAGAAGGGAGGAAAGATAAAAAAGCAATTGAAAGGTCTACCATGCCTTTTAGTACGGCTCTGCTGGCTTTACACTTTTCATTTGTTTTGTGGGGGAGAGATTAGCAAGAGGATTAAGAGAGCGATTCTCCTGCTCCTCATTCTTTGTTTCTCTTTCTCTCTTTCAGATGGGCTGGAGCACATTTGCTTACATACCCATGCTTCTCACACACACACACACACACACACACCATAGTATTATGGTGTGCATGTACACATCGGCCATGAAATTTGTTGGTTGTCCAGTGTAAAATATTGTGACTGTTTCCCAGAACCAACTGTCATGTCCAACATAAAAAATGCCTTACATTTAGGAAGATTGAAAAAGTGTTTAGTCAAAACCTATGTCAATAATTCGATAGTCTATTGGCTAAGCATTTAATTGATTAATTGTTTCAGCACTAATAGACATATGGACTCACACAAACACATAATCTCATATATTCACTCCACTTCAAATGGCCCAGTGTATTTGTTTTCAGAACAGTTTCTTCTTAGGCTTGCCTGTGAGATTGATTCAAACTGTAAATAGCTCTCAATTATTACTCTTGTTTTTAACCTTGGGTTTTGTGTGTGAATACTGCATTTGTGGTTAAAAAGTATAAATCAACATGAAGACATGAAGTGTGTGTGGTAAAAAATCAAGCAATGTTGAATCTGAGAAAAGAGTGAAATCAATTAGAAGCTTTGCACAAAACATTTGGCACAGTTAATACAACTATTTGAAATATCCGGAAAAAAAGGAAGAAACCACTGGTGTACTGAACAGTATGTGAAAAACAGGTCGACCAAGGAAAATGGTGGTTGATGACAGAGGCATTGTGACATCTGTAAGGAAAGCAGGAGTCAAAGAAGACTTCATGAGGAGCTACCAAAGATTGAGATCTCTCACAAGAGAGAAAATCTAAAAGCCATGTTGGATTTTGCAAAAAAATTACACATATTAGCCACAGTTATCTTATCACAATATGCTCAGTTACTTATGATAGTATTCTCGGGTACTTATGATATGCTCAGTTACTTATGATAGTATGCTCGGGTACTTATGATAGTATGCTCGGGTACATATCACAGTATGCTCAGTTACCTAACACATTATGCTCAGGTACTTATCACAGTATGCTCAGTTACTTAACACATTATGCCAAGTTACTTATCAGTTACTTATGATAGTATGCTCAGGTACTTATCACAATACGCCCAGGTACTTATCACATTATGCCCAGTTACTTATGATAGTATGCTCAGTTACTTATGATAGTATCCTCAGGTACTTCGCACTGTATACTCAGTTACTTATCAGTTACTTATGATAGTATGCTCAGGTACTTATCACAGTATGCTCAGTTACTTAACACATTATGCTCAGGTACTTATCAGTTACTTATGATAGTATGCTCAGGTACTTATCACAGTATGCTCAGTTACTTAACACATTATGCTCAGTTACTTAACACATTATGCTCAGGTACTTATCAGTTACTTATCACAGTACGCTCAGTTACCTAACACAGTATGCTCAGGTGCTTATCACATTATGCTAAGTTACTTATCACAGTATGATCAGTTACTTATCAAGGTACTTAACACATTTTGCTCAGACATTTTCTTGACTTGTTTGCAATTTTGTATTAAGTATTACACAATCATGGCTTGGCTATCTAGCTTTTTTGACAGACTGGACCAGCATACATAAGCTGGAAGGAGGTTATTCACTATTGTAAGAGGAGTAATGCCACCCACAGTAATTCAAACATATTAGATATTTTATCTGCATGGTCAGAGCTGATTCTCTAACTTACAAACCTACAAACCTTTTAAATAAGTAGTTTGTCATAAGTAAGTCATTTTAAGTTTTATTATTTTGAGTACTATTTCTCTCTCACACACACAAACACACACACACACAATCTGTTCTATTCACTCGCTGAAGTACATTTGGCCGTAAGCCAGTGAGGTGTGGAGGTGATTGGACAGCTTAGGGCTCTCTGACCATGTTTGCTAGTACATCTGGCTGTTCTGTTTCTTGCTCTCTTTCTCACGTATCAACATCCTGCTCATCTTCCTGTCTTCCTCTGTAGTTCATGCTTTTTCTTCCTTACCCATTCTGCTCTCCATCTGTCTCTCTCACTCGTTCCCTTTATCTCACTCGCACTTCTGTTCTACTCTCCCCACTCTTTTAACACACTCTCTCTTTCGCTCCTTCTCTCAAAAGCTTAGCTTTTCTCCCTCTCCCCCTCCCTCCTTTTAAACAGCAAAAAGCAATTTCTCTCCCTTTGTCAGGGCGGATGGCGGTAAGCCCTTAAGTAGGGATTTTCTGGTTTGGCTGGAATGCCATTAGGCGAACTGGCAGTGACGTGCCGTGACTGACGTGCCGAATCTTTTTGATGTCACGATGTCACAATCCAGCGGTGGCTGTGGTTATGATATTGTTGGCGTCCCCAGAACGAAGGGCTTTAGTGGTCATGTCAGGAGTAAGTCTTCATAATTCCTTTATGGCACAGAAATATTAAGCTTCTTTGGTGGTACAGGGACATTCGGTGGAACTTGCACACGTGAATAGAAAAAAGACACACACACAAATGGACTGACAAGTACACTAAAAAACAGATATAGATGTATAGTCTCACAATGTATCACACAAAAAACTAGACATGGTGTTTAGCAACTTACTTTAATTCACATGTTGGATACTGTGTTTGCTGTATTATTATCCTTCTTCGTTTTTATTTGTATTGCACAAACATACATATATGACACTCCCATTCACACACTACTTAAGAGGGTTGACAATAGAAACACACAATATTCCATTACAGAATATACACATGTGAAAAGTCATTAATATGGTACTGATGGTATATGTGTGTCACTGATGGTATGTGTTGAGCTAACTTTATAATTACACCTTTCCATGCAGCACCCCCTAGATACACACGAACCCCAGAAGACCAAACAGGAGTTCAGGGGGGAGTGGCTTCCTTTGTGTGCCAGGCCACAGGGGATCCACAGCCCAAGATTGTGTGGAACAAAAAAGGCAAAAAAGTCAGCAACCAGAGATTTGAGGTATGGTCCTGAGTTGAGAAATATTATTAAAGAAACTCTTGCACCAGCACTAATTTCTACTCATCCCTAATGCAGAATTGAGCTGAAATTATCAACATATTCATAAAGATACTCTCAGAAAATTAATTTGTAAATATTGTGATCATCAGTTAATTGTACTCTCGGCTCTCTTCCTGTGAGTTAGACTTGAAGATCAATAAGCTCATATCTGTCCATTGGCTGTCTTTAATGGACAGATGAGACTATTGATCTTCACATCTAACGATCAGGAAACTCTGTTTTTGTGATAAAATAATCTAACCAGCTGACTCAGTTGAAATAAACAGTGTTACTGGATCACGTGCTCTTCATCTGATGAACCAGAGTGCCTGCTGTGAGAAAGATGTATTGTTAATACTGTATTTAGTGCAATGAGAGCTGACATTTAAACCAATAATTAGTTAAGTTTTATCTTGGAATAAACAAACACTTTACATATAAAGCTAAAATTGCACCATTTAAGATTTGATCAGTTTATTTTTTGCCCATTTGTACTCCAAAGGTTATACAACTGTGTGAAATGCTATCTGCTCAAACTCTTTCATATGTCAGATTATGCCTCAGGCAACAGTATATGAGATTCTTATATGATCAGCCTTATTAGTTTCTGGAGGCTCTAACCTTTGATTATATTTCCCCACCTCACAAGTCACTCTCAGATGGAGATGTTGAACCAGCTGGTGTCACTCTGAGCTCTGGGTGCTTTTCCACTATAATAGGTTGAGTTCCCTCCCAGGTTTAAGTTCATCTTGGTGTCCCCCTGTTTGTGATTAAATCACTCGGGGAGATATTTTATTTTTAATCCGCCCTATATCCTCCTGAGACCCAGAAAAATAAAAGTGATGCAATTACTTTTTTTTCATTAAATCATTGTTTTGGATGAAAACAACATGCCACAAGTCTTTTTTTGTCAAAAAGGTTTTTGAGTTATTTTTTATGGAATGTTCTTTGCAGTGGACAACGGTATCTGGTGCCAATAAAATATTCCTATATAATAAAAATGATTAGTAGTATTATTAATAGTAATAATATGATTAATTATAAATAATAATTTGTATCTATCATTGCTTTCTACTTTTCTGAAGGGAGGAACTAGAAAACTATTTGTATAAAACAACACATTTACAATGTAAAACAATTTATAGCTTTGCTTGCCTATATTTTGTTATACTTCCTTTTCAATTTATATTAACACTGAACATGTCGAAAACTTTGAATACCTTTGTTTAAACTTGTTCTGGCACTTTTTAGATTTATTACCACACTTCTCTAAGTATTAGTAGAGATGTAGTTTCACCCATCTTCTATTGGGTGAAGGAGCATTCTCTTTTTATCATTAGTGCTCCTTCACATCACTTTTTTGGTTTGCACCAAAATGTGCGTAAGAAATCAATGTCTCAGCTAACAGAAGCTTTTAAATTCCATGTATTGGAGGATGTCCTTCCTATGTTTCATTGATGCTGAGCTTTTTAACGAGCATCTGGATCCACTGTCCTCCACAGACAAATAGGGCACTGATGGGTCAGTCCACTTTCTGGTGTACGTAGACACAATTGCAGGTCTGGAAACACTGATGCGATACGTTTTTTACTGGACTAGCTCACACATCTGCTTTGTGATTCTAAACCAAGGCTGCTGAAGCCAAGAGAACTGGAACGTTATCGTGTCACTTTGTCAATGCAAGTTTTCTTATAATCCTCTCAGAGTTTATCAGAATAAGAATCAAGTCATTAAAATCAGTTCATTAAAAAAATTAGGCAATTGATCAGAATCAGTTCCCTGTTTCATTATCCTGCAGTATTCAGCTTTTTGTATAAAAAAGAGATTAAGTAAGTCCTTATGTCCACCACAGAGGACATTAGAAAAAAGTGATATTTTCAGTATTTAAAAAAATACTGCATGTTACCAAAACCACCTAAAATGATTGATTAAACACTTATTCTTAAGAAAACTCTCAGTTTTTACCTTTAAAAACACAATAACTGCATACATTTAATAACTTACTTCTCAAGTGCCCATAAAACTTGCTGGCTCGTTTGGCAGCCATTTTGGAAAGATAGATCTTTTGTTTCATTGGACAAAACCCAACAATTCACATATCACTGGAAAGCCCAGGATGTCCTCTACAAAGTACAACAGTTTTATTCTTGTAGACCATTTAGTTTTTGAAATAGAGCTATGAAACTCGTGTCCTGTACAGAGGACAAAAATGCATTGCTGGGTCTCAGGAGGATATAAGCTGCAACTAGCTACTGTATACTCCTTTATACTGCCCTGTCTGTCAGGAGTTGTTGTGGAATATCTTTTTATTGGATTTCATTCAGTGGAAATCTTGTGAGAATTCAGAATACATCTTTTTTGTAACTACACAAATGTATTAGAGTTATGCAAGAAAATGTGTGGGTGAAGACTGTGGATGCAGGTATAAAGTGTGGCTAAGGATTAGATTTAACTTATATGGTCCCAGCCTTAGTACCCTTAGATTCTCTCATTTCCATTTAAACATACTGTTGAGTGCACACGTAATATTAAAACCAAGTAGC
This sequence comes from Microctenopoma stevenorrisi, assembly GCA_032270685.1. NCBI lineage: Eukaryota > Metazoa > Chordata > Actinopteri > Anabantiformes > Anabantidae > Microctenopoma > Microctenopoma stevenorrisi. The sequence goes on from JAUMTR010000001.1 coordinate 11,365,632, forward strand.
ATCGCTCAAGGTCAAATACGTGTGCTCTGTATAGCGGCCTTTTTTAAGTCTGAAGAACAAACTTTAAATTTAATATGGCATTAAAGCTGCTTATTGATAAATCCACCTGTTACGAAACAACATTATTATTGATTTGAAGTCAAGTTTCTGGCCAACTGGCAAATTCAGCTCTAATAGACCTTCCTTTAGTTGTGGTGGTGGTAGTAGCAGCAGCAGTAGTAGTAGTAGTAGTTGTAATAGATAAGTAACTTTTCCATTGCTAAGACCAAAAGCAGCAACACTGAGAGGTGAGAGTGAACCGTAACTAAACTACAAGTGATCAATTTCACTTTACTCATCATTTGATCCATTTTTTAATAAATTCTCGTCATTCGCAATTATATAGAATTATAGACTATATATTACATAGAATTATATAGATTCTTTTTTCATGTACCCACAGGTAATAGAATTTGACGATGGGTCCGGTTCAGTCCTGAGGATCCAGCCTTTGAGAACCCCACGAGATGAGGCTATTTACGAATGTCATGCCTCCAATTCTGCAGGAGAGATCACTGCCTCCACCCGGCTAAATGTGCTGCGAGGTCAGTCTGAACACAAACACACACACATACATTTGTGTGCACACATTCATAAGTGCTGTATAAGCTTTTAATTAATAATTGATAACATAAAACAGCTCAATATGAAATATGAAGTATTCATTTATCATCTTAATGCCATTTATTCTGCTGTTTCCAGAGTCAAGAACAAACCGTTAATTCCTTTATCATCAATTTATTCATCATTCATTAGCAGTAAATAGACCAGCTATGCATATGAAGAATTATAGTTGTTAGACACATATAGTGAATATAGTGATAGATACTGTAAACACACATATGCAGTGCGTTATACCTATTCAGTTTGAGTAATTATATATGTCTGGAGATGTCCTTGTAGTGATGTAATGATGATGTAAAATGTAATAATGAATTCATTCATGAAGAAGAAACTGGAGGCCTTAGGAATGTTTCTTTCAGTGTAGACGTGGAATATGGGTATATAATTTTGAGCCTGGGTCCACTGCAGTCGATGGTTTTGTTAGTGTTAGCAAGAGTCCATTAATGCAGATAGTGATGTTAGTGTTAGTGGAGTCCATTAGGAGAACATTATGCACCGGTAGTCTGAAGCTCCAGAGTGTCTTAGTGAGTGAAGCTGCTCGAGTGTGGATAATCACATCGTCTGCCTTAACAGTACGTACTCGTGGGGAAAGGACGAGCAGCCTATTGTTCTACTGTCTCATCTTATCTCTCGCTCTCTCTTTCCCCTGTATGTCTCTCTGAGGGGTAATATTGCAGTCTACAGTTCTTTTCTACTTTTTTTTTTATTCTGTCTCGTCTGTGTTTTGTCTCTCCAAGTTTATTCCCTCTTACTTTTCTTTCAGTCCCCATTTCTTGTGTCTTTTTATATACTTTCCTCCTTTTCTCACGTTCTCTCCGTCTATCCTCATGCTCTTAGGTCGACTACACAGCAACCTCTAAATTATTCACATCAGACCACTCTTTGCATCTTCTTTGCTGTTCCGCTCTAGAATTTTCTTCCCGTCCCACACGGTCGTCTTTGTGCGTGTGTCTCACTTGTGTACATCTGTATGTGCTCATGTGTCTCTGCATCTATTTTGGATTTTGCCTGCCTCCTTTGATGAAAGCTCCTATTAGCTCATCTCTAACCTGTTTCTTAGTCGAGAACACGAACACTTGTGTATTTGTGCAGATCACATGTAAAAAAAATGTAAATACAACTATACAAAAGCACACACAACCAAACACATCCTCAGTCTAAAGCAGTCGGTCTTTGCGTAGTGATTAGCCTTTTTCTGCTTCTCTGAGGAGTCATTGTGTTGTGGATGAACAAGAGGCCACCTGGGAGCAGCTAATAGCCCCTGATAGACTGTCAGTTCAAATGTCAGTTACAAAGTAACTGTGCATGTGTGTGTGTGTGTGCAAAGACACAAACAGATATGTGTGTACACACACACACACACACACAGAGTCAAGTCTTGTCAGTCATGTCTTCCCATCTCCCCTGGCTCTGTAGAGACACAGCTCCAGTGACTGGCTGACAGGAGGAATCCAGTGTTAAGGTCAGCCGGCTTAATTACCAAGGCTTAGAACCAGGCTAATTGAAATCCTGGCTTCCAGTAAGTTGTGATTGGCAATGGCTGAATAATAATTATATCCTTTAGGATCCAATGTACAGGCGGATAGTGTATAATTCACGATTCAGTAAAACTTTTGTGTGTTTCTTTTGAAATTTGTAGGAAGGTGTTTAGGTCCAAAAAGAAAAGTAAATTAAAGTGGAAACAAATTTACAGTAAATTACATTTAATTTAAAGGAACATTTAAGTCTGTCATGGCAACGTTCCTACAGAGAGAAGTTTGCCTGATTATTTCAAACACTTTATGTGTGGTTAAAACTGGTAGAGAAAAAGGGTAAAGCAGAAATGTTGGAATGGTTGGTCACCTTTGAACAATATTTACAGCAAATAGTTCACTACTTTTACCCATTACAAAGGATTTGGCCAAGCTGGGGTTTGTTGCAATCTGCATTTTTTTATACATACATCAACATTTATTAATCAACATTTTAAAAAAAGTAAAACATATACTGAGTGTATTATAGATCTATATTCCTGCATGTTATGTATATACACATCTTACCACAAATAAAGATTGTACACTTAAAACCTAATCAGGATCGTGTTGAAATATTAACAGTCCCATAACAGAGTAATACCATTATATGAATGGTCCTCTGAGTCAGTCCTTGACCAAACAGTTTGGTACGTGACACATATTAGACATGAGATCTGAATGCAGTAGCTAGGTCACGCTTCAGTTGCCAGGATTCTAAGACCAGTTTTCACCTGCCAACAACCAGATTTACAGATGACAAACCCAGCAAGTGATGTGTGTGGATTTCATTTTGGGTCTGATATAAAGAGTGCAGTGTTCTCCCAGCAGTTCCCATGATTGTGAGATCGGGCTTTTCTATGAGCTGTGAAATTATCTGGATCGCTCACAGTGGAAACACTGAAGTGGGAGCGCATCCAAATGAAACAGTGGGCTGTGTGGAAGGTTCCTCACTCAGCGGAGTGTAAGGTTACGCATCTGGTCTGACCTCAGGGGGTTTGTAACTGTTACTGTTCAGCAGCACAGGCTCACACTCACTGGAGCAGCTTTGTCCCAAATACACTGTGGTGTTGCTTACACCTGTCCCTGTTAGACTGGTTATGTGCAGGGGTTTCCGTCTGTGCGCACGTCCCAACAGCCACCAAATGCTTTCAAATATATCCCTTTAAACATCTTTAAACAACAAATCTTTTTCATCTGCACATTTTTTAGTGTGTCTATGTGCATTTTCATCCCGAACTTTGGTGTGGTCCTGCGGTGTTGGTTGTCTACGTTCGCGTGTCCCTGCCCACCTGCACCTAGAAACCCGCATCTGAGGCTGTTATTTCGCACATGCGTGTTGTGAAAGAGAGAGTGCATGCGTGTCAGGGCGTAGCATCCTAACAGTGCATCCTCAGTGTTCAATGCAGTGTCCTACCCCAGGTAGATGAAATAGAATGCATTATTTCTGCCTACAAGGGGCTGGCTTTGAAGTAAGCGTTTGCATAATAAAAGCGGAGAAAATCAGGATTATTATGCCCTATGGTTCCCCTGTGCTCTCCCTCTCCTGTGTCTGTTTTTCTCTTGCATTCTCCCTCCGTTTTCCTTTCTGTCACTGTGTCTCACTCAGTTCTCGTCTCTTCTCTTCCACTGTTTCTCCTGTTTTTAGACTTTTGCTTTCCTTCGCCAACCGCCCACACAGACACACTCAAACATGCAAACACCTTCTCATCTTGTTCCCTTGGTTTATTGTGCCCGTGTTTCCATTTGTCGGGCGTTGTGATTGATTGAAACCGGAGCTGTTAAAAGGCCACACACACACACACACTTGTGAAGCCGGTGTCTCACGACCTGTCGACTACGGTTCGATGGGCTAGTACCAGAATTAGCATCTCCTTGGCGAGGTTCAGTGCTAGGATTTCCCGTTAATGAGGCTCTGTGTGGTTGAGAGGGATAAAGTCGCAAGGGATTCGGAGTGAAAAAAAATGGTCTAAAATTTAAATAGAACGCCTTCTGGATCAAATACATCGCAAACACATGCAGGAACACACACTCTCCGCTCGTCTGCCTGTTTTATCCCTATCTATCTTTATACGCTTTTATTATGGATGACTCATGACTCTGACATTCTCCCGTGCACTTAAAGTACAGCCTTGAACAAAGTTGAGAATTTGTTTTTAAAAAACAGATTTGCTCTGAACCCATTTGATTCCAAGGGTGAGTACAGTATCTTTTCAGTTTGACTGCATTCACGAGTCCTTGTTCCCCGCCTGCCTTGAAGCATTGTCCCTTGCTTTTCTGCTGAATGAATTGGCCCGTTGCCTTTAATTTCCTCAATCACACTCAAATGAGTTGTCATGTTTGATTTAATTCACTTGAATGTCTATGAGTTCACATTTGATTTAGGGTGCGAGTCCCCCTGGATGTGTCTTTATTACACCTACCGATTAGATTTTGACTTTCAGAGAGGGCTGTGTGCAGTAGACCAAGTTGGACAAACAGTGTAACTTAGTTGTTTTGAATTCCCACCGGACTAGCAAGTATTTTATTTTTAAATTGATTGTTGTGTAAAGAGCGGTTCCCTTGAGCTTTAGTGAAGCAGTTTGTCAGATGGTATCCAATGTTAGTTATTCCCTTTGACCTCACTATAGGATTCTTCAAAAGTTTTGCCTCCAGGCTCAAAGCTGATGTAAAACATAGTTGGACTCTAAACTGAATCTAGATTTGAGTCTTGCATTTGTCCGGATAGTTTCCGTTAAATCATTTTTACTGCGGATTCAGGGAAGTTCAGCAGCTGCTAGGACAGGCTGTGCACAAGGTTTTGGCTCTGTCTGACTTGACAATTTGATCTTTCCAGAGGACCAGCTGCCCTCGGGGTTTCCCACCATTGACATGGGTCCCCAGCTGAAAGTGGTGGAACGTTCTCGGACTGCCACAATGCTCTGTGCTGCTAGTGGCAACCCTGACCCAGAAATAACCTGGTTCAAGGATTTCCTGCCGGTGAACACGTCCAATAACAATGGACGAATCAAGCAGCTGCGCTCAGGTAACCAATCCTTTTGTCCTTCCGCTCTGTCCCTTCCCTTCAGTCCCAGCTTTAAGTCCACCCTAAGGGTTTTTCCCTCCCACTTTGCTTTTATCCATTGCTCAATATCCAACCCCCTACCCCAAAACTCATTTTTTCTATCTCTGTTCCTACAACGCCTCTTTTAAATTGGCCCCCCATTGGCCCCTATTCCTGTTGCTGTTCCTCCATCCTTTTGCCGTGGTTACTGGCTGTGTTTCTCAGCTGCCCGTCTCTGCTGCTGTGGTATGATTTGATTGTGTATGGTTGCCAACCCTTCTAAACACTATAAGACCTTTAAAGCAGTACTCCCATCTCCCAATTTCTCTGCTCCTCTCCGAACTCTCTGAGGTCTCCCTGTGCAAATCACCATCCTGAACGATTACATTTTTCTCTTAATGTAAACATATATATATATATATATATATATACCAAATACTGCTCAACACATCTGAATAAATTTCTCCATTGGCAGAATTGAATTGGAAAGGTAAACCCAGGTGATGGTGGCGTGCACTAAGGGAGTGGCCTCCCTAAAGTAGCTCACTGCTGTGACTAAACAAACAAATAACCTTTTGTTTTTCTTTATTTCTTTGAACGTCTTGCGTGGGTGTGTAAGTCACTCACAATGTATCCACGTTATTTCAGAAAATACATCAACAGAAAACACTGACTCGACAATTAGTTGAAAACACACACACAGAATAAACTGTGTTACAGTCAAGTCACTCAGTCCACTTCAATCCGTTTTTCTGTAGCCACAGTAGTGTGTAAAAACCCCAACTTGTCAAATCAAAGTCCCTCCTCCCTCCTCAGTCCTCTTTCTGCTTCCAGGGACCAGCTCTCATCCCAAACCCCCTTTCTTCTGACTCTGGCTTCTTTATGGATAACAAACCTCTTTGCTTTTTTAAATGTCTGGCTCAACCCCTACTGCCCTGCTCAGACTGTCTCTTTGACTTGTATTTTACAAAATAAATTAAATGAAAACAATTAAAAAGGTTGTTATTCTTTTTTATAAAACTACTAGAACGTAAAGTGTCACATATGTTTACCTTTCTTCTTCTAGGTGATAAATACAAGGTAGTTGTCGATTACAATTTAATTTGAGCACATAGTTGTATATAAATCAGTATTCATGACTTTTTCTGGAGTTCCACTGCTTTTTCAAGGTGTTTCTGCTAAGTCAACTCCTCTGTGTAACCAGTGGTCCGATTGTAATGCCATGTCTGTGCTGTTTCTTTTCTCTTTGTATCTTTTAACCACAGAGTCCTTTGGTAAGTGCTTCTGTTCCAAGGCCCACACCCTCACTGCCTACTTTTCTATATACTCCTCACTAATGCTGCTGCTGCTCACCTTTACAAATGTTGGGGTGTTATTAAAATGCATGGCATGCATTTTACTAACAGTCACACACAACGCTAATATGTAGCACAGATGATGCACACACATACACACAAAGAAATGCCCAGTGAACTGCACATGCACCCACAAAATATGTATACCTGTAGATGTTATAAACACACACATACCAACCATGACACACATCTCCAGCCAGCCTAACCTTCACCTGTGCACCTGCAGCCTCTCCACACAAAAAAAATGACTATACCTTTCTCCTGACACTCACCTGTTTTTTCACCTTTCTTCACTTCCTTCACTTATTCAATTATTCTTCCCCTCAGTCACTCACTGACTCACTCTGTCATTTACTCACCCACTTACTCTGTCCGCTCTGTTGTATAGAGTTACCAGTCAATAACCCATCAACTCCAGATGGCTGTTAGCTAGGCCTCGTGTGGAGCCACTGAAAATCAATGGCTAGCAGGTTTCAGACCTCTAGACGTTGTCAGTACCGTGTAGAGTATGTGCAATATATATTAAAACCTGCCTGCTACAGAGTAGAATTAGTGTTCTGACTATAGATGTAATAAACTACTGAGACAAAGTAGTAGTTTTGATCATTACACTTTTCAACCAAAAAACTTTAGTCTCATTCTATCTTATTTTTTCTACATTTACATGTAGGACCATTAGTTGGTTAAAAAAAATTACACCTGTGTAGTTGCAGCCGAACACTTCTTCTGTTTGAGAGTTCAGCACACATCCTCTTTTAAGATGGACCTCTCACAGATGGTTGGTGGTTTGTTTAAAACATCCAACACTGTTTCGCTCTTTACTTTTTAAGAGCTAAGACATCCGCTTGACATTTACTGCTGTTTCAGATTTTCAAGATTTCTCGACTCGGTTGTGACTGTGATGAAATGACATTGACATAATGTCACATTGTCAACCTTTTGCCAGTTATCTTGGAGATTTACAGGAACAAAATAAAACACAAAAAGTAAAATCCATACAAGTACAATAGAGATAATGATGAGTTGATGAGTTTTTAGAGTGTTAAAGTATTGGCGAGTGTATTTTTATATTTAGGCTCATTAACATGTAGTACTACGCAGTATACCATACTACTAGTAGAGTTACAGATTGTTTGATCTTCATGGAGGACACCAGCAGGTTAGGTCTCTCCTTAGAGTCCCTTCACTCCTAGCTGAGTGCTGTGTAGACACTACCCTACTCCTACAGCCACATCTGCCCCTGCTGCAAGTCAGTGAAATCCAATCTATAACCCATATCCTTATAACTCTGTCACTGTCTAGTAATCTTCTCCTCTCTGACTTATTCTGTCTTTATTTATTCTGTCTTTTTCTTTTATGCCTCTCACTCCTCACTTTCTCTATGGTTCTATATTTTGAGTCTTTCTCTCTAATTTGATTCTTCCTCTCTCCAAGTTACCTCCCCAACCCCCAACCCCAAGTCCCTCTCTCCCTTATCCCCTTCTCCTGCTGTGGTACTAACATTTTCTTCTTCTTCTCCTTCTCTAATCTCGTGCATTCATTGCCCACTCAGGTGGCACGCCCATACGAGGTAAGACTGCTGGGAGGACCGATGTGACACACTGGCCTGATTCCTTTTCAACCTCTCGTTCCTACTTGTCTCACAGATCTGAAAAAATAAGGCTGTGCATGGGTTAATCAATATGGGTTTTAGTCCTCATGATTCAGGACTCTGCCATATTGGTAAAACTCATCCAGTCGGTTCAGATCCGCAGTAGGTGCAAGAGGGGGAATTGGAATTGAGCAGCAATTCATTATACTATGACTTTTAATCACTTCCCCTCTTCTCGTCGTCCATTCTCTCTTCATCCTCTTCATCCTCCATCTCAGCCTTAGTCTCGACTCTTTAACACACACATTCATTGCTTTCTTCTTCACGATATTGTGATCTCTTTTTTTCCTATCTATCACTTTAAAATCATGTTCATTTTCTTTGTATTCAGCATGATGTGTTTATGACTTATTACTTAATTGCTGGTGATAAAACATAATATCACTTTTACCTCTGTTTGTTTCCTTTTCATTTTTTTATGATCTTTATTTTTGTTTTGTTTTTTGGGTCTTGACCTGAGCTTGACCCGGCCTCTCTTTCTACCTTGTCTATATTTGCCCAATCAAACGTCCCAGTTTTGTTTTCCCTCCCAGCTGTTATTCGCTCAACCTGAAAAGTCCAGATGGTGAAGACTCAGACGCACTTGAAGACATTAATGTGCTCACACACACACATAAACACACAAACATGCACAGACTCACACACACACACACACACATCTCGTTTTTTTGCCATTATTCCGTCTTTTCTCTTTCATTACCGATAAAAAGCCCCAAACAACCACTTTTTGATAAAGTTTTTATGGGCGCTTTTTTGCCTTACCACACCATCTTTAAAGAACCTCTGGTTGACTTTTTTGACAGTTTTTCTGTTTTCAGGGAGCGAGAAAGCATCGGTCCCTTCCCAAGGCTTTGCGTATGTCGTTCCTTTTTTTTATCTGTTGGCCTTGATGGAGGTCGATTGACCTCTGTACCTCTTTGTTGGGTGTGTTTTTAAATGACATCACACTCCTGATCCCATTGGTGGATCTGAAAGGGTTGGGGATATCTTATCACCATGGCAAAATCTTTGACAAATCTGTCCTTGAAAACTGAAACCTGATGTACTCCCTGTAACTTCATCTCAATTTTCAGCAAAGAATTTTCCAAATACTGTATTTGTGACTGGATTTCTCTACGTTCTTGCTGCTTTGTTTATTTGTTTCTGCCTTGCATGAAACTACATTCTGTTTTTGAAGGCTTTATGTTGGTGATTTTTGTTTGTTTTGTTTTTCTCATTTCTGACTCAGGAAGCTGACCCTTGTTTTGGGCAGATTCCTGCTCACAGTGGTAGAAACCTCTTTTAAGTGACCCTATATATCTGGCTCCTTTTTTAGCCTTGTGTTCTTCATACAGAGTTCAGCTTGGTTTTGCTGAGAACTCCCTCAGACTCATTTACACGTTCTGCAGTTTTTACCATATATATGTGACTGTATTTATGGAGTATACCCAATTAGCTGATAAATGCCACTTTAATGTGATTCTTTCCTTTCTATTTGTCTATGTGACTCTCGTCTCTCTGTCTTCTACACGTTCTCCTCATCCGTTCATCCATCCAGGTGCCCTGCAGATAGAGATGAGCGAGGAGTCAGACCAGGGGAAGTACGAGTGTGTTGCCACCAACAGCGATGGGACGCGGTATTCCACCCCGGCTAACCTCTATGTCAGAGGTAGGACTGACATTTTTTATAAAGTACATTTTTTTAAGTAATAATTACGTTAGTAATGGATGTGCTAACTTTTCAAAGATGATATTTATTTGAATTTTTAAATGGGCATATTATGAATGTGCTTCTCTCTGCTGATATGATGGGGCTGACTGTTTCACTTGGGCTTTTAATCTCTCTGCCCTCGCTCTTTAGCCTTTAGACCTCTGAGAAGGAACCAAATCATTGTGTGACTTGTGTTTCTCCCCTAAATCTGACAGGCATCTCACTTCCTCGGGCACAGTCTCCTTTAGCACACAAACACACACATGTCCGCCGAATGATTTAATCTTGGAGATATTTTTATTCCCGAGGCTTTTTGGTCTGTTTTCGGCGGCCCGCCTCCAAAAATAGGAAAATAAAAAAGCTGTATAGTATGCTTTTATAGTATTGCTCCTGTGGATGCGAAACACATACAAATATACATATACATATATATATATTTATATATACATACATATACATATATATCTATATATATATATATAGATATATATATGTTTACAGTGTCAGCGACAGTGCAGAACCAGTGAAATCTTGCCTTGCTGCTCAGTGAGTGTTTGACAGTCAGTCTACAGAGACAGTCTGCAGTGGAGGCTTCCTCAAACAGAGAGACTGTCACCGGCACACTGGCCATTTATGACTTCTGTTTTTTTCTCTTTCTTCTGCTCATTTTTCTCTCTCCTGTTTTCTTATGCTCTTTGGCTATCCCTCTGTCTGTTGCCATCTTGCCGTGCTCCTTTGTCTAACTTGTTTTTTCTCCGTGTCTCCTGTCTCTTCTCTGATATTTCCTCTCTTCTCTCTCGTCCTCCACCTCTCCCTACCGCCGTACTCTGTCCTACCACCCTCTGCAGAGCTGAGAGAAGGTTGGTACAGCAACGACCGTGTGGCTTTTTTGAGTCTCTCCTGTTTACTTTGTCTTCCATTAAACTGCCATTTGCGATTGAGTCTCGTCTATTTACAGTTTAGTCCTTTGAGACACACTGTAGCCTTCATCTTTCCTCTTCTTTCCCTGTCAGTGCTTGTGTGTTTGTTGTGCGTTTTGTCGTGAGACTCTTTTGTGTTCCTGTTCATAAAATATTCAATGGAGCACACCTAAAAACACAATGAATAAAACATTTTGATATCACATGCAGCCTATGATTATGTATCAGATTGTGTGAATGCTTGCCGTCTCCTTTGAATGTCATAAAACCTAATCTGAGAACACAGATTAACAACTACAAAAAACCCTACAGTGTATAACCCATGATTGCTGTCCTCTGCACTTTGCTGAACCACGCTGTCATGAATTTTTTATCACCCATCTTCTCCTGCCTTCCTTCTTCTTTTATTGCTATCCCGTCCAGTGCGACGTGTCCCCCCTCGCTTTTCCATCCCCCCAGCAGACAGCGAGATCATGCCAGGGGGAAATGTGAACATCACCTGTGTGGCAGTGGGCTCACCCATGCCCTATGTGAAGTGGATGTTGGGAGCAGAAGACCTGACCCCAGAGGATGATATGCCCATCGGCCGCAATGTCCTTGAACTGACTGACGTGCGGCAGTCTAACAATTACACTTGCGTCGCCATGTCAACACTTGGTGTGATTGAGGCTGTCGCACAGATTATCGTGAAAGGTGGGTTAGTCAGGATGTACATGTGGGGGGGAGATGATGGCTTTGGAGTGAGACTGGTTATGGTTTTAACTGATAGAACAGTATTTTTTAAAGGGTGTAAGACAACTGTGGCTCCATTCTGTGAAATATACACTCACACTCATGATGTGTAGTAGAACACAAGTAAATCGTGTTTATCTGTATTTACTTTTGGATTTCATGTGTTTAATAGTGAAGTATTTAGTTGAGAATTATTTGTTACGTATTGTGTTAATATTATGTTTGTGACATCATTTTGATAGTAAGCTGGTTTCAGTATTTAATTGTTTGCAACTTAACAAAATTAGATTTTTCTTATAAAACTCTTTTTCCCATCTCAGCTCTACCAAAGGCTCCTGGCACACCTGTGGTGACGGAGAGAACTGCAACAAGCATCACTCTTACCTGGGACTCTGGAAACCCTGAACCTGTCTCCTACTATATCATACAGGTATGTGACTAGTCACAAACACTTTGCATTTACTGGCACACTAGCATTGCCTTATGTGCGATCAGGTTTCAGAGATATATAAATTAAAATGCCTAAAGATTTTCTAAACGTAAGTTTTGAAACTAAACTTTTCATTTGAGGAGGGCAGCAAAATTAAAGAGCCTGCTGTGTCTCCTGCTTAAAAGAGATCTTGTGTCCTTTGATTATTTCTCCCCTTAAGATGCACTGAATTGAAATGTGGGAATGAAACATGAACCACCTAAACAGCAGTGATGGAGTACTCCTTTCTAAAACTAGGACACCTACTTTGGACATGTGCGATTTCATACCTTTATGTTGTGGCATAGATACGATATTGAATAATTGATTAACCAAGATTCTAGTTTTGTTGTTTATTGTAGTAAGTAGTTTGTCTTTGTTAATTTACATAGCAGCACATAACACATCCTCTGTGCAAAGTTAGCTTTGAATCAGCTAATTCTTTCTTCTCTCCTCCCCTTCAGCATCGTTCTAAAGGCTCAGAGGACCCTTATAAAGAGATTGATGGCATTGCCACGACACGTTACAGTGTGGGCGGCCTGAGCCCATACTCCCATTATGACTTTAGGGTGGCAGCCGTTAACACCATTGGCCAAGGCCCCTCCAGCGACCTGGTGGAGGCTCGCACAGCTGAGCAGGCTCCCTCCTCCCCACCGCGACAGGTCTGGATGTTGTTTGGACAAAGCTGGAAGAAGTTTTCATGTGATGCAGTTTTTATTCTAATTAAAGTTCAAATTGTCCTCCCTGTTTTCCCTGCAGGTGAGAGGTCGTATGCTGAGCACAACAACAGCAATTATCCACTGGGATGAACCAGAGGAACCAAACGGACAGGTTGTCGGCTACAGAGTTTACTACACCTCAGACAACACACTGCCGGTCAACCAGGTGTGTGTGTTTGCGTTGCATTGTTTTGCTGTATGTGTTGTTCCTTTTTACTTATCATTTGTCTACATGTGTCCAACAAATTACTGTCTGTCTGTCTGTGTAGTGGGAGAAGCAGATGGTGCGCAGTGCTAACTTCATCACCATCCAGGGTTTGACTCCTAACAAGACTTATTACATCAGAGTGTTGGCCTTCACCTCTGTAGGAGATGGACCCCTGTCCCAGGACCTGCAGATTATAGCCAAGACTGGAGGTAAAATAGGGGTAGTGGGGGAAGGTTGACATGTTATGACTGTGAGCATGTATTGGATTTATAAACAAAAAATATGTAGCTTCCTGCAGAATAAATACGATCATCAACTAAATAGCATCTGCATCACAATGTGTTTTTTTTTATTAACTCCTCCTCCTCCTAACTCCATAGTTCCATCCCAACCATCAGAATTTAAGGGAGAAGCCAAGTCTGAGACCAGTATCCTGTTGTCCTGGGTGCCCCCACCTCCGGGTGGCCCTGACAACCAAATCACAGGATATGAACTGGTCTACCGACGAGCTGATGACACAGAGGAGGTAAGGAGGGAGAGACTTATGGTTCAGTAGATGAGATTAGATCTTAAGATGATAAATCAATGGGTGGTTGGATGGATGAGAACAGATTAAAGAGCGGGTGTATAAGTAGATGCAATAAATGCATAGACAGACCTACCTGTATTAATCCCAATCTTAAAAGTACGTTTTTATCTTTGTCTTCCATTAGAAAAAAGTAAGCTTTGAGCCTACCACGTCCTATCTGTTGAAGAACTTGAAGCCTTTCTCCACCTACACCTTCCAGCTGGCTGCCAGGAGCAAGCACGGAATAGGGGCATACACCAATGAAGTGTCCATTGACACACCACAGACACGTAGGTGTAACCACACACACACTAACGTGTGTGAACGTGTGTTTTTGAAAGAGCAAGAGGGTTCGAATTTGGACAATGCAAAAATCTGACCTCACAAAAACTACCAACCAATAAATGCAGGATTTGACAGTAATACTGTCACATGCAGTTGTGTTGCAAAATGTATTTGGTGAAGCATTTGGCGGTGGCTTTTTTTTTGCATTGTCACAAAGCGGCCATCATAAATCAAGACCTAAACTGACCTCAGATTTGATAGCCCAACAAATACAGAGCCTAAAACCTTCCTTATGATCCCACGAGGAATGGTGTTTCAGCAAATATTGTACTGAGCAACTAAGTGGCTGATAGCAATATATTAATTTGCTGGCTATCAACCTGAGGTCTGTAAGAGATTCAGTAAAAACAAGGTAAGGAGCAAGAAGTTTGTAGATAGAGATGATGAAACTCCATCATGGATCAAGCAAAGGGGCTTGGGTAGACTTTAAGGACAAGTAAGTTATGGGCAGGTATGTCTGTGTGTTAAAGCTCTAGTGAGTGTTGCATCTTTTTTGAATCATCCACTTGTTTTCATTAATCAAACATCTCTACCAACACAGAAGTTGACACCCGTCATCAGTATCTTTGTTCAGTCATCTTGCTTTCTAGTCACAGGCTCATTTTTCATAAAAGCTTCTGTTCTCCAGTGTTTTGTTTACATTTTATGTTTCTTTGTCTTTTGTTCTCTGTCTCTCATCTGCTCAATTTCATCCCCATTCCTCCACTGCAAACCTCCCATCCTTACCTCTTCACCCAAAATATCTAATTGCACACACAACCACTTATCATTTACCCAAACAACCCCTACTGTGCTTCCTCAAAACTGGCCAATCAGTTCCTTCAGCACCTCCCCAGGACATCACATGTACCAGTCCCAGTTCTACCAGCATCCTGGTAAGTTGGGCTCCACCTCCACTGGAGTTTCAGAATGGCATCATTACGGGATACTCCATCCAGTACTCCAATACTGAGGGCAACAAAACGTCTAAAAGAATTGATGGAATCCCTCCGGAAAGTTCTCCTTATCTCTTGGAAAACCTGGAGAAATGGACTGAGTATGGGATAACGGTACGGGCACAGACGGAAGCTGGGGACGGACCAGAAAGTTTGCAGCTGCTTTTCCGCACCGAGGAAGATGGTATGTTCCAATCAAACCTCGTGCCTGTCTTACAGTTGTCTGCCCCACCACCAGTGCCTAGCTGCAACTCACTAACATAGCACTAATGAGCTCAAAGCACCCTAAACTAACAGCAAGCTTCTTCCACTGACCACAAGGCATTTTGTCTGTCCTGGAGCTGCAGTCTAAATGGATGATGAATTTAAGAACTACTGTCTCCCCCTCTAGTTTTGAAAACCACCCCTTTATTCCTCCGCAACCACCAGAAACCTTCACCCTCCAGAAATGTTCTCCTGCTACTCCTTCCCCACCGTTTTCTCTTGTCAAAAACAACCCCCTTTTTTACCAAAAGATATTTTTATTCTCTTTTCTACCAACATCTTTTTTTCCACACTTACCCCTCTCTTCTAAAAGTCCCCTTATTTTTGAGAAAGGGTTTGGCGGGAATTTCCCTGTTCCAACACCAAAACAAACCCTTTGGCGTTGGCTGTACCTTGGCCTTTCCTCGCCTTGGCTTTTTCTTATTGACCACCTGCCCTTCCAACTCCTCTTCAATTCCATGACAGCTATGTAAATAACTTTTAGCTAACTTTAATCAATGCATGTGATTGTGCCTACAACAATTTGGTGCATTTTCAGTTTTTTTTTTATATTCACGCTTAATATCACCTTCTCCCAATCTCTTTACTAAGATATTTTCCAACTTTCTTTAGAGTGCTTATGTGTGGGTCAGTCAGATAACGAGAGGGGCTTGAGGTTTTTTCTTTCAGTAATTTTTTTCATTCTGGGAGAAGTGTAGTTCTTGGCAGAATAAGAGAGGTTTTTCTTGATAACAGTATTTTCTCTTTGACTGCCTGCCACTGTTTATCTGCCCCTGGCAACAAATCCTTTTCTATCTGCCATTCTTATCTTTCTCTACATTTGCTTCTTATCCTCCACTGCTTTTTTCCTCCATGTTTTTTCCTCAAGCACTCTCATTTTTTACTATTTTGACTTTTTCCCAGACATCAGAGCTTTAGACTTTTCGGATTGTTGTATTTTTACTTTTTTTTACTTTTGAGTATTTTCTATCTGCTCCTAAAACCCAATCTATTTTTGGTTAGAAAGAATACTTTTTTAAAATAAAGACCTTGAGAGCTTTCAGTGCCCATCATCTGTGACCCTTGACCTCTATCCCAAAATGCATTTTTAGTTCCAAGTGGTCCTCCGCGAGGGGTGGAGGCAGAGACTGTGAACGCCTCGGCCGTTAGGGTGAAATGGAAAGCACCGGCGCCCGAACGGCAGCACGGTCAGATCAGAGGTTTCCAAGTCCACTATGTGAGAATGAACTACGGAGAACCTCAAGGACAGCCCTTCATCAAGGACATCCTCATAGAGGACTCACAGGTAACACTAGCTCTCTACTATTTAACTTATAATTATAGCTCATAATCAATTAAACTATGCTTTACAGTATTTTATATGTGTAGAACCAATCATAGGTTAAAGCCTTCATTATAATATTAACAGAAAAATCTGGCTATTTCTGCCTCTTTTTTATATATTGTTTTGTCACATCAGGAATCTATCACAGTCAATTGTTTAACACAATTAAATATTTTTCTTCCCTTCTGTTCTATGATTCAGTGGGGATATGATGACTCAGCTGAATATGTGAGTAGAGCTTTCTTTAAACCTGTTATCTTATATTGAGGAGTTTGGATGAGAAGTAGATGAGACATATTTATGAGATTGTATATTTAAGATCTAGGACTAGTAAGTAGGCTCCTTTGTTTGTGTGTGTTCTCCAGGATATTTAATAAAGTAGCGTAAAAAATACGATTACTGAGTCTGATTAATTTGATATTGCCAAAATATTGTGATTATTATATTTAATGTGTGTGAAGAAAATGTGTGTTAAGTTATGTAGATGGAGATAAATGTAAATGAGTTCTGAGTGTCTGTGTAATTAATAAACCAGAGCAAAGTAAGTATATACATATTCATTTTTGAGTTTGAGTTATGTGTTCACAAACTCATATCTCAGCTATATTTTCCAAAAGCAAGTGAGAAATGAAAGAAAGACAAAGACAAATAACTTTTTATTTAATATATAAGATTATATTTAGTCACTTAAGGACCATTCCAAACTAACAGTCTGTATTTGTACATAGTTAGAACAGCACAGAATTAAGTCAGCTTTCGTACTGGTTTTGGACCAGTTTTTTGTTTTTTTTTTCATTAAACTGCAGCCCTGAGGAAACACAAGAGTAACTGACTAACCAAGCTTTTTGTTGTCTTTCAGGAGGTGGTTCTTGGAGACCTGAAGGCAGACACCTCCTACTCTGTATCAGTGGGGGCTTACACAGCCAAAGGCGACGGTGCTCGCAGCAAACCTGCTACAGTCTGCACTGCCCTCCCACGTAAGTGTCTACACAGGCCACCGTAGCACACACAACAAGGCAGAGCTATACACAAACACACACAGCTTGTAATGATCTCCATGAATATCACTAATGATCATTAGATGACATTAAATCACTGAATTGGTTAATGTTTCACTGTGTCACACCTCACTATGCCAGTAAGAAGCCAGTCATTTGATACCATATTAATCATGTTTTGCAATTTCGCTTGCGGTTTTAAATAATGTGCTTTTCCATTATCTTCTAATTACTGTTTCACAACGCTCTGTCTCCTGCTCCCTTTGTTTCTCTCTCTGTCTCTCTAGTGCCCGAGAAACCCAAACTGATTGTAAGTGCCACTGATTCAGGTACTGCTCTGCTTCAGTGGTACCCGCCACCAAACCCACCGACCCCGCTCTTGGGATACCGCCTCACGTTTGGCCGCACTGACGTTCTACCTTATACGGTGGTGGAGTTCCCGGCCAAGGAGAACCTCTACACTGCCCATGATATTCACAAGGGAGCCAACTATGTGTTCAGACTCTCTGCCCGTAACAAAATGGGCTATGGAGAGGAGGCAGTAAAAGAGGTGACTACCCCAGAAGACGCTCCAAGTGGATTTCCAGAAAATATCATCTCTGAGGAGGCGTCTGCCACCTCCCTCCAGCTGGAATGGAAATCAGTCCCGCTAATTGAGCAAAATGGAAAAATTACCAAGTACTCAGTGCTATACAAGGATATAAACAGTAGAGGGAATGCCTCGGAAGTTGTGGTGCCCACTCCAGGGTCAAGTGTTTTGTTGGAGGGTCTGAGCGCAGATACTGTGTATGATGTCAGGGTGTGCGCATTCACTGCTGTTGGCCCTGGGCCATACAGCCCCAGTGTCCAGTTTAGGACGCAGCGGCTAGACCAAGGTAGGACTCACACGCACTTCCTAACAACCCATCTTCATTACTGGGGATGCAAGTCGCGCTTTCTAACAGCACAGTTGTGTATACATTGTGCACATTACGTCCCACATGCACGCACACACTCAGACACACTACATCTGGCGGCAACACCCTAAGTGTCCTTTTTCGTTGTCTTGTCACTGTAGTCTTAGACCCATCGTCCTTTTCCCAAATCAAGGTAAGAGTCTTGAGTCTTGAGCAAGTGTCCCTGTCCAGTCACACTCACTGTGTGTCGATAGTTAGCTTGAGACTGGTTGATACACAGGTAAGCTGATTGGGTTTTGGTTTAACAGAGTCGCAAAATGAGACCTTGGACTCACATCTTTTTCCTTTTCTTTCTTCGTTTTGTTTTTTTCTTTTTTTGGTATTTCAGTTTTTGCCACCAACTTTAGAGTTAAAGCTGCCATGAAGAACTCTGTTCTACTCTCATGGGAGATCCGAGATAAGAACCCTGCTCAACCCTTCACCGTAAGTAGATTCACATTTTACTATGGCACATATTCAGGGAATTTCTTCACTGGATGTTCTGACATTTAGATATTTACTTTTCTTTTTCCCTTTTGGCCAAATATAAAATGATAATAACAATGAAAATAATTACACTTTTAAATGTAAATATATTCTGGATGGCCCTATATTTTAGCTACAGAAAAGTTTAAATAAAAGGCAGCCTCCTAATTATAACAAATCTCTCCATATCTCTTTTTTCTAAAGTGCTGTATTGTGTGTGTGTGTGTTTTTATCTAACATTAAAAATGACATAACCCACCCCATGTCCAGATCCTTTATGGAAAGGGCCAGTCTGTTGAAGTGGACGGCCGGCACACTCAGAAACTGATCAGTGGCTTGGAGCCAGACACCCTGTATTCCTTTCTGCTCACCAATCGGGCAAACAGCGCCGGGGGCCTGCAGCACCGCGTCACTGCCACCACAGCTCCCGACATACTGAAGACCAAACCTACCGTGGTGGGAAAGACCAACGCAGACGGCATGGTGACCGTGCAGCTACCAACTGTGCAGACCACAGCTAAAGTCAGGTATAGATGGCCGACAGACAGAGGAATGTTTGTGAGAATGTTAAACTACTGGTTTGATAGAGTGAATAGACGTGTGACTTGATAACGGTGCACAATTTGCTCCAATTAGATTGTTGTCAGTTAAATAGTTCTGTAGACCCAGTAAGATCATTTCCCTCCTTCTCCTGATGCCGCTTTTTCAGTCTACCAGGAGGGAGTTGGCAGCAATGCGAGTCTGAGAGATCCCACAACAGGCCCAATGGGAGCACAAAGCTGATAATCCCATCTTCTTTTTATAACCAAGAGCAAATATACAATAGATACCAAGTGGAGGCAGTTCTTTTTATTCATCCTAAAAGACACAGCCTGAACGACTTTTTCATTTTGCTCACTTTATTACAGCCATTTTCCTTTAGTTCGTCTCTGTTATCTCAGAAGTGTCTTCGGGTATTTTGAGGCCAAAACAGTATTTTGCTCTGTTTTTCGTGCTTGTGTATCACCTGATCTGAGTAGAACAGTAAGATGGATGATGAAATCACTCTATAGGCATTTTTCAGATGCGTTTTTTCTCACCTCTTCTCTTCACTGATATATATGCACATTATTCATTTTACTCACTGTTTCATCTTCAGAGAGTTAGCACATTCATATTTTCTCACATTTCTTCTGTACCACTCAACACAGTGTACACTTGAATACAAGCATGGAGCACTCGAATGAGTCATGTACTGAGGACACATGGTTGACTTTAGTGTCTGTGCCCTTGTTGCTTAACGGGTGCTTATGGTCTGAGTGCTACTGAAAATTTCCTGCTCCGGTCTTTTTTTAACTCGTGGCTTTAGACATGGTCCTGTATGTTCCAAAAATACCTTCACTGTTTGCAGTGTCATGTCAGAGCTGCTGCCGCTACAGGAGCAGTGTACCGTGTACGAAGGTTTGATGAGAAAACTGTTTATGTGTATCCACTGTGCTTAGGTTAGTAATTAAAACAGCTAGTCCACCTACGAGCACCTGAAATGTGGAGGGAGTCTATATTTCGTGATATAAAGCAACTGAAGCCTAAACCCGGGTGTGCTGTGTTTCAGGGGTTATTATGTGGTGGTGGTGCCACTGAAAAAGCAAAAGGGGAAGTTCCTGAATCCCTGGGAGGAACCCGACCAGATGAACCTGGATGAGGTGAGCTGTCCAGCAAACAAGTGGTGATGCTAACGGTTAAATATAATACAGAGTAGAACTGTCATGTTATTAATCAAATGTATACAATCTGGCCTCATATAACAGTGGGGCAATCCCAGAAATACTTCCGTCCGTCATCCTAAACGTCTATAAGCGCTGCTAAGGGATGCAGGAGTGCTGCTGGTATTGGAGCCAGGGTACACCCTGGTCAGGTCTTTAATCCATCACATGGCTGACATAAAGAGACAGACAACCATTCACATCTATGGACAATTTAGAATGACCAATTACCACTAACCCTATAAACTACATGTGTTTGGACTGTGGGAAGAAGCCACGCAGAGAAAATTCATGCAGATTTTTGAAAGACATCAGGTACTTTCACATGCCTTCTCCTTTTCAATTCAACTCCATGCCCCTTTCTTGTTCCTTCATCATTCTCATTGTGCTGTTCTGAAAGCACATTTGTGTGTTTGAGATGAAGTTCAACAGAGCTTTCATTGCGCCCACTGTTTCGATGGATACGGGTGGTAGCAATTCAGTTGATGAAGACGTTTGCGCTTCAGTGATAATGCTTCCTACAGTCCTTTGTTCCTTCACAGATGAGTGTTTTTGTGTGTGGTAAAAATGCTAAAATGCTTTTCTCCACAATCATTTCCTGTCTCTCGATTGTAATCTGCAGATTTTAAACAAATTAGATTTTAGAAAAGTACCACAACTGGAT
The DNA here is from genome assembly GCA_032270685.1 of Microctenopoma stevenorrisi. Taxonomy (NCBI): domain Eukaryota; kingdom Metazoa; phylum Chordata; class Actinopteri; order Anabantiformes; family Anabantidae; genus Microctenopoma; species Microctenopoma stevenorrisi. The sequence goes on from JAUMTR010000001.1 coordinate 11,386,854, forward strand.
GAGAGGATGGCTAACATGCTTCTAATCTATCATTTAAAAAGTTGTTCAGTTGTTGTTTTTTCAAAATCTTTATGAACTTTGCTTTCAATTCACCCATGTCTTTCATCAGCTGCTTAAAGAGATCAACAGGACCAGTGTCAGTCATGCCCTTCGCATCCGCAGGCAGGCTGCACAGTCAGATCCCAGGGCATATGTCTCTGCTCACTTTAAGACTCTCCCGCTGGAGTTCACACTAGGCGATGGACGGAACTATGGCGACTTTCGCAACCGTCCTCTGCTAAATGGACAGGAGTATGTGTTCTTTGTGCTCGCGCTGCTAGACCTTTCTGAGAATGTGAGTAAAAACACCAACACAAACGGTACATAATCGCATCTGTGTGGAAAAGCGTAATTAATCATGTCCACGTCTTCCCACAGACCATGTATGCAACTAGTCCTTACTCTGACCCTGTGACCTCATCGGACGTGGATCCCCAGCCGATGGTTGATGAGGAGGAGGGTCTGCTGTGGGTGGTGGGGCCTGTGCTGGCTGTCATCTTCATCGTCTGCATTGTCATTGCCATTCTTCTGTTCAAGAGGTAAAGGACAAGATGAAAGTCAGGAAGAAGTTACAACAGTTTCACAAAACATTGTGTGAGTGCGAGAACTTGAAAGGAAATCAAACTGAGGCAGGACAGAAGAGATTTATTGAATGTTACAGGTATTTTACAGGCACTGACCTGTTCTCATCATTCCTCCTTTGGCTTGTTCCTCATCTGCATATTCAGCTCATTTTTGGGGGGGGCATGTATCGTAAATCGTGCATAGATTTAATGTGTCAAGCTGCAGTATTTACATGACTTTTAACACTGCAAGGTCATAACAGGAAAACATGTAAACCAGTTATAATCCACAAAATAGAGTATAATTAGCATTCAGGCAGAATTAGGACAACTGCCATATTTTCTATTTGTCAAATACTTAATTAGCAGTTATTTTCTTCATTGTACCACTGGATACACAGACGACTATCACTGGATTACTGAGTTGAGCTCACGAGTTTACCCTGTAATCTGTTTTTACATTTATACAGGAAGCAAAGGTAACGAACATATCAGACGGGGAAGATTACATGGTCGCTCATTAGCGTTGTTCGTGATACTCATCTGTCTCCTGGCTAGAGCTTTGTTAATGCACATGAACAATTACTGCAACTGATGTAGCATAGCAAGATTATTCATTTGATAGTAATAATCTAAGGTTCACGGGCCCTAGGGTATAACCTGTGGTGGGTTCCATGTACCAGTGTCTCTTACGGTATGTAGCGCAGTTGCATATTTTTCTGGGTGTCAGAGAGATAGAGCTGGGTGTAAATGTGTATGTAGTGTTGTGTTCATTTGTTTTAACTAGAGGGATAGACACGTTCACAGCTGCTTTGGTCCTCAATGTTTTTTGGTTGGACACTAAAAGTGTTCGTCCTTTTCTGTTCTTTTTCCTGCTCCATTGCCTGTTTGGATCCAGCAAACCTGACAGGTAAATAAACGCTGACTATTATCATTTTCTCTTAACTGCACGGCTATTTCCTTGTTTCCAAATTATCCTAGAGTATGTTTGATGATATATTGTAACCTATATAACAACTGCCAGTGTTGAATGCACTGGAGGCAAAAACAAAGTTTACATTTGCAAATCCATCATTTCACCTGATTTATGTGAATCGTATATATCAGGTTGAAGTGCATGTAAATGCTGTCTTTGAATATGCTATTTTAGGAAAAGGGCAGAGGCTGAGGGAAGGAAGGGCAGTTTTCCCTGCAGCAAAGCCATGTCGTCCCACCATCCTACAGATCCCGTGGAGCTGCGCAGAATCAACTTCCAGACTCCAGGTATACGGGACGCTGCTTTAGGTTGTTGGATGTGTGATCAGAACTATTAGTTGTATTTCTATAGATAAGATTAACCCTGATGTTGTTTCCCTTTCCAGCCTACCGTGTATCAGTGTACCGTGGTTATCGGCGTTTGTCAAGTTAGTTGGTCTTAGTCAACCATGGATATTATTTTCTTTACTTTCAGTCATTACTTTCATTACTTGCTTTCTTGCCACATTGCTACTTTCTTTCTTTCTGTCCTTCCTTCCTCATTCTTTCTTTTTTTTCTCATTTCCATGATAACATTTCATCCCACAAAGGACGGAGCTGCTTGAATTGATTTCATAAAAATGCCTCTGGAATACTTCTTTAAAAACCCAATTTTTCCCAAGCTAAATTTTTAACTGCCTGTGTCATCGTCTTTTTTTATCTTCACCAGCAGTGTGCATATACTCGGAGGACATGTTATTGTGCCTCAGTAACTTTCAGAACATGCACATTGTTCTTTCCTTCTGCCTGGAGAGAAAATGGTCACTTAACAAATAAGAAAAAAAAACACTTCCATTTGCTTCCTCCGCTGACCATGGACAGAAAACTAAACAACACCTCCTCTGAGATTCCTAACTCTTAACATTTTCCTCCGAAAGCATTTAGCTGTGTGTGTGTATCAAAATAGCCTCTTTTTTCAATTTCTGTGCTTGGCAGGCATGGCAAGTCACCCGCCCGTCCCCATCTCTGAGCTGGCAGATCACATCGAGCGCCTCAAGGCAAACGACAATCTCAAGTTCTCTCAAGAGTACGAGGTAGGAATGCCGATTATCTGTCCCTGAAAACTTTAACTTGGGGAAATTCATCTGGATTTGATGCTGGCACACAAATATTTAGCATCAACTTGTCAGTTTTTGTGATGCTTCAGTGTCAGTGGCAAGCGCTATAGATAGCGCCTCACATAGTCTCTAAGTAAAGTTTGCAATTTGATTCGTCTGAATGTCATCAGTGTGATATAAGATAAAGAGGAATGTGTTGTTATCTGTACAAGAAAAAGAGGAAAATTTAAATTGCAAGCTCAAAGTGAGTTTGCTTGAAGCCAGATGGCTATCGAGCCTTCGTTTCTCCGCTCTGGTGGAAAAAGGAGAGAGAGGAGATAGACATAAAGACGCAGCAACAGAAAGCAGACTCACCAGCAGAAACAGGAAGCAAGTGTTCTCTTCAAAAAATCATAATAAGGTTCCTTCAACTTGCTACAGAGTTAATGGGGAACAAAAAAGAAAAAAGCATGAGCTTGGAGATAACAATATGCCTGAACTCGGTGTGCTGAACTGTGGCACTCTTAAAAAAACACATCAACCAAAAGATTTCCCAATATGCCGACTGTGATGCAAATAGTGCTGGCATTACAGTGTGCTCCACAGAGAGCAATAAAGGAGTAAAAATGGGTTTTTTTTCCTCCTGCAAAAAATCTGTTTAGATCATTCAAATCTCTGGGTGAAGTAGTAGACACAGGGCTCTAATTGGCTACCACAAGAGAGAGACAAATTGTGTGTGACAGAGATACATACACAGAGGAAGACAAGAACACATTATACAGAGAGTAGAAAAACAGAGCGACGGTTTTAAGGAGAAAATTGTTGGGAAAGGATAACGGAGGGTGGAAGAGACAGTGAGAGAGAAGCTGTATGTAATTGTGGTGTGAGTTGGAACCAGCCAGTTGAGCCTCACATTCTATCTGCATGACTGTGTGCTTTGTTCGGTTCTGAGCCCTTAACGAGAGAAATGGATGGAGGAGGGACTGGGGTGGAGAGAGAAGCCAGAAATGATTGCGGTGTAATAATCAGGCACACATGATGTTGGGCAGCGTGCGGAAAGCAGCCTCACACACACACACACACACACACATATGCACTCATCCAGTATTACTCCTGTCCATTTTTTCCCAACAAAACCATAATTATGTGTCGTAAAATATTCAGAATTGCTAAATTGCTCTGGCTCTCTCCTCCTCGTCCCTCTCCATTGACAGCCCCATCATGACCTCATGTCTGCCTCTCCCAACTAACAGCAATGGCTATGCTGTAATTACCCTCCAGGAACTTAACGTGTTGGTCTAACACAACCATCCTTTTTTCCCAGAGGAATTTATTGTGCTTTTATTATCTTTCTCTGGTAGCTAGATTTTTGCAGAATGGGAAAGTCCCAACTTCACTGTTGTTTCTTGAAATGGGATATTGTATTTTCCTGCTCCCATGTCCAATATCAAGATTTCTTGGTTAATTTTCAATTTGTACTTGGTTTCTAATTGTGGTCTTATGAAACAACAACACTGGACTAAAAGCCCAAATGGAATTTCCATTTCTGTACTTTCATGCAGATTTTATTACTCAGGACTGTATTTATTCAAAAGTTAATTATTGATGACTGTACTGAACTTTTTTCTTCAGCTTTTCTTATGTTGAATGTCCTTTTCATAATTACATAATATGCTTGTAAATATAATATTTTTAATAAAATCAAAGCATCTCTGGAAACAAAAGCTACTTGAAAACTTGAAGAACTTGTAATTCTCGTTCTTTGGTCTTAACTTGTGTTTTTCAGTCCGTCGACCCTGGTCAGCAGTTCACATGGGAGAACTCCAACTTGGAGGTCAACAAACCAAAGAACCGCTACGCTAACGTCATTGCCTATGATCACTCCCGAGTTATACTCTCCAGCATTGAGGGTAAGACCCACTGCTTAGCGTGTTTCTGTCAATGTGTGTATGCTCTGTTGCTTATAGGGACATATTTAAGAAGTGAAGGGTATTTTGGTGACTTTTTTAAGTGTGATGTTTTTGAGCCGATTTTAGGGTGAAGAGTACGCTACAGGTTGAGACTGAACGTCTCTTTGTGAGGGATGGGAGTACATTACGTCAATGAGGGCTGTCACAAGTATAGAAGTATGCGCATGTATTTGAGTGTCATTTGTTTTTGTGTGAGAGCTGGTGTCCATGACAAGTGGGATATTAATAGTCCAATTTAATTGCCAGTTCCCACACAACACATACAAAATGCTGTGACTGCCTCAGATATTCACCATAAAATGTAAAATTCACTTGACCATTTTAATATCTAAGACAGTAAATCGAGCCCACACTTTGTTTAGACCATGTTTGCTGATATGTTTTCCTGTGTTTGATCTGTTTGAAATTAGAAGAAAAAATAGTCTTAGTCCTGTTCCTAGCACATTTCAAAGCATACACACCCACCTCAGCAGGGAAAGACCTGAGGCAGAGAAACTGGCAGCTCCAATATGGAGAGAGGGAGGCAGTGGGAGGCCAAGCCCAAGCAGATGAGCCTTATCTGGGCAGAGCATGTGTGAGCAACCCTTCCACCCCCGTCTGTCCCGGAGCCCTGGCTGCCTGCTTTTCTTTCAGCTTAGAAAACACATATACTCTTGAGCATGTCCAAACACACAAGATTGCACACGCACATATTCCACTATAGACTCAAAACACATGCCCGGGATGTGCAGCACAGATATGCACTTTTGCTCCCAGTCTTCTCCACACATTCATTAACACACGCTGTCTGCCAAGCGAGGGAAGCCACCAAATGACTGAAAGCACGTGTGTGCATGTGTGTGTGTGTGTGTGTCTCTGTGTCTCTGTGTTTGTCTTATCTGCGCAGCGCTTCTGCTGTAGTCCCTTGCAATAAAGTTGTAGCACATCAAAAGCATTTAGCCAAGCTGTCTTTTAAAAGCTGAAGTTGATAAACATATGTTAGAAGCTCTCCTTACCGTCTGTCCCCATCCCATTAAAAATAAGTTGTTTAAACACCCTGCACTCCTCTGTTGTTTCAGCGCATGTGTGTGTGTGTGTGTGTGTGTGTGTGTGTTGTATGGTGGCTCGGGGTTTTACAGCAGTATGGAACGAATCACGCTCATAAAAGAAGCTGTTAGAAGAGAATCAGCAGCAGGGGCTTTTCTTCCTGTTGGGCTTCTACTGTTTGCTCATTGACTTCTATCGTTTTAAACGTGAACTGCCATCAGACGACTCAAAAGGAGTTCTGTGTCCCACTTCGTCAGAATCAGGTCACGGATGAACGCACGCGTACACATCTGTGTGTGTGTGTGTGTGTGTGTCTGCACGTGTACTTGTGTGTTTTGGTGTGTGTGCGCATGTTTGAGCTGTGACTCAGTGATTTTTGGGGATTATGGTATTAGGCCCCAGATGAGCAGGACTGATCCTAAATCAAACACACACAGACGGTCTCTCACATCACAAACACACATATGCACAATCCCTTCCAGGACAAGCAGTGTCAGCTGAGTCTTACACAGAGACGGCCCTACAGTCATATTGCCATTCAAAGCGACACATCCAGAGTGTGCTCAGATTAGGCCCATGATCGTCTTAGCATGTATTATAAAACAAGACGGCTGAACAATCCAACACCAAAGGGCGCTGGGCCCTGTGAAAACATTAATCTTCCTGCCATGACCTCAAATGATCTGCACCCTTTATTACTTGGACATAAAACTGCTTTCATGGCAGTAGATTTTAAATAATCCATATAGATTATTTCACACAGAATAACAATAAGAGTCAGATTTATCTGCTAGAAAATTACAGAGCGAGACATGTGACCATTCATCAAACACTTGATGCATAAGATCAGTCGTCGGTTGTATCTTTTTCTGTTTCTCTTGGTTTGTTCTCTTTTCCATGTCAACCTTTCACATTTCTCTTCTTTCTTAATTTAAACATTGTTCTTTCCTTTCTTTTTGTTTTTTCCTTTGTCCTCGTTCTGCAGGTGTCCCAGGCAGCGACTACATCAACTCTAACTATATTGACGGCTACCGCCGTCAGAATGCCTACATTGCAACTCAGGGCTCCCTCCCTGAGACCTTTGGGGACTTCTGGAGGATGGTCTGGGAACAGCACACAGCCAACATTATCATGATGACTAAGCTGGAGGAGAAGTCACGGGTAAGACAGAGGGGTCGGATAAGATGGTATGTGTCACAGACAGAGAACCGCTGTATAATAGGATAGCAGGTTTGCTGGTGTAGGTTATGACACAGACAGTATGGCAGTATAAACTACTGACAAAGGTAAAGTAGTTAAGGGCATACCGTACCACAAGGTAGGCCAGTGTTTCTATGTTGGCATAGTGTTCAAAGTCACTGAATGATGAAGGGTTTAAAAGAAAATCTAGGTTTGTCCACATAATGTGGAAATCTACAAATTTTATAAAATTATAAAATTTTATTTTCCCAGCAAACACAAAAAAGCTTTGTAGAGCACCGCATATATATTCTTTATATTAAATTCATTTAAAGAGGAACCTTTGTGTAGCTACTGTATTAGTAAATAATCTTGTTGCATTGTTCGAGTGTTTTGTTGGTTACTAACGTGACCTGAGTAGTGCTTAAAAAATGTTCCCCTGACACTGACCCAAGGGTAAAGTAAAACACTGTATTTTGCAATGGGGACTAAAGTAAAAGTAATTGAGTATTGCGGGATAAGGATGTGGATAGAATAGGAAAAAACAACTGGGTGTGGATGTGACGGAGATGAGAATGATAAAAAAGTGATAGAGGTGAGGAGGGTAGGATCAGTATTAAAGGTCACAGTTCACTAAAGTTAGAAGAAATAAGCACGGTTGTGTCACAGTTGACCAAGCGTAGAATAGGACTGGACACGGTTGGTTTGACAGCAGTGAGAAGGTACAGGCAGGGCATGACATCCTGAGGATGTGGAGAGACAATAGAAAGCAGATGGTTTCCGCAGAACAGGAACAGTAGTATGACAATAGTTTGTAGAGTAAACCAAAAATCTAAAGTCTGACCCACATTGGCAGGTCAGGCGATGGGATCACAGCAAGGAGAAGCAGGGTGGTGGCATCTAGTCAATCAGAATAAATTACAGAGAAATAGCATGCAGTAGAATTAGACCTGGGGCAAATACAAGTGTAGCAAATTGGGGTTAGGTAATGAATTAGAAAACCCTGTGACTTGGAGGCATTTTGCTGTTGTTAACAGAATATTCACTCGGGTAAAAATCTAATGTAATGAGAACGTCATGTTAAAATAAAACGAACAAGAATGGCTTGAGGTATGAATCATGATTAAGTGCTATCCAGTCATGTCCAGAGTCCTGCTCAGAAAAATGATCCTTTCCTCTTATCTGTGCTTCTTTTTTTATTAACCTGTGCCTTGTGTTTAAAACTCTGTTTCCTTTTCATCTTTTTCCAACTGTCACTGTTGTGTCTGTTTGTCCCTCAGATGCCCTCTTATTTCTTCTCTAAGGCAAGACCTCTCTTTCTCTCCTTTGCTAATCCCTTTTTTAAAAATATAACCTCAACTCACACGGTTTTCTCCTCCTTTCTTTTCAGCCCTTTTCTTTTTTTCCCCCCCTCTGCAATAGCCTGTGTATTGAGTGAATGCTGAATTGTTTTCCACTCACCACAAGGCACTCATAGTTAACTGGGTCTGAAATAGGATTTATTGTAACCACTGCAGTTCAGACACAGTACACATTAGTGTCTGTAGGTTGCATGATCACACCCGCAGCACAGCACAGTTTTTCTCCTCCTCTGTATTATGGCATAGAGCACAGAATGTAGTCATTAAACATAGACAGTCTTGTTCTGGCTACGTCGTCGCGGGGAGTGTGGCGTTTGATTGGATTCGCCGCTGACTCTTGACAGAGTTAACGGCTGCTGAAAGGGGGGAAGTGAATGAACAGTACGCTGCTACTGTCTTGTGAACATGATGAATCATTAGCTTTACATTTCCTCAGCGACATTACGCAACACTGAAAATGTTGCATTTGAACAAGCGAGCGCCATCCCACCGTCTCTCTCTATGTACTGTTTGCGGGAATAGCGTGCTGCTTGTTGGAGAAGATGATTTAATCTCATTTAACACCTCTCAACATTATGCCATTATGTGTTTACGCATTAACAGCACAGATGATCACAGATGGTGCCACTGTGGGAATCTTGCCAGTATTCTTCCCTTTAGCATCACCCAAACCACACAAGAGCAGGGCGCAGTTATTTTGTGAGCCTATATATTAATGCATAATATAGTCTTCACACCAGGCATTTACTGCAAGCTCGTTCTGTCGTTGGCAGTGGTCTAGCCCCCCTACATGGCCAACCATTCCTGTCCCCGCTGTGTCTCAAGGTCTGCTGGGAAAACAACAGTTGAAAAGCTGTAATTACAGCCTGAGCGTCCCAGGCCAAAACACATAATCTCCAGTCTGGAGCAGTGGAATGCAGAGCAAGTTGCGCTGAGCTCCCAACTGTCTTTGATGTGAGGACTGGAGGGATCAGCACATAGCATTTGGTTTGGCCTGATTCTGCCAAGCCCTCCTCCTCTTTTTTCTCCTGTGGGATGTTTTTTTCCTGCTCATCTCTGTGGTCTCTGAAGAACTACAAATATGACTGCTACATGGGTATTGGAGGTGTTGTAGCTGGTCGGAATGCTGGGATTTGGTGTGCACTGTGGTGTAGTTTGGTGGGGATTTAGTGAAGTTGGCATGTAAGGCAATGTACAGAATAAAATATGTGAGAGCTGAACTTGAACCTGAACACTGTAGTAGACCTCTTTAAGAACCCACCTACCTGTGGTAAATACACACCAGACATTTATAGCATTTTAAACACACACCTCTTTGTCTCTCTTTGTCGCTCTCTTTGTCACGCTGAATACTTATTAAAACCCCTTTTCACTTGCTGGGTTGTCTCTAAATGCACATTTTTTTCCAAATATTACTGTCTGAATTTGGCGAACTCTCTCGCTGATGTGCTTCCACACTCGCCTGCTTTTTTGCCTCTGTAAATGTGCACATGCACTCGAGTCAGCTCTCTACTTTTCTCTTTATCCAAAAAACTGTTAGGAAACATGTATCAAACTGTTCTGCGTGTCTTACAGCTTCTGTCTTCACCTCTTTTAGGTGAAGTGTGATCAATACTGGCCGACCCGGGGCACAGAGACCTACGGCCTCATCCAGGTCACTCTGCTGGATACAGTGGAGCTGGCCACTTACTCTGTCAGGACCTTTGCCCTTTACAAGGTAGCCTGAAGTGTGCACAAAGTTTTTGTGTATTGATCTGATGAAATATTTAAGCGCTCTTGTGTTTGCAATACGGACATGTCAAGTCGATGCTTGACTCGACCAGCTGCTTGTGTTTTGACCTAAGGTGACAAACAGCCAGACGAGAACTCAACACTTTCAGGAATAAGTTGTGTAATATTCTATATTTTTTCTGCTGTCAACAAATCCCATGATATGACCCAAACCAGCAATAAACCAACACTGCTACTGGCATTGTCATGTTATTAATATGTGCCATAGACTTTTATCTGAAGACTATTGCTGCTATTAAGCTCCACATTGTCTCAGCAAATGTCCGTCTAGCCACTAACTATACCACTTATCCTGTAGTGTTAGGGTTCACCTGGCTAACAGGTTGCCAGTCTATTGCAATTCATGAGCAATTTAGAGCCACCAGTTCCCCCTACCTCTGTGTCTTTGAACTGTGATAGGAACCTTCACAGGCATGCAAGGAACATACTTCATATGGAAAGAAGCCTCAGAAGCGTCTTGCTGTGAGGTGGCAGTACAAAGCTCTGCACCACACTGCTGCCATTTATTAATGTTTGCTAAAAACTTCAAAGCCCAGTTTGAGCATATTACTAAGCCTCTTTTTCTAACGAAAGAACATTTGCTGCCTGTTTTGAACGTCAGAAGGAGTGATTTGGCCTGGAGCTGAATGCTCCAAACAAGTGCTGAGGGACAGAATAATATTTTGTTCGCTTTCAAGAGGTTTGTTGACAATAGGAAAAAATATAGAAGCACATTAGTTTTCTCTTCAACAATCTGTCTGCTTGTCCAGAGTGGCTCTAATGAGAAGCGTGAGGTTCGTCACTTCCAGTTCACAGCCTGGCCGGACCATGGGGTGCCTGAACACCCGACCCCATTCCTGGCCTTCCTTCGGAGGGTCAAGGCCTGCAACCCTCCAGACGCAGGACCTATGATTGTGCATTGCAGGTGTGTGTGTATGTTCTTTTCAGCGCTTCATGTTTTTGGTTCACTTCAGACAGTTCTTATAATTCACTGAACCAAAATTATTCCTAAAATCCCCAAGAAAGACAAGCCAGTGGTCCCAGACCAAAAAAGAAAATGCATTCGCTGCTTGATTGCGTGTATATGTGTGCCTAGGTTTAACTTGGCAACAAGATTTTCAAAACGGCAGGAGTCTGTGAAAATCAACACGCGTCCAAGAGCACTTGTATAAAATCATTCGTAGGTCCAGCCATTATGAAAACCTCAAACCATCCTCACTGGCTTAAACATCTACATTTCTGCCTTAACAACTTCCATCATCTCTAACACTGGACAACAAATGCTGACCAGATTTTCCATAAGTAGCCTTTATTGTTGATTATTTACCATTTAAAATGTTGGTAGACTTGGGTTTATATATTCCAATGAACTGCTGTTTGACACAGTGTTGAGCTTTAGAGCTGGAATGAAGCTTCTATTTGCTTTTACCAGCAAGTAAAGAAGAGAAGACAGAAGGTAGTAGAGGGAAATATGGAGCAGAAAAAGGAAGTAAGAATTAGTGAGGCATAAATATGGAGGAAGAGACTGCGAGGAGGATGATGATTGAGAGCAAGAATTGGCGAAGGACTGGGAGTGAGATGAGCAGATATGTGCAGAATGGGAGAGAAGGTGAGGTCAAATCCAGGACAGCGTGAATGGAAATGATGAATTAAAGAAAAGAAAAGGGGGAGAGAAAATGGAGTGTGAAAGAACGTACAAATGTGCGAGTGAAAAAATGGTACTGCTGGTGTGAGAGTGTTGGAAGGGTACTTAGAGAGAAGATAAAGAGGCAGGAAGATGAGGGCGGGAGAGGAGGTGAAAAGGTTGGCAGGAGAGGAGTTCTTCCTAATCTTCCATAGCAGTCAGACGGAGTATCTAACAGGATTATCAGTCAAATTTAATTATCCCGGCAAGGCTCCATCATAATGTGCCTTAACGTATCAACCAGCCTCTGCATCAAACAATGGACAGAATATCATTACACCTGAACAACACACACACACACACACACACACACACATTTGTATTAATTTAACTATATAAAGAGGTTTCTATTCACTTGCAGAAACTTGCTTGGTCAGGTTGTTTCATCATTCAGGTACTAGCACAGCAAAAATGTGAAGTGTTTGGGTGGGCAAATAAATGTATTATATGTCTGGATTGTATGTCGATAGGAGAGGATATCTTCCTAATGCCAGAGAGACGGTGATGCTGACTCATTGCTGATTCCAATTTTTATGTCCTTTGTGGACAATATTGCTGACTGGCACCTTTATGATACTTAGTTGATTGAGGCTCATAGGTTTATGGACTGTGCGAGCTTTGTGCAATGTTTGAAGCCACAACACACTCTCAGGACAACTATTTGATCAACACTTTATACGACACGTTATCTGAAAAAAATCACCATCGCTATTTGTTTCCCCTTTTTGTCATTCCTGTTTTGGGCTCAGTGCTGGAGTGGGTCGCACGGGCTGCTTCATCGTGATTGATGCCATGACGGAGCGAATAAAGCACGAGAAGACCATTGACATCTACGGCCATGTCACGCTGATGCGCTCCCAGAGGAACTATATGGTCCAGACAGAGGACCAGTACATCTTTATTCATGATGCACTTCTGGAGGCTGTGACCTGTGGGACCACTGAGGTCCCTGCTCGGAACCTGTACTCCTATATCCAGAGGCTGACGCAGATCGAACCAGGAGAGAACGTGACCGGCATGGAGCTGGAGTTCAAGGTGAGGCTTATTCACCGTGTCTGATTTATGAGGGTTCATCAAACCAAATGATGATAGAAATCATCATTTGAAATGTCACATGTCACTGACTTCTAAGGGAGAATACGTTTTTTTTAACACATAGAAGGTCAAACATCAGGATCAGTATGCTGCATCACTTTAAATAATGACTTTGAGGATTCAAGCTAGTGGCAGCATTGGGCTTAAAAACAATCCACTACAGTCCACCTAGACATTCAGAGATTAGTTGTTATCGCATACGAACGCTACAAAGGTTACCAGTCAAGCCTAAATCACTGATCTTCAAAAAACATATCTAAAAATCTGAAACACAGCCAGCTAACGCGTCAACCCAACAAAACAAAAAGTACAATATACAGTAACATGAAAATGATTTTCCCCTCTTGCAGTCGTCATCCACGTTGACCTTAAAGATTGAGGTTTAATTGAATCCCTCACCTTGGAAACAGTCTCTCCTATATGCTGCTGAAGATAGAGAACAATAAACAATATGTATGAACTTGGAATTTCTGGCCTTGGTAGTAACTGAGCATCTTTCTCAGCACCGTCCAAGAGTTTCATGTAGTCAAGGTAGATAGTTGGATTTAAGGGGGGATTATGGGATTGGACCTTTTGAATCCAAGGTAAGATGGATCTATGGAGGGTTTTGGAAAGCATCATCGTTTTTTTCTTTTTAAGTTTGACAGGCATACTCAGAAAAGCAAAATAATATACGGCAGAAAGTAGCTGCAATAAATTCTTTTGCAAAGGTCATATGGATATTTTAAAACTTTTTGGGAGAACACCAAACATAGGCATCAATACAAGCAAGCAGAGAAAGTACATAAGGGATTCCAAGTGTTACAGAGCTGTATTATTTCCATTTTACTCTCCCTGTTTTTATTTAGTTTTCCCTGATATTTACCTCTTGCTAGACGAGTTCTCTGCACACCTGTCCGGTCTGGTCAGGTGAAAAGAGAACCAGCTTCAGCCATACAGATATATATCGAAAGCAGGTGGCTCTGTTTTTTGCAGGAATGGGTTATGTCTGCTCAGTCGTTCAGAGGGCAACGCAAACACAACATGACTATAAGCAATATCCTCTGCTCCAGCATTCCTGTCCTAATGGCGGACGTCTGCTCGGAATGACAATGAACCAAGTGCTGACTGAACTGTTTGCCTTCTATTGATGTAAAACATATTCCAGGCTGGTCCCTGTCACCAGATTTCATCTCTCTTGAACACTTCTAGGGCATTGCGGAGCGCCGGCTGAAACTGAAACTTTCCACTTTCCACTGACAGAGGATGGAAATTCTCATGGAATGAAATAAAATCACAGGAATTCGAAGCGTAAAGAAACTGAGCAGGTTTAGAAGTCATTCTGAGTTTACGTGTCAGCATCCAAGCTTTACAGAGAAAACAATGACATGTATCTAAGCAGTGAGCAGTTTTCTGTCCTCTGGACTTTATTGATAAGACCGGGCCAAATTCAAGGCAGATGTCATGAAGAATTACTGTTGTTGACGCTGGAAACGGGGTTCAGAGTACCCAAATGAACTGGTGAACCTGTGGTTAGTGTGGGATTTTCCAGCCTGGCCTGTCTGTAAGAAAATAAGGTACTGCTGTTTCTCCCACAGTGCTCCAGTAGCCAGCGATGTTTGAGGCTCCGTTCATCAGACCCCATTGTTTCCCCACAGAGTCTGCGGTTTCCTTCTGCCTATTCTCTCTTGTTCTGTCTTCCTTTTTAATCCGTGTCATCCAGTGGTTGAGAGTCAGAGAGAGTGTACAGTATGTGCTCACATCTGCCCGCCTGCATTTCACCATATGAATGTGTGTGTTCCAGGGTTGTTGTTTTTTTCTTTGGAGCAGGATCAACTGTGGTTCATATATGTGCATTGAGACAGTGTGGGGCCTTGTGGTTTCCTGCCCCCAAACTCTTGATTTTCTTCTTCCTCCTCGTATTCATCTTATTATATTCCATTCTTCCATTACCTACCACTGCCCCCATCCGCCTATATTGCCCCCGCTTTGTTTATTTCATTGAAGATGTCTGACTAAATATCCTCAGGCTTGCAGTGTCTAGATATGTTCTAGTTGAGAGTTGACCTCCATGCCAGAGGAAGACCAACATAGTTTTAAATGCATATGCGAAAGGACCTTGAATTTGTCTTTTTTGCCTTTTTTAAATAATTTCATTGTTTGTGTTTTGTGTGTCTGAGGCCTATATTTTGATCTTCTGTATGTTTGATATTCTAAAATGTGTCTCTCTTTTCTTTCTGCTTCAGCGTCTGGCCAGTGCAAAAGCCCACACGTCACGATTTGTGAGTGCCAACCTGCCGTGCAACAAGTTTAAGAACCGGCTGGTAAATATCATGCCATATGAGACCACGCGTGTGTGTCTCCAGCCAATCAGAGGAGTGGAGGGTTCCGACTATATCAATGCCAGTTTCATTGATGGATACAGGTAAGATAAAAGCTCTGTTTTTCTCTAACTCTGTCTTAAAATATAGGGTCATATAACGTAATCCATATGCTGTATCTGTGTGTGTAGGCAGCAAAAGGCCTACATAGCAACCCAAGGCCCTCTGGCTGAGACAACAGAGGACTACTGGAGGATGCTGTGGGAGCACAACTCTACCATAGTTGTCATGCTAACCAAACTGAGAGAAATGGGAAGGGTACGGATACACAGACACACAAAACCACTGTTTAGTAAATGCTAACACGCCAGGAAGGCATTTTCATGACACAGAAGCCAGATACTGTTCTTGTTACACACTTAATCCCACTGGCTCTGAACCAAAACCTCTGTGTCTGTCCTCCTGCAGGAGAAGTGTCACCAGTACTGGCCTGCAGAACGCTCGGCCAGATACCAGTACTTTGTGGTGGATCCCATGGCTGAGTACAACATGCCCCAGTATATCCTCAGAGAGTTTAAAGTTACTGATGCCAGGGTGAGTTATGGGTTTGTTTTCATTTGTGCTGATTTCCCTTGTGCTGTTTTCTGTATTTAAAACAAACAACACGTTATCTTCCTTTTAGGATGGCCAATCACGAACAGTCCGACAGTTCCAGTTCACTGATTGGCCAGAGCAAGGAGTGCCAAAGTCAGGGGAGGGATTTATTGACTTTATTGGCCAGGTGCACAAAACTAAGGAACAGTTTGGCCAGGATGGGCCAATCACAGTCCACTGCAGGTGAGATGCATCCCAGCATACATCTGATCAGTGTATTAACAGTACACTGATGATAGAGTCATTCTGCACACGCCTGTTTTGTCTACGTTGAAATTGCACTTACTTATGTGTGCATGGACAAATCTCAGACTACATACAATCCATCCAAGGAAGCTGATATCTGTAAAGGGCGGGAAAACATAGAGAAGGGTGGGCTGTGGTTGAGGATTGCTCTTGAGGGTCAAGTGTTGTGGTTTTGTGCAGGTCTATTGAAAAATTCTGAGAGCGGAAAAATTAAAACTGCATGATTTTTTTTTTGCTGCCCAAACAAACATCCTGTGTCTGAAAAGCTAACCTGGTCATCTTTATGATATTAGATAGCTGCAGGTGCTACAATTCTAAATATATCCAGTTCTAAATATGTTTCCACCTGCCGCCCAACAGTGCTGGAGTAGGGAGGACCGGCGTGTTCATCACCCTCAGCATCGTGCTGGAGAGAATGAGGTATGAGGGAGTCGTAGACATCTTCCAGACAGTCAAGATGCTGCGCACCCAGAGACCTGCCACCGTTCAGACAGAGGTGAGCTGTCTACATTACCTTCTGTCTCTGTCGAACAACAAGTCATGCATTTTATCTCTAGTCGAATCTTATGTTGTTCTCTCACTGACAATTCTGCCTCCCTCCAGGACCAGTACCAGTTCTGTTACCGGGCCAGTCTGGAGTACCTGGGAAGCTTTGATCACTATGCAACATAAACCCAGTGGCTGTCTCTCACGCCGCATCCCACCTAGTGCACTTTTCTTTGGTCACACCTGGCCCGCATTAATGCACTAGGCTGTGACGCGTCTTTGAAGATTTCGCCAGCACATGCAGAGAGAAGGGGGACCATCGGCTTATCCCGTATCCAGAAACAGCACCTGTAACTGAGCCATAGCAACTTGCTTGACAAGGGTGTTTCCTTCCACCCTCAGCCCAAACACACCCATTGGTCAGTCTGAAGAAGCAACTTCAACCACTGTTCCAATCAGAATACTTGATCAAATATAGATTTTTATTCATTTCAGTGCTTTTTGCGAGCACCCAGATTGCTTTACATTGTTTGGGTGTGGAACTTTCACCTCGTCCACCACAAGTGTAGCATCACCAACGTACGAAACAGGACCTGGCTACAGTACTTAGCTGTCACAGAAAATGTAGATTTTTTTTATATATATATCTTGAGGATGGTCTCAAAGGAGTCGACAAATCCAGCTTATGGAAACCTGGAGGAGAGAGTGAACTGGGTCTTTTGAGCACCAGAGAATTGCCAACAGGAGGCTGAAAACACAGAGCACACAGTATTAATGAGACAAAGACCACACGTACCAGAAAATAGACACCATGAAGTGTTTTCTTTCTCCCTTTTGATTTGGGAACAGACTCTCGTTTCCTCGGAATGAAAAAAGAAGACGTTTCTATGATACAGTAATAAAAACCACCAGTTCAACCTTATGCGTCACGATTCAAGATAAGGGAAATTTGAAAGTAAAACATTCATGTAGTTGTTTTTATTTTAGAACTATATAGATATGTGACTATCTTGTTTTTTTAAAACTGGGTATACCTTACAGCACGTCCTGTTTTGTTATTTTTACAGATCGATACCTTTGTCCCCACCAACCATACAAAGGCAAAGTTGTATTTTTCTTTTAGTTTTGTTTCTGTGTAATCCGATGAGCTGTAGCGATTTTTTAAGAAGTGATACAGTATTGTTTTAAAGTGTAAAAACAAATCTAGTGTGGAAAATGTTCACAGTTCTATGAAAAACACCATCATCGAGTGTCACGTTCCTGTATTCCCTACCCACTCTTTTTACGAATCACACACGTTCGCATGCGCACAGGATTCTCAGCCTCATTTTTCTTTGGCCCATGATGTCAGAGACGTGAGGGCTGCCAAGTTGAGAGAAAGCTAGAAAGAACACAGTTACAGAGAGTATGCACAGAAAGTACAGAAGGAAAAAAAATATATTTATGTGTCCAAATAAGCTTCACAAAGATTTCTCAACCAGGGAGCAAGGAAGGGATGTAGAAAAATGGGTGGGATGGGGGGTCGGGGAAGGAGCAAATTTCTCACTGGAATGCTCACCTATGACTTTCCTCTCTGTCTGATTCAGTGTGCAATAAGTAGATGTATTATATATTTTTGTGTGGAGTCACTAACTGCAGTTATATGCCATTATGATGATGATATTGATGACGGTGCATCATTTCCCAGACACAAGGATGGTACGCCTGATACAGTTCCCACCACAGTCACGTGTCTAAACAGAGGAACGACCTCTGACCTTTTAGGAAGTAGATATTTTATCATCTCCAGTAGGTGATGTCATCCTTGTGTGTGTCATGGCAACCAACGAATGATCAAACTCATATTTCAAACAGCATCTAATAAGTATTTTAATTTTAGATTTCTAGTGCCTTATATTACACGCCTATTTTGATAAAGTTTCTTTAAAGGGTTTTTTTTTGTGTATTTTATGTATGAATGCTTTGAATGTATGTGAACTGAATGTCCGTGTATATGATTTGGTTATGTTACTGTATGTGAAAGCATCTTGTGTGTCGTGTTTTCGGCTGTGAAATTTTGTATGGAAGGTCCCGCGCAGGCTGGATAGTTGTACTCATCACATTCAGCTGCAGCAACTGAATCATCGTGTCTCGTTTAATCTTATCTCAAACAAGGTTCAGCTGAGTTTTGAATAAAGAGAGAGAGAGTGTGTAAACAACTTTTTAGCTTTTCTTCCTGGGAAACTTGCACAATCTTCGTGTATGTACTCTCTCGCGGAGACTCGAGGTTTCCTGCCATGAAGTTTCAGCCGCACTTTGGCAACTTTGGCGCAGAATGTGAGCTGGCTCAGACAAGTCATACATACTTGGCTATGTAGAAATCTATATAAAGCTGAACGACCGTGACTTTCTTTGTCAGTTTGAAGATAAAGCGGAATCACAAACCAGGCAGATATGGCTATGTATCACATTTAAAAGCCCTTCACCTAAAGTCAAGCGGTCTTTCGTCTTCATTCTGAAGCGTGCAGTCATTTTTTCTTTGATGACAAATGCTGAGAGAAGTTCAGGTGCTACATCTCAAATAATACAACATACGTAATCTCTTTTCTATCTACACTAACACTTGATCATTCAAGGGATCATTGACAGTTTTCCACCATCTTACAGTAACCCTGTTGTCGTTTTTTGTATGCATGGTACCACTCTTGAGACGCCCCTTTGGTTGCACCTATTATGGGAAGACTTGCACTTTCTCTCCTTGTACTATGCACTAATAGTAGTATGCTATTATCTCTGAGACCCCCCCCCCTCCAAAAAAAAGGAGTTTTACTTGAACTCATTAAAGATGGACCCTGTAATGCTCAAATGGTTGTGTATATGTAAATAACACAAAACACAGAGTAATTGAAATGCATAGAAATAATAAATAAATAAACAAATAAAGAGTAAATGAAAATGTATCAAATATACAGAGTGATATAATAAAAGGATGCACCTGAAATCACAGCAGTATGTGCAATACATCAATCACGTTGTGGATTTGTTGTACCACAAAAGAGAAGTTTCACACAAAGTGTTCTATTTTACCCCTGATGTACCATGTAGTTGGATAGAAACTGGAGTTTATAAAGTGTATAAAAGCAAAAATATGGTGTGTTACTTGGATCAGTTACCTCCAATTGGTCTGTAAATGTAAACTTTTTTTGTTTAGTTTTTCTGCTCCGAGTCAACAAGTGCTTTTTATTTTCTTACATTGGTCCTCGGAGTGCGTGAAAACCGAAAAACTGGTCTGTCTGGTTTTCTGTTCTTTGTTGACACAAGTTTCATTTGTTACAAATAAACTCGAGTGAAATAATTGCTACTGGTGTCACTTTGTATATTATATCAGTTTTATTTTTTTTTACTTCAGTAGCATAATCTGAATAATAACTACTATATTTAATCATTTATTATTAATAATTTAATTATTATATAGATTCAGAAGATTTAAATACTGGATTTTAACAATATGTTCTATTCTACACTAAAATATATGTCTGCACTTCAAAATTGTTTGAAATAACAGACTGTGCTTTTCACTTACATTGAATTAGGAATACACTTTTCACAGCGTGTATTAACAGGATGAATGATCACCCAAATAGAACCTGTTGCATTTTTAATATAGGTACCTGACCCTTGCTTTAAGACAGATGTGAAAACAGTAAATCTATCCCTTAAAACACAGATAGTAATCAGTGTATTCTATGTTCTGAGTCTAGTTCATGCACCTAAATGTAGTAACTTCCTAGACATGTATTTTTCTGTGCAAGATGTAGGCTGTTTACATTAAGTGTACCCCAGTGACAGCTCCTTCAGCACTGTGGCAGTTCAGAAATACATCACCCAAGCAGACTATTTTCAGATATGGTGAGTGTGGGAAAAAGGGACAGACAGCTGGCTGAGTAGCAGCTGTGGAAAATGTTCTCCCACTCCTGTTCTCCTTTAGCTGACCTTGATTGTTTCCTGTGTGGGTGGAGCCATCTCACCTGTGTCAAATCTTCCCTGGTCCAAGAAGCAAGCAGGACTCATGGGTCTCATGACATTTTTCTCAATAGTTTGTTCTGTCTAAAAATAATCTGTAAGTGTGGTTTATTTGTTAGTTTAAAAATTTCATTAAATGCTGGAATTTCTGTGGTTTGTTGTAATTGTAAACGTGCAGCTTGTGTCGTGGTTTATATGTGCATTACTATGCTCGTAAATACTTTTGTTGTGCAAACAGTAAAGTCATGGATGGTATGGGCAGCCCTGGGAGAGCTGCATTTAGTCACCTTATACTGAGTCTGTGATTTCCTAAAATGGCCACTACATAAATAAACCACCTTTTTTTAGTGCTACCCTGAGATCATACTTCACATTTTTCTCCCCCACTCATGGCAAATGTTGAAATTAGCAGCTCTTTCTCTTCCAGAAAACGTTTAGCAGCTTTGTTTAAGCATTCTGGCGTTAGAGGGTTTGCATTCCTGTCTTGAATTTATATTGGCAGTCTAACATATTGGAGTCTACAATGAATGGAGAGCTGAGACTGAAAGGTCCTTGCTCAGTCAGGCCTGACAAATTGTAATCCAGAATCTGGAGTAGGTTGTAAACACACTTTTTTGCTTCTAGATTTAAAATAGATTAACAAATGTCAAAATAGTGACTTGGCATCAGCTTAACATTAGCTCCATTCTACGCACTCTATTCTAAGATTTCTATTAGAATTTGCTGTAATAAATCACTCAGTCCGTGGAGGAATTAGGAGTAAATGCGCCCCTGGGTACAGACACTTAAAAGCACCAGTCACATGCTTGATCGGTAGTTCACCCATGACTCTGTCATTTACATTAATTCCCTTCTCCATTTGCCTTTTTGGCCCAGATCTTTCTATAAGCGTAGGAACATAGTACCAGGTGTTAAAGCTTTGAGATGGAATGAATGAATTCATACCGAATAACCCCCTATGGCTATGAGCCGTCCTACGAGGGGAGACATTTTAAAGGTACCTAGGTTTTTGAGTGTTAGATCTATACCTTACCCACAAAATGAAAACCGGGGTTAATAATAGATAAATTGATCTTTGAACCTGTTACTGGTAGAACAACTGTCTATGTATTGTATGCATTGGAAATTTTCACCTTTTCACCAACATTAAATTATTGTCCATTTAATTTAGCTGGTTTGAGAATGTCGATACATTTACAAAATATTCACGATATTTGTGTTATACCAGATCTAAATATAGTATAAATATCAAACTGAATTATTTCCCTGAACCATCTCTGGTGGTAGAAGTAGCACAGTTAACTGGAGATCATCTGAGTGTAGTGGATCTTACATGGGTGTTAATATGTTTCACATTGCCACACTTTGCTGTTGATGGTTTAACGTAGACTGTACTGCCAAAAGTATTGGGACGTCTGCCTTTACACACGCAAACTTTATTGGCTTCCACTCTTGGGAGAAGACTGTCCACATGATTTATAACTGTGTCTATGTGAATATTTGACCATTCTTTCAGGAGAGCATTGGTGAGGTCAGGTCTCTGTTCTAAGGTGTTCCTCCACACCTTATGGAACGTTGTGGCTTTGTGCACTGCATTAAATAATTTGGTGGGGTGCCCCAATACTTTTGGCAATATGAGCTACTGAAAAACAAGAAAACGCTGCACATCTTTTTCTTTTGGTTCCAATAAGACCCATGTGAAGCGGTTACAAAGCTTTTGATGCTTTGCCACGTCGACAACAGGACATCACTGCTCGTCTGTTTTTCTAGGATCCTTAGGGTCTCGTGGGAGAACAGCGTTGGGTCTGCATTAGCATGAGGGGCCTTAAACAATGTGGATTTGCATATTATTTTTGCTTGTTAATTTAACAAGAAATATCAATTAATGTTTGTCACACCAGAAAGTCAATTTCTTACATGTTTTCTTTTAGAAAAAATATCAAAATATACCATAATCCAATAGATAAACTGATAAAAATGCAGTTTTATTTACTAAAGTCAATTACTCACTTGAAGACAGTAAACATCTTCGCATATTTACAAATGATGAAACTGACTCTTTGGTGTAGTGTATATTTTAATAAAATAATTAAATATGTTGTTAATATCCAACGACTGTTCCAGTGTGTGTTCAGCATCAAAAACATTATTCCTGACTCATGTTAGATTTTACATTGCACCTGAAAATGCTGATTTCATTCTTACTGAATTTATCCTAAAAGTATAAATGACAATTTCATTAAAAAAAGCATATGGATTTTTTATTGTTTTCCTTACAGCAGTTAGCAATAGTTTAACTATAGCAAGCCAAAAATAAATACAAATTTTAAATAATTTCAACAGTGTGTTTCATTCAACAGAGCAACAGTAGCATTTCACGTTAACAGGACGCAAATCCAAACAACAGATACGGCTTCCTCTTTGAATCTGAGTCTTAGTTGTCACTTGTGATTAACATGGAGTCAGTTGTTTTTCTTTATTCTCCCACGATTCGCTTTTCAATATCAAATCAAAAACACAATTCGCATAGCTTTGTCTGTATGGATTAAAAACAAGCAGAGAGGAAGCCCTTCTAGTGTAATTGGAGTCGGCCCAGCAGAAGCAGTTAGGAGACGATGTTTAACATGCGGAGAGAAGCAGTAAGACATGAGGAAAATACTACAAGCAAAGTGCGGAAATATTCAAAACCAAACCTTCAAATAACAGACTCCCAGAAAGCTACCATAGGCAAGCTAATTAGAAAAATCTCACTTTTGAATTTCTCATGTACAAAGAAAAAAAATGCTTTTGTTTATTTCAAAAAGGGTGATGTGACAATTGTCAAAGTCATGTGTATTTTCCCTGATGGATGTGAAATCACTAGGCAACTGAGGCAACACTGCCCTCTGTTAGCCCATTCTGTAAGAGTCCAGCAGTCTTCCTCAGCCCGTCACATCACCCAACCACCAGTCACAAGGTACAAGCACACGTAACTTAATACCAGTCACACAGCGTCACTCATTCCCTTTTGCTATTTCCTATGTTGCGCTCACAGGAAATTGTGTGGGCAATAGTTGTCAAAATGAAAACCGATCGAAAACCCTTGAATACAACCACTCACTCACTCGCACACAAACTCACTCACACAACCTCCTCTCTACATCCACTGTTAATTCAGTGCATTCATTTGTCATTGATTACTCTCCAAGACTTAATTTCCCTTTGTCATTGCGTTGCTCCCATGTGCTTTTGGCAGGTGTACGGAGGCCTGGCAAGGCCACATAGTCTTTCTGGAAGCGTGAATTAGGCGTTCTCTGCCGTTTCCTCTCCCCCTGCGTGGTGAAGAAGGCATCCTGGAAACGCATGCTAGAGGCTGTGGACTTTTTTTTTTTTTAAAGAGGAAGATATGGGAGAACACCAATAAGTTAAAAGGAAAAAGTTTCAGGTGGCAAAAAATTGTATTAAGAATCAACTTTATGTTAAAAATACATCATTTGCACATTAATTCTAATACTTACAAGTCTACGTTTCACCTTTTTAGGCAGGTCTTCATCTAGAGTATAGACATCTTCCCTCTTTGCCAGCACCTGAGACCCGTCCTCAAACTCCACCTGAGATAACATGGAATTGGTCATTTACTTTACTTTACTTTGCAGACGCTTTTATCCAAAGCGACTTACAGGGAGCTAGCGCTGGGTGTCTGGCTCAGAGACACACCTGGTAGATGATGGATTAGGAGTCAGACGGGGTTCGAACCCACAACCTTCTGCATCTCAGTCTGATGCCTAACCCATTGAGCATTTAAGTGCAGTTTGAATAAATGGACTGCCAGTAAATATTATTATATGAGTAATACGGTGAGGATCTGCTCAATAGATGTGATAATCATGCACGCAATTACTACTATTGAAAAAAGAAAGAAAGAAAGAAAACTTTACATGAAATAGTAGTTTGTCTTTTTGCTTATAGATAATCTGTTCAGCATACTCAAGTGTTGTTGATTACGTGTACGTGATTAAATTACTACAAATACGTTAGTAATTAGATCACGTTTTGTTAATCTACACGTTCCCTGCATCTATATTAACACTTTGCTAAACATTTTAATGCAGTTTCTATGAACACAGGTTCAAATTAATTTTAAGCCCATGTTGAAGAACCAGTTCAGTCCAGACAAATCACCAACAACGTCATGTAGATAACCTAGTTAAAGACATGCAAAGAACAGGACCCCTGCAAATAAAACAGTCTGAAGCTATTACAAACCAAAATGCAACAATGGAAAGTTCTTGTTCAGCCTTTTCTGACTTACCTTAAACTGAATGTGCGTCACAGATGCATTTGTGCATAACTAATGATTCACGCCCAGCTCAACTAAATAAAGCTTTAAGTGGAAGCTGCACGGCTCTTAGCTTAGTGAATATTTCAGTGAGTTTGAATAATGCAAATTGTCACTTCCCTCTCATCCTCTTTTCCTCGCCATCTGTATGTCTTTTTTTCTACACATCTGCCTTCAGTATGTTTGAATAGTTTTAGCTTCCTACACACATAATTCTCTTTTCATCCTCTCGCCATCTTTCATCTTCTGCTCTTTGGTCACCCAGATTTCAACATCTCACTCAGTCTTAAGTGTGTCTTTCTTTTTCTCTCTCCACCGCTTCATAAATAGACCCGGGACCTTGAATTAGTGGTGTCCCAATAATTCTGATGTTGAGGGAGTTCAACAAGTTTTTTGCCTTCTCAATTAGACCTAGAAATATGGAAAACACAGGTTTGTCTCCACCTCACACAACCTCTGTCTTGAGTGTGTGTGTGTACTACCTGGTACATGTATGAGATGTTGGATCCCAGGTATTTTGCGCCATAGAACAGTCCATCGGGCCATTTCACTTGAACAGCTTCCCCCACTTCAGGAGGACCCAAGTTCACACAGTCTCTGCTCTAAAACAACAACAGGTGGTTTAAAGTTAAACACTTTTTCATTTCAGTACAATTAGGTTAATGTCTTGTTAGAGACAGCACTTTCTATATTCAATATTGTACACCTGCCAAATTACAACGAAATTTAGAACAAACAATGGTCCGACCAGGTGTTAACATACTGTCTATGCAGAGCTACTTAAGGGTTTCAAAGTAAAACCTGTATATCTAAAGAAAACTGAGGTTGGGGACTGAATGCAAATTAGTCCTCACAAAAACAGTAACACACGAGTGTGTAGTTATGTTTGTCACAGCTGCTTCTCTTAAACAGTGTTAAGCTCACCAAGACTCAGTCATTAACATAATCACTCGAACAAATCCATGAATTTCAGCTCTTTAAGAATGGTCATGTCAGTGATTACTTTGCTGCTACCATGGCAACTCAGCAGTCCTGATACTCCTAATGTGAATGGCCTTTTCAGAAATCCTTGTTTTCTGGTAAAAAAGGTTTATAATGTGAGAGGTGCTTTGAAATTACTCAATCACGTCGGATTTTCAAAGTAAAATATTAAAACAAGTTTATAGGCCACCTTTTAGGTAATGACTATTTAAGAGCCAGTAATCATTCCTGAAAAAAGAAAATGGGTTTTTAATATCAGATACGACCTCACGCAACTGGGAGGTGACCTTTTGGGCGTGTGCCTCATTAAACATATTCTCACCACTATATCCTCAGGGTAGGTATCGTTGGAGAAGGAGCCGTCATCAAACATGACCTCATAGAATGTCTGACAGGTGATCTGAGTGACCTTAGAGCTGTAGTAGCGCAGGTTCTTGTGTTTGGAGATCACCGTCTGGCCCAGACAGATGGACGCTTGGGATGCTCGCTGCTTCTGGTACAGAGAGAGAGAGCAGGAATTACACTAATGTACGACAATTAATGCAGGATACTGTCCAACTACACTCACCTCTGTCACCACATCATTACATGCCAACGATGACTGCGTTAGTGTTAACATATAAATGACAGAAATTCTAATTTACCTCTGTTTTGTTTGCCCATGTCATCTGTTGCCACCGTAATACAGTACAAATGAATGAAATCTTGTTTGTAATAAGCGACAGCACTGTAATGTCACTTTTCCTTCTTTAATTTAAAGCCAAAATATTAGGTAACCAGAGCAGAAAATGTTCTCAAATTCTTCATTAAACAAAGTCATCATTGCAACATTTCCATCACCTCCAAGAGGATGTATAAGTCATTCATTGTTCACTGTTAAATGGTTGCAGCAACCAGTATCCAGATGGTACAACAGGTAATAAAACTACTTTAGGCATGTGACCACCAGTCATGTGTCAACGTTGTCTGGCCTTCATTAGAGTAACACAAATCAATAGGTGTCTATAAGGAAACTATTGAACATGGCAATACATATCCATTGTTGCTGCTGTGCAGGAAACATCAGTACTAGGACTTACAGCTAACGAACTCCGTGATTGGTGTCTATGGCAGGTGATCGACACAACATACGGCCAATCATCAGGCTCCATCATTACTCCAGCAGCATGGGCACAAGTCACGTGAAAGGAGGTGGGACACCGGCCGCATGAGCACTGGATACAAGCACCTGCCTGTCGTTTCCCCGCACAGCGGTTACGGCAATAGATGCACTTCTGCAAACACAAAACGAAGCAGACTTTCAGTGCCAAACACTGACAAAGGTCGTCTATATCTATCTATCTACTGATCGATCAATCAAACCAGTCATAGAACAGTTAATGTCTGGCTCCAAACTGCCCAGTGTTATTTGTTGCTTCTCGTTATTGTTCTTTTCTTTCTCCACTCTCACCCAAACTAGTTAAGGCAGACAGCCACCCCTCCCGAGTCAGGTCTGTCTGAGGTTTCTTCCACACCATCACGTAGTGCTTGCTCACGGGGACTTCGTTGATTTTAACTCTGTATGTTCTGATTATGTAAATTGCCCTAACATTGTTCTTCTTGTGATTTGCTGGTATATACATTAAATTTAAAAGAACAAAAAAAGATCTAATCTACGTATAATAAGGACATATATGTAAATGCTGAAAGACTTGACACTTTATGTTGTTTACCTCACTTTAAAAAAAACTTATACTGACATTTTATTATCGACACTCAGCCACCAACATTTTCTCTCTACAGATTTGTTTAAAACAAACCACTCTGTTCCACTCCACTCCAGTTCGGGGTCACGGGCATTTTTTTTTTTTCATCATGTCTACACCATGAACGGATTGCATCTGTGACTAAGTGAATTGCCTGCAGTTACTTAGGACACACAGCAGTGTATGTGAGGTCCCAAAGTCACACAGAGTATCAGGACAAAAACCCATGAACACTTCATAGACTTCTGTGACATAACTTTGAGTTGAAAAATAGACAAATTCCTGAGGTTTTAAATGCATTAATTAAGTGTTAGGGAGGCATGGTGGTGTAGTGGTTAGCACTGTCACTTCACAGCTACAGGGACCGGGTCGGCCAGGTGTCTTTCTGTGTGGAGTTTGCATGTTGTCCCTCAATACTCCGGCTTCCTCCTACCATCCAAAGACATGTATGTTAGGTTGATGAGTGACTCTAAAAATGTCCTGCGTGTCCTCTGTGAATGTGAGTGTGCACGGTTGCTTGTCTCTATGTGTTGGCTCCAGAACCCCCAGCGACCCTTATGAGGACAAGCAGTTAAGAAAATGGATGGATAATCAGGTCTTTATGGTAGAGTGGCTAGACATCCTGTTAGGAGTGTGTCAAACACCATTTGAGGACATAGCATGAGGAGAATATTCTTCAACTACCTGGATAATGTCATCCCTGTGGTGAAATTACAGTGTCGAAGGTCTGTGCGCCCCCGAGTGCACACAACCAGTGACTAGGTAAGTGGTTCACTTTCCAGCATGACAATAAACAACTTTAGAAATCTTTTTCAAGAAACGTCTGACTGTGGATTTGGAATGGGGTAAAAAACTAATATATCTGAATTTCCACTTGAGAGACCTGGAATACAAGCTCAAGATAAACAGCAGCGAGTTAAAGATAAAAGATCACTGAGTGAATCACTGCTCTGTTGAGGCTGTAATTATTTAAAACCGTAATGTGCTCCAAAAAGCATCTGTGCAATCTGCTCCAATGCATTGTTATTAGATGACAAAACCAAATAATAAAATAAGGAGATAGATAGCAAGACCTCAGTTAGAACAGTCAAAAGAAACGTGTTATCTCAATGCTGCAATACAAGGAAACCCTCAAATGTGACCAATCAGACGACATCTTTTGAGTTTTCAGTAACTAACCAATGCTGCTATGTCTATAATGTTTTGATTTTTTATTATGCCCAGTTTGAGGTTTAGGAGCACAGTAGATAGCGTACTACACAGACACATCCTATGCACACATGCGTCTCGGCACACGCATGCATGCACCTAGGTTTAAGACTAGCTCTTGGTCTTCTGCACCAATCAGGCCATTAAGTCCATTTCCTCTACTGTGGGATCTCCTCTCTCACAAAAACCTCTGCTCTCCCACTGAACGGAAAGAATGACGACATCCTCCCGTTATAACCTTCTCTTTTTCCCCCCATTCCCTCACCCTGTTTCCATGCCTCCCATCTCACTCCACTTTCTCTCCTCACTCTCCCAATAAAACACCCAGATACAGTGTGCCCTCTTTTATTTTGCTTCTCCTCTATGGATTTACCAATATGTATACAGCCTGACAGATAATATGCGTATCCAGAAGTAGAGGGGCCTTAACAGTAAATGAGCCTCAGTGCGACTTTGCTGGTCAGTAAGAAATCTAGTGGGTCTGATGACGGGTAAGCTGTCATGTAAATGGAATTACTCGATGGGTTTGAACAGCTTGTGTGAATGTCTAGAGATGCATAATTATTAAATTGGACTTAAGGAGGTTTTAATTTTGTGATATAAAATGTCATTGCCATGGGTAGAATAGCACAGCTTTTCACAGATGGATAAGAATGGAAACTTTTTTTAGATTCTGTCCTGCTCTGAAATAAATGCCCTTTGTTCATTAAAAAAAAAAATCAATATCTGATCTAATTAGTTTATCCAGACAGCATTAATTAAATGTAACCTCTACCAATAGGCTGGCTTTGCCTTTACAATTATCAGCTTAGCCTACTTAATTCAGATATCAGTAGAGGATCACAAAGTTTTGTGCACAGAGAGACTGGCAGGGTAGTCCTCTTTTATTCTTGCGATTCAACCCAAAAGGCAATGTGAATGTTAATTTAAAATGGGTTACAAAAAACCAACTTTATCCCTTTTCTATTAATGAAGCTTCTATTGCTTTGCAACTCCTCTATTTCTGAACTGGGAGACTTTCACTCAGTGCTTTTCTTGGTGACTAACTTGGCCTACGTTGTGTAAAGCCTTTTCCCAATCCTCCTCTATTATGGACAGCAGTGCACTGATGAACTGGCCTGACTGTCTCCTCCACCCATCAAGGCCAGCGTGACAAGATTCTGACTGGCATGCGTATGTAAGGAAGAAGGCACATATGTGTTGTGGATATTTTAAGTATTCTGGTGAAAGAAAACGTATGTATGAAAACAAAAAAGAATAGTGTGTAAATACGTCAACGCAGTTTTATGTTTTAATGTTTGCAAGCCTGCGTTAGTGTGAGCCTAACCCACTTTTCCCATGCCTGTGCCTTCTCCGGGGTGTATTTGGGTGCCTGTGTTGAGCCATGCGTTAAGAACATTCCCACAGTAAATTATGAATGTGTTTGCGTGCACGCCTGCGAGCGTGCATGTTGTGCGATAGTAAATTATGAATACACTAAGCTGCTGCAAGGGCAATGGGTCCGCTGTGTTGGAGCCAATACTTTAGGACATGTGGCTCACGCAGCAAACGCACAAATGACGAGTGAGACCAACGTGTAAGATTATACCATCATAATCTGATTCACCTGAAATGTCTATTTGTACAAAGTGAGTGCCATCATTACATCTCTTGCTACGACAGTACTTGTAAAGTGTTCAAGTTTTACCTTAATGTAGAACTCAAGCCCATCTGTTCGACCATATACTGGAGCACAGACTCATCTAAGAAGTACTTGTATCAGCATGTTCATTAGACAACAATTGGCAGCAGTAATTCATTGCATCATCGTGTAGTTTGAGCCATCACACTCATGTCTTCCTTTCACACACCTTCTCTAAAAGGAGGAAATATATGCACTGGGGAGTTTTAGAAGGCGTTGCCAGAAAGAGTGTAATCAGTGGTGTGAAACAGAAACTAGCCCTGTGACAGCGTTTAATGGCTAAAGGAAGGAAGTTCTGTTTTTACATTTAACAAAAACTAACAAGATCTAACACATTTTGGCCAACATTATGGTCATGTCAGAGGCTTTTTATGAGCATCCAACCATTTCAGTCTGGATTACTTTGTTATTTTGTTGAAGTCTTGGCCTGTGAACATGGAAAACTGACTTGGTGGTTTGTGCTGTCACATCCAAATGAGCTTAATTTCAATGTGGTGTGAGGAGATATGAACCATATCCCTGCAAATACCCTGTAAGCAATGTCACTGTGTCCACAAAGTTAGTTTCCCACTGTGACAGTGCAGTAGAATCTCCTGCACCCTTTCAGGAAAGCCCTCCTGTGCGCGTATCATGACTATAAGTGATGTCTTCATATCATTGTCACTCTGTTACTGCATCTTTCCTTTGGATGCTGAACAAATTAAAATGTGTTTTGTTGTGGTTCAGGAACGGGAGCTTCCCTTTGTAATACTCATTGTTCAAACAGCAATGTAAGCTGGTGTTGGACGGCTGTATCCACCTCTATATTCCACCTCGTCTTAGGATGTACCTCTTCAACACTTTGGTTTCTGCTGAGCTATCGTGGTGCCTGCAGCTCAGAGCTAACTATAGTGGCGACGTGTCAGGTCTGCTGAGATATACTCGAGCTCTCTCATTAAGCAAACACACACACCCACTCTAAATGCACAACTGCGCACACACACACACACACACACACACAATAACACACCCCCGTACGGACAGCCCTACACACACACACACCCCCTCTCCTACCCACCAGTGGTTAATTATCTAACTTTGATTGTAGGCATGTTCTTTGCACGTTGTTAATTAGAACTGTGAACACTTCATTAATTAGACTGAGTCAGTCCTCAAGGACCTGGGGAATTCCAGTGCTATTTCTGTGTGCGTTAGCGCGTCTCCTCACCAGTTTATATCGCTGCATGGGGATCCTGCTGGTATCAATGGGACTCCTCTTGGCTTCGTTGCTGAACCTCGCCTCTGGCAGTGCTACTGCACACATCACATGGGCCCATCTATGTACAAACATGCATGTACAAACAAACAAGCTCACTCACTTTGATGATTAAGATGATCAGACACTCCATTTGTTTGGACTCAGGAGATCAGAGATCACTAAACAGAGGTAATAACAGTAATAAAGCTTGTCTTACTTGTCATTGTTGGTTTTCTTCAGAGCACCACCTCTAAGGTTACAGAGACAGCATTCCTGAAAAACAAATGAAAGAGAATATAATTTACATAATTTACTTACTGGTATCTTCACATCGGCTCCAGGAAATTATTTTTAACACTGTTATCTTATTTTATGATAAAGGGAACATCTTTAACCCTTAGTAAAGCCAGGTGATGTACAAGTTTAAGACAGTACAAAGTATCCTAAGTGACTAATTACAGCATCTTCTTCTTGCGAACAACGGATATTGATAAATTTGTTTGTTCATTTTAATTCACCTTAGGCACAAACAAGATTTGAGACCACTTTCTAACACTGGTTCCAGCATACACTCACTAAAGCAAATCTACTGCATACAAAGTGACAATACTACCACATGCAAGATAAAGATAGAGATGAAGTAAAGATAAAGTATCAGCTATTATTATTAAAGAAATGTTATAATTAGCAGGTTACAAACTGCAGTTATACAGTCCCCTCCAAACGTATAGGAACAGCATGGCTGTTTTTTTCCCTTTTATAATAAAGATATTTGGGCTAAAGATCGAATAAACCGTTATTTGATGTTATATACATCTCAATGTTAAACACAGAAACTAGCTATTAAATCAGATGACCTAAATCTTAAGTGAGAAAAACGCATTGCGACTCACACATTTATATATTTTTACAGTGTATAGTTTAGCTTATACAATATAACTATATAAAGATGCTAAAGTCTGGTTATTTACTTGGCTAGTCTGCAAATGTATGCTTTTTTCCTCTGATTGGATCAATTGTCGAGTTGGCCAGGAAATGTAGTTTATTTTCTTGTTGCATGATGAAACTCCCCTCAATTAGTTTTGATGCATTTCTCTGAACTGGCAGACAAAGTATTTCTGCACATAAATAAATTCATCCTGCGACTATCACCATGAGTTATAGCATCATTATAAATTAGTGACCCTGTTACAGAAGCAGCCATGCAAACTCGAGTCATATTACCACCACTTCCACGCCGCACAGATTCATTTGTATGGTTTGGATCATAAGCAGATCTTTCCCTCTTCCACACTTTGGTCTTTCCAATCTACTTTGGTAGACGTTAATCTTGGTCTAATCAGCCCATAAAACTTTGTTCCAAAACATAAGTGGCTGACCTCTATACTAGTATATTCCAACATGGCGTTCTGATTCTTACTGCTGGGATGTTTTGATTTTGCGGTATGACCTCCATATTTCCGCTCATTAAACACATTTCAGTTTCATATGATCTAACAAGTAACAGTTGTTACATAAAAATTAACAATGGTGGCATCATACAAGTAGAAAAAAAATGGCCTTACTGCCGTCATGCTTCCTTCTGCACAGCGATCACATGACCACTGTTCACTGACATCCTCTGCTGCAACACCATAGCAACCTAAAGGAGGAAGACAGAAGAAAGCTGAATATGTTTACTCTCACTTGTTGTTGTTGCTTCGTATCAATGAGCCTTTAACAGGCAAGAGCTAAACTGACAGCAGGCCGTGATTGTAACATCAGTTACAATGACCAGAAATGTCACATCCACACTGTTCCCACAGAGAGCGGGTTCTGCTCCGTGCAAAGTGCACAGCAGTGCAGACTAAGTGGAAACGGAGACATTTGTGCATGGGGACATTGGTGTGGCTGAGAAATTAATGCAGGGTCAGAAAGGGAAGTTGCTGTAGTACGCACATGCGTCTTTGCCCTTTTTAAACGCATCGGCTTGTGTGTTCGTCTACGTATCAAAGAATGCTTTGTGTGGTCAGCCAGCCACAGACATGCAAGGCTTGCACTGGCGTGACAGCATGCTTTGGTTTCAGACACTTGTGGAGAAGCCCTTTGTAACCCATACGACATGGCTGACAGACACAGAAAAACATGAAGTAGTATGAGCCATTTTGGGTAAATATTGTTGATTTGTTTTGTTTTGGTCTGCGTCCTTGATGTGGCAGAGCAGCACTAATGTTTTACAAAAAAAATAAAACGGCAGTGGTCTCTAAGAGAAAAACATTTTGACTTTGAAACTGAGACAAATGTGATTCTTCTCAAAGCTGACAGCTGGTTGCAATCCGTGGGTTAGTGGCTTCAGAAACATAAGCTGGAGGGAACTTTTTATTCGTAAGGAACGCCTAAAGTTGGTACGTGTGTGTATGTCTCTGTTCTTCACCACCACTAGAAAAGAAACTAAGATAAAACCTAATCTCACCTCTCTTTCCTTTCCGTAGTTCAAATAACAGCATGGAGAGAAAACATCAACTAGTACTTAATGTTGCGCCTCAAAACCAAACTTGTGGCTTTCACTTTTCATTCTTTCATCAGTGTCGGATGACCTGCATTTCTTCCCCACACTCGCACATACGAATAGACACCGACACAGTGTATACATATCGCTGACGCTAGTGCTGAGAAATTATGTGGGACTAAAAGAGAGTTAGGGACAAGCAATGGATTCAGAACAGTGTATAAAAACTTTCAAATGCAAGTGTGTGGGCGTGCAAGTACATGACTATAGTCATTTGCTAAGGGCATAAGACACAGTCAAATTTTATACGGATGGGGGGAAAGGATCTAGGGCGGTTAAAGTTTCTAAATGAGGGCTTGTGCTAATGTACGATATATTGCAGTTGTGCATCAAGTGGAGCAGAAAGGCTCCAGAGGTTTTCAAGAGTTTGTGTGAGGTGCCTGATGCACTGGCTTGGGGCTTTTGGACAGGAAGTATGTGTGGTGGAGACCATCATTCGGCTGACGAGGGAAATAAAATACTCCAAACCACAGAGAGAAGGGGAGAAAGGGAAACGGAGAGGGGGAGATGTAGTGAGTGAGTCAGAACTTAAACCCACTGACCCTCTTACAGTGACACCAAGAAGACAAACAGTTTGCTTCTGCTTTATGCAGAAGCAAACTGTGTGGCCCAGTGTGTAAGGTAGTAACTAGATGCCATAAAGTTTAAAACTATCTCCCACACACACAAAAACTACTTCTCCTTTCTGCATACATACTTGCATGGACTTGCAGGCAACAGTCTTGGCAGTAGAGCAGCGGGGAGGTGCCATCTTCCTGTAACAGAGGGTTCGTAGGGGTCGGGGGGCAGTTCTGCTCCCGGAAAGAAAAACAGATCTCTGGGATGAGGGGCTTGGTTCTCTTCAGGCCTGTACAGGAACTTGTAAATCCCTTGTCTGGAGAGGAAGCTGTGGAAGAATCTGTCCCAGTGGCAGGTCTGTTATCGTCTGCTTTGTCTTCAGCCTGCAGGTATGAAAGAAGGTGTGATTTGTATGTGTGTGGATAAAATATATTGTCCACATCACTTTAATAAAACCTTTAGATAATGGCAAATACCCTAGAAGCTAGACCTCTTTTTGTATAATGCACAAAGACTAGAAAAAAAACACCAGACAAATCTTTCTGACCATACACATGTGGAAATTACAACATTTAATGACTTCACCAGGATCCGTTTCCCATTATTGTGTGAATGTCCTATCATTTTAGCAAAATCGTTTTCTACTTCAGCTGTCACAGTGTGCGGTGAGCTAATGAAAGTCAGCAACAGTAAAAGCTCATTTATTGAGCTCAGAATTGAACATGAAAGGCGACTCTCCAACAGGGACGTTACAATTGGAACTGTAAGCACTACTGATTTGGTGGGTTCAAAATGACTCAACTGGGGAGGAACATTTTAAATCATCAAGTCTACCCTAGGGAAAAACAAATGCCAACCAACAGGGCTTCCAGGGTGAAAGCAAAAAGTCCTTTTGTATGCTTTACATCGAGTTCTCCATCTTCAGTATTTATTCTTTAGTCTGCATATATCCTGATGACAGCCAAAGGGTATCAAACATATTCCAGAACTTTAATGTGTTTTATATTAAAAAGGTGTGTTGCCTTTTTACCTGATAATAGGGCATAAAGAGTGTACACACAGCACAGTATGGCTGCACGGACGCTACATGAGCGTTGTACTCTTTCTCCGCCGAGAAGCAGCTCTTCCTGTTCTGCCACAGGTAGATGAGGGGCTTTGCCCACATTTCCATTTCCTGCACCTCCTCCTCTGCCAGGCTTGCTTCAGGGGGCTCTAAGTGGAGATAAAATAAAGCCTTACATCCCTCACTATTTCAACTTTGCCTTTTTGACTGTGGCCCGGACGATAATTCATGCAAGACCGAGTGCAAATCTCATTTCTGGTAGTTTGTTAATTGAGCTTATTGTGAATCTGAAACAACTGTGTGACCTGAATATCAAAAACATAGCATGCATCATTCTCACAGTTGACTTCAACATCATTAATAGACTTGCTGCTAAGCCAGATCCCATCTATCCACAGCAGTGACAATTTTCTCCAGTAACTTGAAAAACATTTTCAATGAATAGGCGCCTGTCTGTTTAGAAAATTGCCTAAAATTATTGCACAAAATGAGCTGTCATCATCATAAACTAGCCATCTCACAGCCATGGTCATTTCACGGTCATTTCTTACTCAGGGATAAACAACTAAAATGGTCACTGAATTATTCACACTTTTACACAACCGTAGAGATGATGAATGCGACTGTGTGCGTCTATGTGTGCATTAGTAGTTGTTAATTGAGAGCCCCCCCCCCCCTCCCATCCTGTTAAAAGCCACAAAGCAAATAGAGGATCTATCACCGGTTCATTTTACTGTGGTAGGCCTGAGAGTTAAATCTGTTTGGTTTATGTGCACATTGACGTCAAAGTATCATTTAGGGGACATAAAATGTGAAAGATTGGGAGGGGAAGTGGGGACCACAGAAGGAATGGTTGACTGCTTATAAACAGCTACAATGCGGTAAAACATGTTAAGATTAATATATTGATGTATTTGTTAACTATAATAAAACTACTAGGACATGCCTTAGAATACTTTGTGACACTAAAAACATATTAAGTTTTGGTTAAGTAACCCCTCCCCCCAAGAAATAAGTCATGGCATGTGTATTCTGAAGTGTCATGGTTTCTGGACTGGTGCCACCAATTATGCAGCACCAATCACAGCTGGAAATGTCATTGAGGTTTTATTGAAAGGAGCATGACTCTTGACTTACAGTATGTGCCTGTGCCAGTGAGAATGTTGAGCCTAAACCGCAGCGGTACCTTTCAGTGAACTGTGTCAGGGTGGGTGTGTGTGTGTGTGTGCGTGCGTGCGTTTGTGCCCACCATCATCACTGGCGACCTGTTGTTTGACAGCAGTGGGTACAGCCCTTGCAGTGGGTTTCCTGAGTGGGTGACGCCAGCTCTTGGTGGTCCTCCTTACTGACAGGGTGGGGTACTGGCATGGAAAGGCATTACAGGAAGGCACGAAGAGTTCATATAATGTTGTGTTTTTGTATTACACTTGAGTAAGAGATTGAATGTGTATGCCTGTGTGTAAGAGAACACTCACAGCACAAACCTCCCCAGGTTCCAGGCCCGATTCATCACATTCACTATTACTCGTATCATTTTCCTCCTCATCAGATGAGTCGCTACTGCTCTCTCCCTTGGCACTACTTTGTTGCTCCGCCTCTTCGCCATCAGATCCGCCTTCTTCCATGTCAAACACCCCATCCTGTTCTCCTCCTCCCATCCTGAGAGGTGAAACTGCATTGTCTGAGTGTAGACTTTCCTCTGACTCCCTCCGTCTGCCCAGCTCCCTGCAGAAGGAGAGGGCCTCGGCCCCGTCTAGCTTCCCTCTCTGCACCTCATAGTCTCCACAAAGCCCCATCCGCTCACCAGCACCAACTGAAAGTAGACTGGTGGGCTGAAGCTGGGCCCAGGTGAGAGGCCCACCTTCCTCCTGGTTCTCTGACTGACGGAGATCTTGCTCTGTGTCCTCCAGGTCTGTGACCTCTTTGCACTGAGGTTCAGTCCACATGGTGTAAGGTAGAGGGTCGTGGGTGAAGGCTGAGGGGAGCTCTGGGTGCAGACTCTGAATAAGTACTGCAGGACTATGGGAGTTTACGTTTTTCCAGATACTGCTGGAAAATGGTTTGGCCTCCACGTAAGGATTCTGGGAAGCACAGTGCGATGATGTGTGTGTAGTGTGGTGGTGGAGCTGTAATTCTGAGAGGCTGTCACTTTGGGTGCTTAATGAAGGGGGAGGGGCTCGGGGATGATTGTTTGAGGTACCTGTTATTAGACTTCCAGCACTGCTCAGAGTGAACGCATGGTCTCCTTGAGCTGATTCTTTGGGGTAATGTGTATTTGTGACCTCTATTACGTTAGACTGCTGCCCTGTTTCAAGTGCAGAGCTGTGAACTAGCTGGCCAGGGCTAGCATCGCTCCGTCCACAAGTAAGATTTTCCAGATTTGCATGATCCTTTCCTGCAGCGATGTCTGGCATTATTTGCATTTCATAAACACCACCAGATGTTATTTTGTGCATAGCATTGGCAGTTAAATGAGCTCTGTGTCTTTCTAAACCAGAAACCGCTGCCCCCTCACAATTATATTGAAAATCTAAATGCCACTTGTTGGCGTGTTCTACAGTTAGAGGCTCATTTGACATCATAAGCTGAAAGTCTCTCACTTCCTGTTTGGCTCCATGCGACTGCAGACAGCCAGCTGATGTCTCCCGCTGCAGTACAGGTGCAACCTGATCGCTGCATGATGTGGATTTTGCGGCCTCGGGTAGCCTATCATCAGCAGGAGTAAGAGAGGGCATCTCTTGGGTCAGTACAGGTGGCAAAGGACAGATTCCAACCTTATCTGCTGGCTCGGGGGTGAGCTGTGGCATATCCAGAGCGCTCCTCTGCAGCAGAGGGGGGAAAAGATTTTCCTCAGTGGCCTTCCTTTCTAAACTGGAACGGTGTACTGAAGAGGGAAAGGTGCAACATGATGTGCTAATACCCCCCTCTACTGGCTCAGTTTTGAGATCATAAAGTGCTTCTGTAGTGGTGTGTGGACTGATGTGTTTGGAATTAACGACCGTGTCCATTGTCTCCGTTTTAGTGTTATTGTGCGTTTCAGTACCTGCACATTTGCTGTCAGTGTTTGGTGTTACACTTAAAGTGTCTTCTCTACATGAGTAACCTGATGTCTGAGTTTCAGAGTAAGTGGCACACAAGCCCATCTGAGTCTCAACACAACTGCTTGTTGCATGGTAGGTTGAGCTGGGTTTGTTGTCCTCCAGAGGAGGGGCCCTGATAGAGCAGTCCTGAGAAGTTAAGACATCTTGTGGCTCAGGTAAGAGACACCTTGACTCATTAGTACTCTGGTCTACCTGGGAAGTCTCAGGCCACTGTCTGAGTCCTTCAGGAGTCCTGGTCATAGCCTCTGACCTTGAAAGATGTTGAGGGTCAGTATGAATGATGGTCTCCGCCTTTAGGTCATTCTTTACTGACGAAGAATGGGATGGAAATGGGCTGGACTCGGAATTATAGGATGGCTCCTTGATTGAAAATCCCAAACAATCACCCTCTACACGGTTTACCTTGACCACACACACCTGTCTGCAGGCACCTGTTGAAGATAAAAGGATGACACTTAAGTAAGCACTGCAAAAATATAACTTACACATGTAGTCAGAAGAGACAAAACACACACGCAAAATGTCTCAATCGTGCGCGCGCACACGCACACCCTACCAGGCCTTCTTGTGCACTTTCACATCAAAGTGATATCTTCAGTCTCTTACCAGAAAGCTGAACAGAGTTTGGATTCTGGTTGTGCTTCGACTCAGTCTTCTTTTTCTTCTCTTTCTCTTCTTCCTTGCAGGCTGTCCCTGTCGCAGACCTTCGCACCTTGGGTCCAGACGGCCCGCCAAGGCTTTTCCTCTTGCTGCTGCTCAGAGCTGAGCTTTCACCAAGGCCAACAGGCTCTTCTGTGGTCCTGAGGCGTTTGGAGCGCATACGAGAATGGCTACTGCTGTCGGGTGTGAGAGAGATTAAAGGTTAAAGATTTTAAAAAAAAAAACTTAAAAGCGAAAATTATTTCTCTTGATATACATGAGGGAACAAGTCAAAGCACCAGTGTTACCATCACAATCTGATGCATCTCCAAATGCTGCAAGAAAATCTAATTTGCCTCTACTAAACCAGACTAAAGCAAACCAGCACATTTAGCTGCAGCGGACTGCTCTCTCTCTCTAACTGCAATGGCATACAACACAGAGTATGAATCCAGTACCCTTTATTGGTAGGTTTGCTCTTGCGGCGACTCTGTAACCAACTCTGAAGCTCAGGTGTCGTACTGGGTGTGGCAAGTGTGTGGTCAATAGGTGTTGAATCTTTGCCCAGCATCCAGTTCGCGTAACGGTCGGGCTGAAAACGCTTCACAAAGGGTTCCATGGAGATCTTCACCATGTCCTTGCTACAAGTGCACTAGAGGAATAAAAGAGGCAAAAGGGTATTGTAGCTGCTTTATAAAACATAAAGAGGCCATGTTTTATGTGCAACCGTGCACACAAAGCAGTGAACTCATCTGTGTTTATTCCTGAGCCAAAACCCTCTAAAATCTGTTTTAATTCTCATCAGACTAATAAAGGTTTGAATGGTATAAGTATAAAGTCACCTGTGTAGCTACTTTGCCATAATCGATCCAGCGTAGAGTGGCAAAGTTGGTGGACTCGGCACAATTAAATCCATGATTGAAGCCAGCATGGTAGCCATAAGGAAAGGTGATCATGAACTCTCCAGCTTCCTGAGTAATCTGACAGTTCGTGTGAGGCAGAGGGAAAGACAGAAGAGACACGAGAGAGAGATGGGTGACAACAAGCCGACATATCCTTTTGGTTTTCAAATGTTAGCAGGAGAGAGAAAAAAAGAGGAAAAGAAGCCACAGCAATCAATCAAAAAAGCACTGCTAATTTCAGTGGCAGGAAAAGCTGTTTTCACAAAGTTGGTAAATAAAAAGGAGTTGAAATGGCAAGAAGAGGAGAACTCAAAGTATTTTTTCAAAAGGTTTGAAAGCCTACCTTATCAAAGGGAATGCCATACTTCTTCAGTACAGAAGGAGAGATTAGAGTCATCTTGTGACGAAGAAAAGCCTCGCACCCCTTGAAGCTATTGGGAAAGAAACCTGACAGAAACACACACACACACTCACACTATTAATAAGGAGAGGAAGTCAGTCAAATAACAAAACAAACAAACATCTTGACGGTGCACAAACATGATGAACATAAAAAACAAACTAAAGAGTGAAAGGTGTACTTTTTATGTTAAAATAATGATGCTGCTAGAAAATAATTCTCATCATATCAAGAAATCTTCCCTCAGTTTAGTTACATTGGCCTCAATTGTGCATACTTGAAACGCTTAAATGTTACGCATAGAATTATTCGTAGCATTACAGGTATTTAGGTTTATTTCTTCCACAAAGTATAGATTTTTCTAAAGTGATTTGTCAATAAATGAAATGTCTTTGTCCACTTTACAGCCCTACTAGCACTCGGCGTTCATTAGCATGCTGCAGCTCTAGCTTTGCCGTGAACTCTGCTGCCTTCTCATAGCCGAGTTTAATTTATACGCTGTACTTTGTTGTTTAAAGCAGACCTGCTTCAGTATGCTGCGATTGCTATTTAATAATTATCTAATTACTGCTTCCATTTGGCTGGAGAATACAAAGAGAATATAAATGACTCCTTTACCTGTAGCCAGACGCTCCAGTCTCTTCCCATGCTCAGGGGGGATGGCATACCTGTTAGAGAAAACAGGGAGATATGGAGCCGATTATTTTTGACTCTGTATATGAAATTCTCAACGTGTATTGTTCATTATGTATGTAGCAAACACTGGCTGCTGCACAGACATTTTCAGGGAGCAGACTTTAACATTTCAACAGTGCCATCAAGTGATGAATAAGTGAATAATTCCAAGGAGGTTGATGACCCCTCTCAGGCGCCGCACTGTTAGTAAACATGTTCCATTACAAAATGTTATCCGTGATCTCAGCAGAGAAATGCTCATCAATAACAGGGTCAACTTCCTAGTGTATTTAAGCTTCAATAACTACATTTTCATCTGTGGCACTACGTAACTACCATCAATTTCTGTTGAGTTAACATTGTAGAGACTCTTCTTCTTCTTTTGACCCTATTCTGCATTTTCTTGTGACACATGACAGTAATGTGAATTTAAATGATTCCCCAAATTCCCGGTGAGAAACCCATAGAGTGTGACAGAATTCCCTCAAGGTTTGACTAGGCATTCCTTCTGACAAGCACCATTCGCCCACGGGTATGTGGCTTTTCTATCATCATATCACCTGTCAGCTTAAATGAAAAGTGAGAGACAAGTTGAGAGGGGGAGGAAACCCCGTGTAGAGGTGACAGAGGAGGGTTGGAGAGGTTATTGTGAGGAGGTGAGATAGGTGCATCTTTAAGCTGCTCCTTACCGGGGAGACAAGATGTCAAAATAGCAGCAAGATGAAAGAGTGTATGTCTGTGTGCGTGCACTACAAGATAGGGGTTCGTGTGTGTGGGTACTTGGCAGCTCTTTGTGAATGTGTTTGTGTGCCTGTGTTTCTGAGTATGTGTGTCACTGTCTGGCTGTGACACTGATCCCTGTGGGGTTGCAGGGCTCACTGCTCTAATGAGCAGAATTCCCTCCAGGGCAAAAGGCAGAGAGACATGAAGCAAGTCAAGGTGAAAAAGAAAGAAGAAAGCGAACTCCAGTTTTAATCCACCTGCATTCTTTGACTTCATTTTATCATTTAAATCAAACCTAAATCAGTTTATATTCTATTAAACAATGTGAGCACAAAATACCAATTAGACCTACAGAACGTCCAGATGTGGTTCTTTAGATAAAACCTTTTTGCTACGACTGGTGCATGAGCATGAGACCTGCTCCTCACACCAGTCAGTCAGACTTGAGAAAGCCCTCTGGGATGGAAACCTCACAAAACCTAACAAGTCCAGTTACTTTGGATAAAACCTTTTTGAGAAAATTGATGGTAGCACATGTATAAAATGTTGGGAGTGAGACAGCAAAAGTCACAAAGCACTAAGAAGGAAGAGATGGAAAAGGGTTTTGCAGCTAATTGGGTAAACTGGCAACAGGTCAGTAACATGACTGTGCAGGAAAAGTCTCTCAGAAGTAAAGATGGACAGAGCTTCATCAGTCTATGAAAATCTGCAGCTACAAATTGGCTACAAAGCAATTCCAAAATAACTGTCCCCAGTGTAAAATATGTAATATTTCACCATCTACAGTGAATAGTATTAAAAAATTTAGAGAATCTGGTGAAATCTCTGTGGGTATGGGACAAGGATAAATCAATAATGGGTACCATGGGTACCCTAGTCTATAGTGGACATAACTGCCTCAAAGGAATAGACCAAAAACATTACAGCTCACAGTGCAAGCTAGAGCCATTTCATGCAATAAAGAAACCAAACTTGTTCTCACAAATTTCTAAATGTCTTCATTTTTTTCCTAAATTGGTACTTTTTCTCTGTTTAAACATTTGATGTTCATGAGATTTGCAAATCATTGCATTCCAAAGCCATTTATTACCTGACACACTGAAATGTATCGTATTTGCTCTGACACTGGATTTTTCAGGAGCTACTAACTGTAATGCAACCACAAAAAAGTGCAAGTGTACACCTGTGCTACAACATGAAGCAATAATCTTTTTGTGCGTTTTCCCCTTTTACCTAAATTCCTAGCCCACACTAACCAAGACTTGGGTTCTCCGAAGTGGAGATAGTTGATGCTGTATAGATCCATATCTTCCGTGTGCCAGGAAAATGTGGTCTTCCACATGCCGAAGTAAAGATATGGAGTGTTAACCCCCTGGATGGATACGCCACAGTCCTCTTCGATGACATCCAAGATCGAGTTCAGGTGGCCAATATTCCACTCCTCTACATCCTAAGAAATTAGAAACAGAGATTAGGCTGTGTTACAGTCAACAAAAGCTACAGTACAGACATGAGGTGGAAAGTGTCAATATCAATGGAACTAGATTAAGTCAAACCGAGAGAGACAGATTAAGAAAGGAGGAAAGTCATCTACCTCATCATAAATGCTGCCACTGACGTCGGCACCATATATGGGTGAGACAAAAGTGAGGTTCTTCCAATACTTCCTCTCAAGATCTTCGTAATTCAGGTATCGTGGTGTACAGTACCTGTTGAGAGGACAGAATTTCTGGTTATTGTGAAACCTTGCTAATAAAAAGTAAATCGAAGCCACATATGTAGCGAGTAGGAATGTTGAGGTAAAAATATAAATACATACAAAGTGCAAGACATCTAAGAGTCTTTGGGGTCCCCCCTGGACAACATCTAAGCTAATTAATGGCTTCTCTTGCAGTGGCTAATATCAGTGTTCAGTGTCCACCAGAATGAATGGTGTCCTTGGTAAAGTTGCAAAGAGAGAAAGAACACTACTGCCACTTTACAGCTTGTTTACGCTATGTGGATAAGTCAGAAGTATGTTGAAAGATTGTTCTCTGAATGGACGAGACCAAAACCTTTCTGAATTGAATGAAAGGCGTTATGATTAACAAAGAGCAAAGAGTCTATTCCAGCATAAAAACCTTATCCCCTTTGTGAAAAGTGGTGCTGGTAGGACTA
This sequence comes from Microctenopoma stevenorrisi, assembly GCA_032270685.1. Taxonomy (NCBI): domain Eukaryota; kingdom Metazoa; phylum Chordata; class Actinopteri; order Anabantiformes; family Anabantidae; genus Microctenopoma; species Microctenopoma stevenorrisi. Next base: position 11,431,217 of record JAUMTR010000001.1, read on the forward strand.
TGGTTTGAATCTGCCTTTCTGTCTTCTAACTATGACAGCTCTCCATCATTGAGAGACCATAAATATAGAAGTGTAATGTTTTGTCTGGCAGCGATACATTTTGGAATATACTATCATTCATCTTTAAGTGCAATTGCTGTGAGCACTTTCTCTGTCTCCACTATAATCCACCACTGACACTCTGAAACAATTAGGAAAGCCCTTCACATTACTCACATGTCACTGTTGGCTAGTCTCCTGAACTCCTGCACACTAAGTGGCTTCTTCTGGATGTTATACTGAGTGAAGAGACCGGACTGGCCGGCCACCATTTGCTGGATGGGTGCATCGATCATCAGATCATCTATGTCATCATAGGTACGACGTGGTTTCCAGCCTTTAGGAGGAATCACCTGAGGCATTGAATTGCATCATTAGAAATCGATAGTAGTTAACACACTGTTTGGTCCACTAGCTGATTCTGTGTGTATCTGGATATCACACTATGTCTGAATGTCTTTAACTGCTTTTCTTTGAAATAATCATCAAAGTCTAGGTTTACAAAAGGAGACACCAGCAAAATGGGTCTAAAGAAATCCCTCTGATCAACTGGTTCGTAAATTCTACACATAACAGATACTTTTCTATAGTGTTTGAAACTTGAAATATTACATACCTTAGCCAGACCTGCACGATGTGCACCCTGAGACTCCATATAAACCAGGTACTGGTTGAAGTCTCTAAACTCCTCCATGGTGGGCCTGAAGGTCATAATCTTGCAGGTGGGGTTTGCAGGGCTGTACACCTCTGCTCCCGCCATCCTGCTGCCTAACCAGATGTAACCTGGGAAAACACAGATTTATATTTTATTTACATGGCTTTTAAGTTTTATTGTCAACAGATATTAGTTGGGGTAAAAATATATTGATTAATTTGTTTGCTGATTAACTGTAAATAAAGATGTAGAAGAACAATAGTAAATTATTACATTATTGTTGTGAAAATGTTGTGTATACTGAAAATATATACATATATTATGTACGTGTATGTAGGGATTAGCAGACCAGGTAAATTCTAACTAAGAAATTCTAAGAGAATGGATTGTATCTGTGGTTAAAGAGCAAAATATGGCATCGGACTCAGAAAGCACTGACTACAGTTATGCATAAAATTAAAATACAGATCAACTATAAAGATGGATGCATATCTGATAACTGAAAAATAATTAATTTAAAATTTCTTAATGTTTTAACATTTTGTTGTTATTATTACTCTTCACTACCTTGATGATTGATTAATGCTAATAAATGGGTGACTGTGTTCCGGGGTAATTTTTAGGGGAAACCATCTTTGTTTAATTTATTTTTATTCAATGCAGTGGTACAGATTTTGCTCATAAATCTGACCATTATAAAATCTGTTGCACTGGATGCCACTGGGAACAATGTGTAAGCAGGACTATGAGGCAGTCAGTTTATGTGCCGCTATCAGGTTCACCACTAGATAGAAGTAGAGATTTAACAAATTTCGATTTGATCCTTTGATCCTTCCTGATGCCAACAACCATTTTCAGATTTTTGTCCCATCCACCCATACCCATCCCATTCCCAACTCTGACTTTACTGTGCATCCAGACAAAGGATCACGTTGCACGGCGTGAAGCGGTTTTGTATTTTAACCTTACATGTGTTCACACCGCACCTTCCCTGCAAAACCACATAATAATGGCGTGCGACCCGATTATGTGACAGACAATTGCAGGCTTTTTTTGAAAGTTTTTGAACAAAAAATCAGCTCCGATGTTCACACACAATCTGTTTACAATCTTACTCTTTGTTTAGATATCTCAACAATAATTTCAGTCGTGCTTAACCATGGTCAGGCATATCCTGGTTTTTAATAAAACACCCGTTATTAACCTTGGAAAGAACTAATCTCAGGTGAATTATAGTTTTACTTTAAATACTACATGAGCGTCTGTATTTGGACTTATCTTTGTTGTCTGCCAAACAAGCTAACTAGCCAACTAGCCTACGTTTTGTTATGATGCCAAGTAATGGCTGAACAAATGCCACATCTTGCTAACTCAGCTGACTAGCTAACTTATATTGAGGTGGTAGATAAATTGTGTACTCTTTGCCTCGCTTTTAATGTATGTTCTTGGGAACTGGCTCTACAGCATTTGGAAATTGCAGTTAGTAAAGGGGAAAACACAGCTAGCTAACTATTAAGCTAACTTCTTAGCGCACAAGTCAATAGGGTTTAAATGTCCCTCGCAAGGTGGCTGCAGACAGGGCCTGTAGCTACGTTGCCATCTGTCTAATCCAGATTATTTTTGCCTGATTGTGTTTATCGTTTATATTATTTCGGGCATCACACAAGTGTGGGGACAGACAAACGACCAATGACAAAGCCCCCAGTGTGAAATTCCCACTGGTGTATGCTTGTGCCAACTTATGTGACTCACTAACGCTTAGCTGTTGATAGCTTTGGCTAACTCTGCACAACAGTCACAGAACACACACACACAGCTTTCTAATAATGTGATACACAGCTTGCTACTGTGCATAAGTGCAGCCAGGATATCACGGGTCACTTCTGCAAAAATAACTATGTGTTTTACCTTGATTTAGAAAGAAGGAGTGTCGTTGTTGTTTGTCCCCTTCCTTGTTCGTTCAGCTGATTCACATGACAGCTACTCCGGCTGCTTCTGCTGCCGCCGCTGCTGCTGCTGCTGCTTCGTGCCGTGAAAGCGGTGTGTGCCTCGGAGCAGACCGCCTCCTCTCCGGCTCAGCTGTGTGTCAGCGTGATCACCGGCACGACCGCGATGAACGGCGGACTCTGCTGTGGTGGACTTATCCATGCACTGTCAGATCTGCAAACCAGCTGGAGAGTCGATGGACAGGAGGGCAACCACAGAGGAGCTGCAAGCGGAAAGAGCTCCTGCACCTCCAACATGAAGCTGTTTTAAAGCATATTTCATGTCAAAGCCATAACGAGTAATAGATTCGGTGCTCAATCATTTATAAATAATTACTTAAGTAACGTTCAAAACTATAAGTCTTTGTTCACAAAGATTATTTTATTCTTAGATTTTGAAGTCTGCCTTATAATAACAGGCGTCCTTGTGCCCATATACCCTATATATATGGCTTGTCCCTACTAAAATATACTTTCAATATCCTCTCTCTGTGCAAGCAAAACCTTAAAATTTGTCAATTTTTGTTTCTTTACAGCATGCTGCCATTCCAACTTATCTGGGAGTTTTAGTTTACCAGATTAATTTTTCAGCAGATGAATTAATATCAGCTGTTTAGTGTTAAACTCTGTTGATGTGCATAACGTGTGTGCATAAACATCATTCTAAATAATGAAGGTGAAACATAACACAAGAAATTATTGTAGGCCCTTAGATAACTTTTCAGTGGTTCTTGCCTAATATTGACTAAATTTAGCTATTTTGTTCCTTGCTGCTTGTTGTATGAGAATAATTCATAAGAGGAAACATTCATGGTATTTTAAAGCTATGTTTAGCTTAGTGGTATGTGTGTAGTTAATGTCTTAGATTGAGTAATTACTGCAGCTTTTATTTCTGATTTCACATATCTATGTGACATCTATCTATCTAATCTTGCACATTTCCACTTGTAAATGTATATACACATTTGTAAAATTCTGATTATACAGCTTTTCAGCAGATGAAAGCATGAAGTGCTCCAAAACCTCCTGATAGCTAGCTGCATTGACCCTGCCCTTGATAAAACACGGTGGACCAACAC
>JAUMTR010000001.1:11435074-11554037 GCA_032270685.1 Microctenopoma stevenorrisi
GTAATGAATCTAAAATATATGACAGTCTAATGTTAATCATTAAATTACAGAAAATAATGAACTTTATCACAATATGCAAATTTTTGAGAAGGACCTGTATACGAATTATGATAAGAAAGAAAAAGATTGCTAATTCTATAGGAATAGTAAAACATGACAACATTACGTAATATTTGAATTGAAAATATGGATTGAGCATAAAAGACAGTAGCAGTATATAAGATTGTAAAATTCACAGCCAATAATTATATCTTATCTTGATGAAAGGTGGATGTAAACACAATGCTAACATCTGAAAGTGAAAATACAGACAATAAACGATGGGAAAGTAGCATATGAGTAAGTAAATGATACACAGGGGAGGTAGTCAGGTTTGAATACAGTACATAGTAATTTAGTGGTTAAGAGGACAGTTCACTCGCTTTAGATTTGTATCTCAAGACAAAGAAAAGGACCATTTAAAAAACGTGACTGCTTTTTTTTTGTTTTATGCAATGTGCAGCTGAGGAGTGGCACAGTGGTGGATGCAGTGACACGCGCTCCCCTGAGGGGTCGCTGTTGACTTTCCGCAAACATGGCTGCCCAGGATGAACTCAGTAAGTTTCTCTCTGCGTTATTGGTTATCGAAAGCTCCTGAATAGACGCGTCCATGGGCTTGAGAAATTATATAAAGAAAGAAAGAAACGTGCTTAATCTAATTGGTATCATGTTATTGGGTAATGATAAATATTGCTTCAGTTAAAAACTGGTACAGGAGCGTTAGCTAGCTGCTCAGCTAGCTGGAATGCTATCGTCAAGAGGCCGTTTGCCCAGTCATGGTCAAAATGAAACTATCACACAGTCTGTTAGTATGTTTTCATTAGTCAAACATGTATGGTGTAAATCTAAAGCTTGAATGGCTAGAGGGTTTATGATTAACTGTGCAGATTGCCATTAGTAATTAAAAGCCTGTTGTATGAGAGAGATATTGTGAAATGCGTAATAGCCTGTCAGTTGCTTTAGCTAGCTGGTTGGTGAGCCATGCCAAGCCGAGAAAAGGAAGGGCTGGGTGATGGTTGCACCAACACAGCAGCTGGCAGGCCGAACATATCTGCCAAAGTGGGCTAATGTGCTGGGCAAACATTCTCATTCAAATGTGTAGGACTTATAAACCTAAAATGAAGATGAAGGTCTCCCTTACTGATTTTACATAAAGCTATATTCACCCAGTTGTTTCTAACAGTAACTTTAATATTTGAATTCAAGCCCGTTGTTAAATAAATTATGGGAGAGCTGTTATTAGGGAAACATTATGAGCTGAACTGACGATGTATAAGTATGACTAATACTACCCATAAACCCAGATCAAATGTGTTTTTTGACAGATCAACTGGAACGCGTGTTCCTTCGCCTGGGCCACGCAGAAACAGACGAACAACTACAAGACATTATCTCCAAGTTCCTTCCCCCTGTGCTCCTCAAGCTTTCCAGTGTTCAGGAGGGTGTGCGCAAGAAAGTAAGCAGGGTGTTGCCTGTGCCTGAAGAGATTACTGTGACATGTACGGTCTGTGATCTATAGCCACACCATGAAGAAGGCCGCGAATAAATTTATTTCATCAGACTTAAAAGCTGAATTGTTAGAGTTGTCAGTTAGACAAACCCATATAAAATTTATTGTGTTGTACTGAAATTGAGTCGCTTTCTCCTGCTGCATAGATGCTTTCAAGAGCTTGGCAGTTTTTCTTTTGTCAGCAAGTGTTTTATGCGTCTGTTTTATGTTACTAAATTACTTTATCTGTCTCCTCTCATAGGTAATGGAGCTGTTAGTTCACCTGAATAAGAGAATAAAAAGTAGACCTAAGATCCAGCTGCCAGTAGAAACCTTGCTGGTACAGTATCAAGACCCTGCAGCTGCCTCCTTTGTTACGGTTAGTTTCAGCGTTTATGTTCAATTCAGTGGCGGTCTTATGGAAGAGGATTTGAAAAATTGTTTGCTTGCTTGTCCTGTGTATGACATCGCTCAGTCATTTCGAAGTCAGTTGATATTTTCCGATTGAGAATATTGTGCAGAAATGTATTTCATTGCAAATATCAGTATATAGTGTAACATAGGAGGCATTACATCTTAATTATTTATTTGGTCATGTCAGTGATACTAGATGAATTTTGGCTAAAAAGAATTGTTTCCTGTAACTAGAGAGTAAAAGCGATTGTTAAATTTATGAATGTTTGCAGAATTTCACCATCATCTATATTAAAATGGGCTACCCACGTCTGGAGGTAGGAAAACAGTGTGAGTTGGCTCCGACCCTCCTCACTGCCATGGAAGGCAAGCCACAGCCACAGCAGGACAGGTGAGAACACACATTCAGTAACACACAGTGTGTATGTACCCTAAACATTTTCCTTATTTACTAGATTATATTTAATCATTTTCTCTCCTCTTTTTCTTCTCTTAGCCTGATGCATCTGTTGATTCCTACCCTTTACTATATGAAGTATCCTGCAGACACCTCCAAGAATGCCTCTCCGTTTAACTTAACTGAGCGACCAAAGACAGTGCAGCTGCTGCTGGAATTCATGTTAGATGTTTTGCTGATGCCTTACGGGTCAGTTCCTGCTCTGTTGTATATTTTATTAGTTGCTTGCGTAGAATAAATTTACTATTTCATCTAGTATTTTGACATTTTCTCTTTTTCTATCCTCAAGGTTTGTACTTAATGAATCCCCAACTCGTCCTGCTCCTTCCTCGTCCCAGGGCAGTTCCGCAGATGGGACAGTGGCTGCAGGTGTCCAGGGACTCCCCCAGCCTCCCCCAGGCATGAGTGTCTATGCTGCAAAGAGGGTGATTGGAGAGGCCCAGTGGAGTTCTGAGCAGTTAGAACAAGTACAGTAATTGAACTTGGACTATGTTTATATTTTTGTCTCTCTGTGCTGGTTGTATGTTTGTGTGTGCTTAGCTGGATAAAGCTGGACTTTTGCCCAAAGGTTGGCATTTCTTTAGTCTTCAAAGTTATCTCTAAAAGATGGATTTTAAACACATGTCAACTGTCTGTTAGCTATCAGAAACGGTCTATCTTAAAGTGTAGGTTGTAAGTCTTAGGTCTAGGTGTAGGTTAGTCCTAACTTTTTCACCAACTTATGATGGTCTGTTTCTGAGCCCCTGCATTTCAGGGCTGCTAAATGTATTTGTGGAGGGTGATACACATGGCATTGTGTTTGTCTTGACTGTCAGATAGTGACTCCTCCACTGTGTATTTGCTTTCAACAGTGTAAGCTGGGCATTGTGAAGTTCATAGAGGCAAAGCAAGTCCCAGAAGTGGAGACAGTGATTCACCTGGTGGTGGCGTCCAGCGACACCCGACATAGTGTGGCTACAGCCGCTGATCTGGAGCTAAAGAGTAAACAGAGGTAGGTGAAGGGTCTAGGTTGATCTCTGTATTTATATCTGCATAACCAGTGGTCAAGTCATTCATCTTGCTCAGAAATCTGTTCAACAAATTACACAATTATTGGTCAAGCTTGTTGTGCTGCAAATTTGAAAGAGATTTTTTTCCAACATTTTTTTTCTCCAGCTGTAAATGTTTGTTAGACTGATTAGTTGTGTGTGTATGCTGAAAGAAGGACACTTTATTCACGTCATTCGTTGTGTATTTCTTCTGTTACCTTTTAGCATCATTGATTGGAACAATCCTCTAATTATCAACAAAATGTACAAGGTGTATCTGGGGGATGTTCCACTAAAGACAAAGGTTTGTAAACTCGACATTTCCAAAAGTATCTTTCATTTTTTTTATATTAACTATATAATACTTATATATGTGTGTATTAGGGGGGCAATCTGAAGCAAGAGCTGAAACATGAGCCAGTAAGCACAAGAGTCAAACTTAAGATCCTGCCACATCTTCTACGGTCACGCCTTGCAGCAGAGTGTTTTCCAGCTAATATTCAGGTAGGCTTGTACTCACATGTTAGTTGGTTTAGCTAAATTATTTTTGCATGGAACGCTTCTGTCTACTGTCCAAACATTTTCACTGTTTCCCCCTTCTCCGCAGGTTGTGTATGATGGTCTGTTTGGAGCCAACACCAACAACAAACTGCTCTCTCTCACTTTGCAGTTTGTCCATCACATCTGCATGGTGTAAGAAAAGTGCACTTGTTCATTTATTACGTACGTTACATGCGTACAACCAGGATGCTTCTATTTCATTGAAGAAGCTAACGTTTTGAAACCTGTCTTTCAGATGCCCTGATACTAATAAGCCGTTGGGACTAATGCTACTCAATGGTCTTACAAAGCTCATCAATGAATACAAGGAGGTGAAACTACAAATGCATCTAATCTGCAAGTTCATGCAGTTTAGTTAGATTTCTACCTATTAAACAACATTTGTTCTTGCAGGATCCCAAGTTACTGTGTGTTGCCTACTCTGCTGTTGGAAAGTTGTCAAGGTAAAATAGTTATCTTTTGTCCTTTAGCTTTGCCAGTGTATTGGCAGATTTAATTTAATTCAAAAATTAAAATCAAATAACTTTTTCTTATTGTCTCTCTCCAGCCGAATGCCACAACTGTTTATAAAAGATATTGCTCTTGTGCAGCAGTTTTTTGAGTCCATGTGCAAGGTAGGTGAACGTTCTCTCAAGAGTCTGGCATGAAATGCTCTGAAAAAATGGAACAACAAACATTTAATTGTTAATTTTTTATGTTATGTTTGTCAGGAGGAGCCTGATGTTCGTCTAGCCATTCAGGAAGCGTTGTCTATGATGGTTGGAGCTTATGCTAACCTACAGGGGGCTCTGCTGACTCTGATGGAGGCTCTAGTGGCTGCATACATTGGAAAAGTGAGTGCACACAGCCAGAGTAGGATAGTTTATTAAAGAAACATAATGCCTGTTTGCCTATATATGCCTAATTTACTAGCTACATATAAAGCAAATCAACTGAATATTGTTTTTTGGCAGCCGGAGGTGCAAGTTCGTCAAGTGGCTATGAAGTTTGCCAGCACAGTGTTTGCATCTGATCATGTGCCATCAAGATACCTGCTTCTGCTGGCTGCTGGAGACCCGTAAGTTTCATCATCACCGCAGACAGCTCGCTTCCCCTCCTATTCAGAAAACCTTTGAACCAAATACATGTTTTGTAGTGGAACCACACACACTTTTTAACAAAAGTTAAAACACAAATGTTTTCACACAACTTTTATTTTGAAACAATCACATGCATGTTTCCAAACAGAGTGCACACGAGAGTCTTCCAGTTTTTCAAAATAAAAGACTGGCAGAGTCTGCCGTCAACACTCTATGTGTAAATGTGCCTGGTACAGATTCAAAACAAAACAAAAACATGATAACATCTATCTCTAAAGTTGTTCTCCCCTCTCCCCTTTATGGAGGGAGGCAGGGGAGGAATTGAAGAGTTTGATGACCACAGGAAGAAATGATCTCCTGTGGCGTTCTGTGGCGTTCTGTGGAGCACATGACACTGATAAGTCTATGGCTGAACGTTCTCCTCTGTCCAGCCAGGACACTGTGTAGGGGGTGGGAGGGATTGTCCATGATTGAGAGGAGTTTGGAGAGCGTCCTCCTCTCAGCTACAACGTGTAGAGGGTCCAGCTCCACACCAAGAACAGAACCCGCCCTCCTGAAATGTCCAGTCAGTTATTGTCAGCCACCTTCAAGCTGCTGCCCCAGCAAACCACAGCAAAGGAGATCACACTGGACACCAGGGACTCATAAAACATTAAAAGACCTGAGCCTCCTCAAAAAATAAAGACAACTCTGGGCCTTTTTATACACAGGAGACATGTGTGTAGACCAGTCCAGTTTATTGTCTAAGTACACTCCCAAGCGCTTATGCTCAGACACAACCTCTATCTCCTCCCGTGACAGGACCCCCAGGTTTCCTGAAGTCCACCACCAGCTCCTTTGTCTTACTGATGTTGAGCTGGAGATGGTTTTGTTCACACCAGTCCACAAAGTTTTTGACCACACCCATGTACTCTGTGGTGTCGCCATCTTAAATGCATCCCACAACTGCAGAGTCATCGGAGAACGTCTAAAGGTGGCAGGAATCAGAGTTGTACATAAAGTCTGACGTGTACAGGGTGAAAAGGAATGGAGACAGGACTGTCCCCTGTGGAACTGCAGACCACAGTGTCAGACACGCAGTTCTGCAGGCGGATGTATTAGGGGCGGCCTGTGAGGTAGTCCATGGTAGTCCATGTAACATCTGACCAGTGCTTATGTTGAACTCTCTACTAAATATACTTGTGCACACACACAATAGAATGGAATTACAGTAGTGTGCAAATGTTTTTTCTTGCCTGTGTGGTGTAGAAAATAAAATGAGGTGTTTTTTCTGCTTTTCAGTAGGGAGGAGGTGGCTGCGGAGGCCCAGAGGGTGTTGAGGGCTTTTCCTACACAAAACTCAGAGAAGGAGGGACCAAAGCCAATGCCTTCTTTTCCTGACATGGTGGCTTATGTCCAGGAGAAGGTAATGTTTTCTGCACATTTCCCATGGTTCGGAGGAGCCGGCTTACAAGGCAAATCGTAGCTACACGTAAATGATGTCATCTGATATGTTTTTAATCTTGTCATTATCAGGCAGCACAGAGGATCAAGACTCCAGCTAAGTACATTGTTGGAACATCCACTATTGCTTTCAACCCATCTGCCTTTGGGGAGGTAAATATTAATTGTTGATGGGTCTGTCACATCAATGCCTTGTAGGTTCTGTATAAATCTGGAGAAGTGAGTTGACTTTTATTCTTCGTGCAGTGTTTTAATATGCTCCTAATCATTTTCTGTTTTCCCAGATTGTGCTCTACCTGCGGATGTGTTTAGCCCACAGTGCTGGAGTCACGCCCATGTCCACACGCCTCGCAGACATGCAGGATGATGCACCAGCCATCGGCCGCTATGTCCACACACTGCTCTCTTCTGAGTCTCAGCCTTCAGTGTTGAAGGGTTCTGAGGCAAATCCTGTCCATGTCTACATGGATCTGCTACAGCAGCTGCTGTCAGCTGTAGGAGGTAATAGAAAATATTCCTGCCCTTTCAGATGATAGGATTTAACAGTCACAGTTATGTAGTTTGAGTATTATGAACTCATTTATATTTCAACATGTGTGGTTTTCACTTTCACTTGTTATAATTCTACTTCTTGGCCTGTTTGGGGTAATATGCTCTGTTCAAACACAAACACTTGTCTTTTCACCCTGACAAAGTGATCACTCCTCTTGTTTTTCCAGGGGTTTCAGACATTATATCCCCCTTTAAAAGGAAGGAAATACTGACCCTGATTCAAAGGTCTAAGGACAGGGGGTGTTGCAGTGTTGATTGTTAAGCACACTGTGGCCAATATTACTTATAACATGCAATTAAATATTTTTCAATTTGCTCTTTTTTGAATGTGAAGCACCATGAAAGGCCAATGTGTATTAAAAATGCCATACCAATAAAATTGATCTGACTTACGTTGAGAATATTGAATCGACTTGATAGTGCTCAAAAGAGAAGATAAAAACCACTTAATATCTTAAATGTTTTTACTGTCGCTGTGATAACATATTTATGTATGTGACGTGACTTGGCTGTGCTGCAAGCTTTCATTTATCAGTCGGTGCATACATTTAAATGTATTCATCTCTCAACAGGAATCCCAGTTATGTACTGCCTGTTGGAGGTTGTGTCGGTCTGCCCAGAGAAACTGGCTTCCAGATTTGTTGATAGAATTGACTGGATTAAAGTGAGTTTCCCTTCATATTTGTGTGCTTATGTAGGTTTGAGATCGAGGGATGTTCTATAGTGACGCGCGATAATTAATTAGTGGAAGCGGGTTACAAGCACCGCTAAACAACAAGTTCAGCATAGCTGACAAAGCATTCAGCTGGAATAACAGATGCTTTCTTCTGCAGAGTCTGATGAACACAAATAAGGAGGACATGAGAGAGCTTGCAGCCCAGTTGTACGCTGTAGTAGTTTCCACCATGACTGGCAACGAGCTGCAGACGGCCGTGCAAAACCTGATCAAAATCACCAAAGACAACCATGTATGCTAGTTGGTTTCTATAAAACACTGGCTTGTTTGTTTATTGTAAAAGTTGTTTCATTTTACATTGTCTGATTGTTCATTCGTTTTGTTTAACCATAGAGTCCTGAGACTCAGCATGGTGCCATCCTAGCTCTGGGCTACATGGTTGGAAGGTACATGAGCAAGAAGAAAGTGGTTTCCTCTAGTGACTCAACTCACAAAGTGGGGCCACAAATGAGCATCTCCTCTACAGATGATGAGCTTGTCGCCAAGGCAACAAAGACAATTGGTGTGTGGTTATTTTGCTACCATTTTCTGTAGTCTGTAAAGTGGTGTTGTTTTGTTGCCTACCTGGTAAAGAAACCAAACATTTTACAAAAACTAAATTAAGCTAGATATTTCCTGTGGCTTCACCCAGATTGTGTTTGTTTCCATTCAGGGTCTTTCTTAGACAGTGGTAGTGTCCTGTTGTCAGTGGCAGCCTGTACAGCTCTGGGAGAAATTGCACGGAATGGCTCCCTGCTGATCCCTGCAGAGGGTGACGGCTTCACCAAACTCTCCACTGTTGAAAATCTGCTGGCCCGCATCACCTCTGGCAAGGAGAGCATAAAGGTAAGCTCGAGCTCAACAAAAGGAAGTGGCTGTTCATCAGTTGTGCACATTGGGTTTACAGTGTGTTGGTTTTGCATGTACTAATGATCTCATCATTTGATTCTCTGCTAAATAATAGGGTGATCTTTTTTGTGTCTGTCCTGTTCATGTGTGATCCAGATGAAGGAGCGTTCGATCCAGAGTTTAGGTTACCTGCCGGTGGGAGATGGAGACTTCCCTCACCAGAAGAAGCTGCTGCAGGGACTCATGGACTCTGTAGAGGTAAAAAAATAATGTACTGACTGACAGTAGCATCAACATTAGCTGTGCAGATTTATTTGGGAATGTAAGGTAGAACAGTTGCTCAGATGTTGGTACAGTCATTTGCAAACCCCGGGTACAGTGGTTTGAGTCTCCGTTTCTCGCAGCTGCCTGTCCACAAGAATGACCCAGGGGGAGTTAATAAATGATCAGTTATTATTATAAAATTTACTTGATTTGCTGTAAACACGTTGAGGACTGTCTAGTTTAGCTTAAATGGATGTTTCAGCCAGTAACGGAGATGTTCCTGAGCTGCTCGAGTGAGTATGATCTCTCACTTTCTTACCGTTAAGGCCAAACAGGTGGAGTTGCAGTTCACTGTTGGAGAGGCTATCACCAGTGCTGCAATAGGCACAAGCTCTGGAGCTGCTAGAGACCCATGGACCTGCACCGAGGACCAGTACACTCCACCACCCAGTGAGTACACTGGCTTGTCTCAGTGAAATGCATGTAGACATATTCTCTTGCAGCTCTCAGCAGTTATAGGATATTCAAAGGTTTATTCAGCTTTCAGAGCATTTATTACCTACAAACAGAAACATATTTACATAGTTATCATGTACTGTATACAAATGTTAAAACATTAATTTAGTCAATTGACAGACTTTGCACTTTCTTCTTTTCTCTGTCAGATGTGAAAAACAATGATGTGGTCCCTTGGGTCCTCAAATCTATTCTGTCCAAGTACATACCCAGCCAGAACCCACATGTCCGCCAGGCATCCTGCATATGGCTGCTCTCCCTGGTCAAGAAATTCAGCCAACACAAGGAAATCACAGTGAGTTTCTGTGCAGCTCTATACCTGTAGTCAAATATATTCTCTTGTTTTTACCTCTGTGCATAAGCTTTTTTTTTGGGAATCAGAGGTTAAAAATTATATTTCCTATGCACACACATTTATGCTTGTGTTTACCCAATAGTTTTTATTGTTAATAAATCAATTGTCTACCTTTATTTTTAAAGTCCTATTTAAAGGAGATTCAGGTGGCGTTCATCTCGGTTCTCTCAGATCCAGACGGTAAGATGAGAGTTCTGTCTAGCCAGATCGAGGTGTTCATTACTTACAGCTAGTGTTTTTTAAATGTGCCTTATCGATACATGTCCCTCTTTCTCTAGAGCTGAGTCAGGATGTGGCATCTAAAGGGCTGGGTCTGGTCTATGAGATGGGAGGAGAAGGTGACCAGCAGGAATTGGTGTCCACCTTAGTGGAAACACTTATGACTGGCAAAAGGTGAATGAATGGTTGAATAAAATACCACAACACAAGAAACTTTTTGCTTTCAAACATTCCCAGTGTATGAACATAGTTGACAGCATTTATATATATTTTCAAAAACAGAGTCAAACATGCTGTCGTAGAAGATACACAAGTGTTCCAGGGAGAAGGTTTGGGGAAAACGCCTGATGGGTAGGTTATACATCTACATTTCATCAAAATGTAAAACTAATGCTGTGAGTGTATTTCTATGGCTTCAGTACACATAACCTTAGTTTTTTCTCTTCTGTTGGTGGTTCCTGACAGTCATGGTCTGTCCACATACAAGGAGCTCTGCTCATTGGCCAGTGACCTGAACCAACCAGATCTCGTTTACAAGTTCATGAACCTGGCCAATCACCACGCCATGTGGAACTCCCGCAAGGTGTCCTACTCTTTCTTTCTCATTCACAGCAAAGCAGCCTTTTGCATTTCCACATTTTCTTATCTCCTTTTCCCTCTCCTCTTTAAAGGGAGCAGCGTTTGGCTTTCACATGATTGCTGCCAAAGCCGGTGAGCAGCTGGCTCCATTCCTGCCCCAGCTCGTGCCTCGTTTGTACCGTTATCAGTTTGACCCCAATCTGAGTATTCGCCAGGCCATGACCAGCATCTGGGATGCTCTGGTCACTGATAAAACCCTGGTAGGACACTCGTGCATGTATAGATAATTGTCTACTGATGCTGTATTAGTCAATATTTTAAGAAGGATACTTGTAGAGAGAGGTGTGTGTGTGTGTGTGTCTGAGAGAGAGAGTGTGAGACATAAACGAGTTAGTATTGTTTGTTCCCTTGATCCAAAGCAATATGTCCTAAGAGAATATCATGCTCATGCACGTTTGTTTGTTCTGATGTGCCTCAGGTGGACAAGTATCTAAAGGAGATCCTGCAGGACTTAATTTCCAACTTGACCAGTAACACCTGGAGAGTGCGTGAGTCCAGGTACGGCAGCAGAACTTGCTCTAAAGAACTAATTATTACATTAAGATGATTAAACTGTGACTGATAAAATCACTATTGACTTTGTGTATAGCTTCAGGTATTTTTACTGCTATAATTTCTAATCATTCTTATAAACTCTGAACCTACTTTAATGACACTGGCCATTGTAGTTTCACTGACTACAGCAGTTAATGGGACCATTATTACCATTGTAGCTATAGTAACTTACTAGTTGAACTTGTAATGTTCTTGCAGTCTTTTCCATTTATTCTGAATAACAGGGTCAGTAACCGTGCTGTTCTATCATATAATAGTTCAAGGAAGTATAATTTGATGAATTCCTTTTCCATCCAGCTGTCTGGCTCTGAATGATCTAGTTAGAGGTCGCCAGGCTGACGACCTCATCGAACATCTTGCCGAAATGTGGGAGACACTGTTCAGAGTTCTTGATGACATCAAGGTGAGCCAGAAATCAAAATGAATGTTTGATGTCATATTACCACAGTAAATGATGACAATGAGATTGTACTGCATGGCACTACTTTATACCTGTAGGAGAAATATACTAAATAATAATTATAAATATTTCAGGAATCTGTGAGGAAAGCTGCAGATCTAACACTGAAAACACTCAGCAAGGTACGTGTGTTTGATCCGTAAGACTGGCCTGTATATATTGTATATTTATTTGTGTGCATGCTAAGGCTGAACTCAAAAAGCCAGATATTCATTTGTTAGAAAACAGTTAATGTAACAAGCTCTCTACACTACACCACCTCTCCCTTCAGGATCAGAATATTTGCTGATTATGGTAGTCGGGACAGCTCTAGTGTGTCCATGTGGATAACCTGTCCTCTGACACTCTTATGTCTTTTTGTCCAGGTGTGTATACGTATGTGCGAGTCTACAGGGTCTGCAGCTCAGAGAACTGTTGCAATACTGCTGCCAACCCTGCTGGAAAAAGGCATTATCAGCAACGTCTCAGAGGTCCGCTCACTCAGGTAATGGAGATATTCACTAGATCTTTGTTCACCACCAACAATTTACCTAAAATCCCAGCAACTTACTATAAATACATACGATCAATCGCTTTATTCAGTTCTTTGTTTGAGATATACTGACTCACTGAAACATATATTTGTCACAATCATCAAGGTAAGTAACAAGGAATACATTTGGGGGTGCAGTTGTCTAAAAATATGAATAATTTATCCAGAATACCAGATTGTAATGTTTTGCTATCTGTTCATTTTGGTGCAATTACTAATAATATATTCTAATTACTAATGATGTGTCTGCCTTTTTTTACTCTACTAGTATCCACACACTTGTGAAGATTAGCAAGACAGCCGGTGCCAGACTGAAACCTCATGCTTCCCGACTTATCCCAGCCCTGCTGGAGGCCCTTAGTACCCTGGAGCCTCAGGTTCTCAACTACCTCAGCCTCAGAGCCACAGAGCAAGAAAAGGTATCCATGTCTGGAACCAAGCTCTTTCATTTTTAATCCCATTAGGTTCCATTGTCATGAATTATGTATTGTTGTTTTGTTTTTTACAATCCAGAGTGCCATGGATGCTGCCAGACTAAGTGCTGTCAAATCTTCCCCAATGATGGAGACCATTAATATGGTAGAAAAATAGTTTTTTATTTTTTAAAATCTGACAAATCGGAAAGAAGAAAGTTTCCATGAGTTGTGTTTTGTGTGTTCAGTGTTTGCAGCACCTTGATGTTTCTGTGCTGGGAGAGCTGGTCCCAAGGCTCTGTGAGCTGCTCAAGAGTGGAATAGGATTGGGCACCAAGGTACAACACATTCACGAATACGTAGATTGCCATATTCTGTACATGTCTGTCTCCTTTACATCCATCACATGCTGGCTCTTGCTTTGCAAAGATATACCGAGTCCCGTTGACGCTTGTCTCCTCTTCATAGGGTGGCTGTGCTAGTGTAATTGTCTCACTCACAGTACAGTGTCCCCAGGACCTCACCCCATACTCAGGTGCAGCACTAGTTTACATCTGTTCATGTTTTGTGTTTGCTGTTTTTACATGAGGGAATTCTGACTGTGCTACTTTTGGTGTTTCCAGGTAAACTAATGAGCGCTCTGCTGAGTGGTATCCATGACAGGAGCACTGTAGTACAGAAAGCATTTGCCTTTGCTCTGGGGCATCTAGTCAGGGTAAGCACCATTTTTCACACTAATAACATCAGTGGTTCTCTTCAGTGATTGCGTAACTATGGTTTATTTTACCTGGTTGCCCCATCAGACAGCAAGAGACAGCAGTGTGGAGAAACTACTGCTGAAGCTCAACGCTTGGTATTTGGAGAAAGAGGGTGAGACAACTGAAAACATGTCATCTTTACTCAACTGAAACATCAATGCAGATCTAATTAAACAAGGTGTTTGAACCAAACAATATCTTTGATCTGTCCTTTCTTCCCTTTGCTCCGGTTCCTTAACGCTTTTCGTCTTCAAGAGCCGGTGTATAAGTCATCATGTGCACTGACCGTGCACGCCATCAGTCACTACAGTCCTGATGTGCTGAAGGGCCATGCGGGAGTGGCTCTGCCGTTGGCCTTCCTGGGAATGCATCAGGCACCAGGTGCTGATGAGGAGACAGGAGAAAGCCACGATGCCACGCTGTGGGCTGAGGTGTGGCAGGAAAACGTCCCAGGTGATCAGAGATACTCTTTTAGTCTAAGCTTGAAATTACTTACTTTTGGTAATCAGTTACAAAGCATTTATAGTATAGTAGTGTGTATATATATATATATGTATGTATGTTTGGGAATAGATTTATACATATATTTTAAACATTTCCTCAATTCCAGGAAGCTTTGGAGGCATCAGACTCTATATGCCAGAGTTGATTGCTATCACACAAAAAGCGCTGCAGTCCCAGTCCTGGAAGATGAAGGCTCAGGGTGCAGCTGCCATGGCAACTGTTGCCAAGGAACAGACTGGCTCATTGGTTGCACCACACCTTGGCATGGTGTTGAACGCTTTAATACAGGGACTGGCTGGACGCACATGGGCTGGCAAGGTAATGACTGCTAATGCACCAGGAAGACAATAAATACACGATTGAACCATCTTTTTTAAAAGCGTTTCTCTTTGTCTTCTTGTTCTAGGAGGAGCTGTTGAAAGCCATTGGCTCCGTAGTCTCCAAATGCAGGTGAAACGTCTTCATGAACTCCCCCCACCCCCATCAATGGCAGAGTTTTGTGAAGCAATACATTAACTTCTGGTCTTTATTTCTTTCCTTGTGTCCTTGCTCTTTAGTGCTGAGCTCCAGAAGCCCTGCACTGGCCAACCCACCATCTCTGAGTTGCTGGAGGTCGTTTTGAAGGAATGCCGCAAAGAGAGTCTGGTATATAAAATGGCTGCTCTGCGCTGTGCTGGAGACGTGCTTCACAGCAGCCAGGAGGATTCCTTCAGTGACGTGGCAGCAATTATTTTCCCTATGATCAAGAAGGTGAAGTCACATCTACTAAGTGAATGTTGTTGGTTTGTTGTTATGGTGACGTGGCTGAATCTGTCCTATTAATTTCCAACAGAGCTGCCCAGAGAGTGGTGGTGCGTCCCCGAGGTCACTGGAGGATGACGATGTCGATGTGAAGGAGAAAGAGCTGCAGACTGAAGCTCTGCTCTGTGCTTTGGAGACACTTGGAAAGACGTGGCCCAGGAACCCACAGACTCAGGGTGAGCTGCAGCTTGTCATGAAATCAGACATAGTTTTCAGGAGCACTGCTTTGACATTACATGTTACCTGGTTTATACGTAATCAACCTTAAATCACACTTTCCAAACTATAAGATGTTGTGAATTCTAAAGAATATTAATGCAATGTTATAATAATGGAAACATTGTATAATTACACTTGTGCTTCATAAATCTGCATTTATCATACATGATACAACGTTTTAATACCCTCGAGTACTGCCCTTTTACAAAATCTAAGCGTTTAAACAGTCAGCTCTTCTCTGAATTGAGTGTCTGTCTGTAGTTCGTTTCCAGGTGGAGGTGTGCGCCATCATGTGTGAGAAGCTCAAACTAAGCACTTGGAAAGTCCAGCTTGTTGTTCTACAGTCCATGAAGGCGTACTTCCAAGGGTAAGGATCAGCAAAGGGACATTTCACATGGGTTTTTAAAAATGATTTACCTGGAGCTGTTTACTGGGCAGGTTGTTACTGCTTGAGAAGGGCAGTGAAGACTTCAACGCACTGTCACAGATTCTTACAGAGACCTGTGCTGCTCTGACACACCCTTTAGGTAAGGGCCTCACAATGTTGTTGTACTTTGCACAAATCTGTAATGTTTTTCATCTCACTTGTTCTTATTTTTTGTAATCCAGAAAACAAAAGTTACTCGTCTGTCAGGACAGAGGCTTTGTCAGTTGTGGATTTAATTGTAAAGAAAACTGGAGGTAAGGTTGTTTTGGGTTTTTTTGGCCATCGTCGTAAAGTGTGTTAAGTTCTTCATAAAATTCTTTTCATTCTATTTTGGTATTTATACAAACGGTTTGTTTTAAACATATTGATTCCTGCGCAGATCAGCCACAACATTAAAGGCACTGACAGATGAAATGAATAACACCCACAGGTGTCACTCACAGACATGTACGTGACGACACGTCACATTTTCATTTCAATTTGGTGCCTTTGCCCCACACTGCACATATAGTGCTTATGTATTTGTGCCTGATACTCAAGCTCACCTTCAGGTTTTCTAGAATGTATGTCTTTAAGAGTTCGCAAAGCAAGCTATTCGATATTAGGCAAGACATGTTAATGTTGTGGCTGATCAGAGACAGAAGTGTATCTGATAAAATATGTTTGTGTTCATATGATGTCGACAGAGAGTGAACAGTGGGATTGTGTGTCCGCGAAGAGCCGAGAGCAGCTGCAGCGCTCCCTGTCGACGCTGCAGTCCGACAGCAGACCCGACTTGAGGGATAAGGCTCAGGAGCTGCGCAGACACATCCAGAGTCAACCTTGAGCCCACATTCTGCTCACAGAGCCTGACAAATGTGTACAGTTACAAACACAAACTCCCTCCCAAACAAAAGCATCAAGTTCTGATAACGTCATTAGCTCTTTTCTTGACTGACTTCTTTGGTACAGCCGTCTTCTCTCACAGAAAATGTCTCTTATCTTTGTGTTGCATATCCATATCACCCAAAGTTTACCACAGGCTCTGCAGCTAATTTGTGTAAGTGCTCAACTTTATCTGATACAAGTTTTTGAGTGAGCCCACTCGTGGCAGTAGTGAAAGTGTCACGTTTCATATGGTTCATTTAAGTGGACGGTCAGATACTGATAATAGATGCTAAATAAACCAGTGTGTTGGGATTGTGGACACTGTATATCTATAGCCCCAGACCGGGGACTTTTTACTACTGTTGTGGGTTCAACCTACCTAATGAAATGACCACAGAAGGTTGACTGGTCAGATCTCATTCGAGGTTTGAATGTGTGCTAAAAATAGTTTTTTTTTGTCTTGTTTGTAAGCTGAATGAACAGTGGTCTTGAAATCAAGTAAAAAAAAAAAATTTATTTCAAAGTGAAGCGATAGTTGTTTGAATTTGTCCCTGATGAAAATAAAACTACCTTGATAATTTGGATGCGTGATTTTTCTTTTGTCCTCATTGAAAACAGCATTACCTCATACTCCTAATGTAAAGAGACTGTATTAAATGACTTTGACAATCACTCCATTAAAAGCTAATAATAAATCCTTTGGGGAAATTCTTGTGGACAGGCGGTCCTCTTAATGTGCAACGTGTTCAGGGACACGCGTGACTGTATGTACTTGTACTGCGCAAGTGCTCTTACTGACACGTCCCTGATGTGCCACTAGGTGACGTCCACATTGTACATCAGACTAAACCTGCAGAATCACGAGTCAAACATTAGTATGACCTACTTTATTTAGTAAAATATATGAACAAGTTGGCTGCACATAAACCAGTAATTTTAAGGAACATGAACAATAAGAGATAAGCAAAGATGAAGTTTAGATAAAGGACATTTACAAGACTGATAAAACTTTAAAAGTCAGAAGCAAATACAGCTTTAAGGTTTGACAAAACATCTGTAGAATAAGATGGGAACATGACTTTACACATTAACAGAAACCACAGTGAAAGTTATGTTTCCAGAGGAGGATAGATTTGAAATTTGACTGACTGGATCAGCTATCCTTGTAGAACTCTTAACCGATGAGCTGCTTGTTCCTCTTGTCTTTTGGACGTGACTTCTCTTGACCTTTATGAGGAATGTTGGCATCACTTTGGCTGAGTGCAGTCCGCGTCACAGTGGACATGCCATCGACAAACTTTGTCTTGAACAGGACGTTGGCGTTGGTGAACATGCCGTCCTTTAGCGACACCACAACAAACTATGGAACAGAGTTGAAACACATTTAAAAGCAAAACCTCGACTCACAAAATAACCATTCACTGCCTACATTAATCCAACTTCGTGACCTTGTGCATTGCTTTACTGTACCTGAGAGTGTCTAAAATGTGTGCGCAGCATCTGTCCAATGTTCTGTGTGTGTGACAGATCCAGAGCAGCGTCAACCTCATCCAAGATGTAGATGGGAGCAGGTTTGAACAGCAACATGGCCAGGATGAGAGACAAGGCCACCAATGACCTGGAAACACACAATAAATAAGGCTCTCAATAGAAGCAACCGACTTCATCTTTACATTCAAATAAAATCTCTGAATCTCTGAAAATTAAAGTGAGCAGAATGAGTCTGCAAAGCAAGTTGTGCAAATTTCATGGCAACTTGTATGGTAATTCAGAAATGTGTATGGCCTCCACATGACTTATACAATACTGATATTGATTTTGATAGTTTCCTAGTGCAGTGTACTCCAACCACTGGGCCGGTCTGTGGGTCATTTGGTACCGGGCTAATATTGACAATCAGAGTTGTTGTTTTAAAACAAAAACAACCGATACTCTAAAGCATAGGTGTCAAACTCCGGTCCTCGAGGGACACAGTCCTGCCTTTTTTCCAACTAACCTTACACCTACAGCTGCTGATTGACCAAACACACCTGTACCAGGTAATCAGCAACATGCAGGCTGGAAAACCTGCAGGGCTGTGGCCCTCGAGGACCGGAGTCTGAGGAGCAGATACCCGTCCTATTGCTGGGTTACTGCACCTCTATAGGTCAATCAGCTCCTGGTATGTAGATGTATGAAGATGCAGTAAGACTTCTTGTGACAAACATAGGTATATACCATTTTGGAGTACTGGACTACGTGTGCAACCTGGTTGAACTGCACACACTGCCTAGTGATGCACAAACAACAACAACATATATCATTGTCTCATCATCAGCGCCCCTGCTCTCTAAAGACTGGCAGATTGAGATTGAACTATATACAGCATGTGTTGTCCAAGGACCCTTGAGGAGCTTTTTGCTGACCTTTGCCCACCACTGAGCTCAGTGAGGTTCTCCTTCCATGTGTTGCCCAAGGCCACCTTGAACTCAAGGCCCTCCAAGACACCACAACCCTGCGGAGGAGCCAGCTTTGCAGTGGCTCCAGGCAGCAAAGTGGAGAAAATAGAGCCAAAGTCCTTGTTTACCTGCAGAGACAGTGAAAGGCCTTTATTCACAGCCAATGAATGATGTGACAGTGAGGGCATACGAATTAGACGTAAGTTCAATGTTTTTGTTAAGTATAAAGCAGTTCGCCTTATTCCTTACTAGAAACTACATTATTACCCAATGCATCTAGGGGCACTATGAGACCTACCCATATATAAGTGGTAGAAATAAAAAAATAGGTGCGTAAATAGGGAGCCAACCTTCTGCCAGGCCAGGTTGAGAGCCTCATTCTTCTTCTGGTCCAGCTCCTCAATGGTCTGCAAGATTTTCGCTTTGTCGTTCTCCACAATCCTCTTCTTCTTCATCAGGTCATTGTACTGAAGGACGAGACAAAAGTGAGCTCCTATACGAAGCCCTGCCCGACCTACAGCACTGTCCCTCACAGCCTGTGTGTGTTTGTCCTCACCCTTTCTTCTGCCTCATTCAGCATGTTCATGGCCCTCTTGTTAACATTTCTCTCCAGTTTGGTGGTCGTCTCCTCCAGCTTTTTCAGTCGCTGGCCGGCTTCGCGGGGGTTGTTAGTCTTGAAGTCGTAGGAGGTGTTTGGCTGGCCAAAGAACTGGCGCTCTGAATGGATCCAGTCGTGTTCCTCCAGCATGCGTGACACCTGGAGGGAAAAGAAACAGGTGTAGGAGACATTTTTAGAAGACCCAAATCACAGCCAGTAATCCAGTGCTCATCGTTTGCACATCACTGTACCTTGTCAGCAGCGTCGTGGCTGTCTTTGCGGTGCTTACTGATGTTGTGCTCCAGCTCCTTGATCTTCAGCTGGGCTTCATTGTTTTGTTCCCTTATCTTATTAGCCTCTGTGCTCTTTGCCTGGAACAAATCCCTCAGTTGAGCAAATATTCACAGACCACTGTTTTAGACTTATTTATACGAGCTCTGATTCACCTTGAGTTCTTTGTCCTGAGCCATAATTACTTCCTTCTGTTTGGCCAACTCCTCCTGTGCTTTACGCACTGCCTCCTGCACAAGAGTGAACGAGGAATGGTGTAAACAGAGAGAGCACATGAGAACAGTATCATAGCTAAACACGGATACAGCAGCTTGTTTCGAGATATGATGGAAGACATTGTATTAACTGGGCATATACATGACTTAAGACACTTATAAATAGGTAAACATCTTTGGGTTTTAATGGGGAACAAATACCTTGTTCTGGGAAACAGTGCAGGCCATGCTGTCTATCTGCTCCTGAATGGCCTTCATGGCTTCGTCTACGGCCTGAATCTGCTGCTCATAACCAGCCTGCTCTCTTCGCAGCTCCTCCAGCTCCAGCGCCACAGCCTCAGACTCCTGCACACATGAGCAAGAAATTGAAAAGGGAAATGCATACGATTAATTTACCAGAAGCATCAAAAAGATGTTTTTAATAGCGACAGCTAACAATGTAATACAAATATTTTAGTTTTGCATGGAAAGAATGAGTGGTCCGTGTACCTGCTGCTTCTGCTTTAGCTTCTTATTGAAGGCATCAGCTTTGCCTTTGGCATCATTTAGTTTCTGCTGAGCAGCTTTTAACTCTTTCTCACGTTCTGCCTCCGCATTCTTCATCTTGTTTTCCAGCACCTTGTACTTTTCTTCAGCTCGCTTCTGCACCTCCTTGGTGACACGCAAAGTCTCCTCACTCTCCTCTGATGAACAGAAAAATGCAAATGATATAAATCAATCTATAGAAGTAGCAATACGCCTAAACTAACCTAACCATTGTAATCCATCATGCCTGTGCATGTGTAGACATGTGGAATAAAGCATACAGTGGCTGTTGTACTTCTACTGCCTTCAGTACTATTCGTGTGTATTAGTTTCTGACCAATAGCCTTGCGCAGCCGCTCCAGCTCTTCTTGCTGCTGGTGGAATGAGCTTTGCTGCAACTTGGATTGCAAAATCTGTTCCTCCTCCACCTTCAGCTCATGCTGCTGCTTGAGCTGCCGATATCTACGTTAAAAGAAAACAAAAAGGCACGGGAGAAATAATTTACATCTCATTCACGCTATTTAAATTTAGGACGGTATTTGACGGTTGTGTTTTCATACTTCTCTGCGATGCCCTTAAGACTGGCCAGCTGTCGTTCAGTATCATGAAGAAGTGTCTCTTTTCCTTTCAAGTTGTCCTGAACCTCCTTCAGCTCCTGCAGACTAGACAGGACTGATGCGGACTGGGAACGAGCACCTGGCAGAGAAACAAAAAGTTGTACACTTGGTTAACTGATTTAATGGTGTGATGACTGGCGCTGAGGCAATAAGCAAAAATAGTCACCGTGGTCACATTACATATATGAGTATGTGTATTGTCCTTGTTCTCACCTCCACTCAGAGTTCCCTGTGGATCAAAGATGTCCCCTCCAAGAGTGACCGTCTTGGTCATCACCTGCTTGTCAAAAGCCACTTTTTTGGCGTTGTCCAGGGTGTCACACACAAGCGTGGAGCCAAAGACGTACTCCATGGCCTTACGCAGGTCCGATTCATAACCCACCAGGGACAGAGCTGTGTGGACGTTGTCTTCTCCAACCTACCACATGCAGTTAAAATAATCAATCAGATCACTTCATTTGCAAATGTGGCGGTATTTTATTTTTATTTAGGCCTCGCACCAGACTCTTGGCAGTGTTGACCACTTTGTCGTTGAGCGTCTTAGCAGAAATCTTGTTGAGAGGAATGATTGTGTACCTCCTCTGCAGCTCTCCCTTCTCCAGTAGCTTTTTACCCGTCACCTGGCAGAATCACAGGCTCAGGTTACAACTCGTGTTATGAAAAGGATACAAACACCCAAACCCGAACACACTAGAATAACACGCACACTGCC
This sequence comes from Microctenopoma stevenorrisi, assembly GCA_032270685.1. NCBI lineage: Eukaryota > Metazoa > Chordata > Actinopteri > Anabantiformes > Anabantidae > Microctenopoma > Microctenopoma stevenorrisi. Next base: position 11,456,626 of record JAUMTR010000001.1, read on the forward strand.
TGCTCACACACCTACCTCTGTGTCGGCTACGATGTTATAGAGTCTCCCTCCTGCTACCACCTCTAGTGCTGTTGCATAAGACACGTCACGGACTGTGATTAGGTTAGCCAGCAGCCCTTTCACTTTGCTACGGTCCCACCCGCGCTCTGGGTCCCTAAAACAAAGACATTTTTACAAAATGTAAAAAAATGTTATCCTTCCTACAACTTCATTAATGTGTTCACTCATACACAGAAAGAGGTTACACTTTTGCTTATAATGAAGCTAAAAACGTATTTTAAACCAGACAAAATCTCTGATTTGTTAAATTATTGCATCACTTAGTTTCTCTGTGGTCCTTGTGTTTGTGATGCATGACTGTATCTATTGTGTTTAAAATGTGCTGCATATTTGAAGTTATAAATAAAAGCAATTTAATTTAAGCCCTTACTTATATTCAAAGCGCAGGTTGGGGAAACGGGACACAAGACGCTCATAGGTCTCTTTAAGTTTTTCAACTTCCCTGGACAGATGGCGTCTTTTATCCAACAGACTCTCCTCCTTCCCATCTAGGAACAGACAGACATGGGTCAGTTGTTATTATACACTGTTCTTCAGAAAGTTATGGGACTTAACTTGAGCACATACAGACACATTACCTTCATAGTTGAGTTTAGCCAACTCAGCCTCTAGTTTCTCCCTACTCCTTCTGACAGCCTGCAGATTGTCCTGGTCCTTCTTGTAGCCACTGTCCATCTTTTTTACCTCTGCTTGTTTGGTCTTCAGCTCAGTCTGGGCATGTTTCAGTGTCATCTGGGCCTGCATAGAAAAAAGATAAAATATCTCTGTAAAGTTGCTACAACATTTTAATTTAACTTACCCGACGCACATTAAAACCCTGGCAGATAACCCCCCCCTCACCTGCTTGGCCTCAGTGTCTGCCTTGCTCATATCATTTTTGCAAGCCATCATCTGCCCAGCCAGAGTGTCCTCCTCTCCATCCTCATTGGTGGAGAGACCAGCTGACACAGCCTTGAAATGCTGTTCAGCCGCCTCAAGCGCAGCACTCTCTTTCTGTCCCTCCTCCTGTACAGCTTGAAACTGCTCCATCAACTTAGAAACCTCTTTTTCTTTTACTACAAGCATTTTCTTGTCCTAGGGATGGAAGGAAAAAAGTTGAACAAATCAGAAAGTATAATCTGCTGTTGTGTTTTTTTCTGTTAAATTAGCCAAGTAGGCAGATGAATTTATAATATGATAGCATGGTCTCATTACCTCCTCCATGCTTTTTACAAGCTCCTTCCTCTTCTTGGTTTCATCTTTAAGATTCTGTTTTTTGAGGTCAAGGGCACTCTGGGCTTTGGCATCAACACGCTGCACATCAGCAAGAGTCTCCTCCAAGGATTTTAATACTCCATTCACCTCCTACAGATACATAGGCAGATAAATATTAGCAGCATTACTCAAGATACCTTGCTGTTTTGTTTTATATGATAAAAGCGTGTAAACATCTTGAACATTTTTCACTAAAATATATTTTAATGCTGAGGCAGTAACCTAGGCACAGGCAGGATTTATATGGTCAGCAACAAATGCAAGAATGAGGAAAGGTTACAAATAAATCCTGTGACCAGTACCTGATCTTTTTTCTTCTGCAGCTCCTGAATCTGGGCTGAGAGTTCCTGGACTTTGCTCTCATTCTCGGCCATGCTAGCTTGCATCTTGGCAATGTTGTCTTGCATCCCTTTCAAGTTCTCTGCTGACTTTAGCTTGGTCTCCTCTGCACACACAAACAACCAGGCCACATACAGCCGTGACAGGTGCTGGATCTCACGCATCAGCTTCTGGTACTCTAGATATGATGATCGTTCCTGTAGGAGATGAAAGTTAAATGTTTATTTTTCATAATGATAAAGAAAGTTGGTGTGGCTTTGAAGTCAATCTACCTCTTGCAGTTTCTGCATGGTTGGTGTAATTTCCTCATCCAGAATCTAAAAGTGTAAATAAAGAAATTTTTTTATTTATTTATCTCGATTGGACCGATTTACATTAGTCAACGAAGATATGACACGTCTGACGTACAGTCTGAATTTCCTTGAGTTTGGCCTCCTTCTTCTCAATTGTCTTCTGAGCACTAATCTTTTTACATTCATACATCCTGGTACCTGCTGCTTCTTCAATCATAGCAAGGATCTGAAATAAGAATGGCAGTCAGTGAAGGATCTTAACAGCAGGAAAATGTATGAAGAAGTCCGAGCAGCATGTGACTGTATGTGTGTATGTATTTACCTCTGGTGGCTTCATATTTAGAACTTTGGTGATTCTCCCCTAAAAGACATATGCACATAGTATTTTTTTAAATATATATATGTGAAAACATATAAGCAATTTGTTGGGGTATACCCACATGGAAGATCAGAACACCAAAAAACACATCAACTGTGCACTCAGTCAGACAAAAGACTGACCTGCATGATGAGAAAATGTGGGTTATTGACATTGAGGCCAACAGAGCAGAACAGGTCCTGAACCCTGGTGTTGTTGGCATTCACCCCATTGATGAGGTACTTGTTCCTGCCACCAATTACCACCTTGAAGAAGAAATTAATTACGTATAGCCTACTTCAACTTTGTTCAATAATAAAAGGCTTTTGGTGTAAAATCTAAAAATGATGGTGACTGTCTTTGCCAACCTGTCTGGTGACCGTAATCTCATCGTGGGTTTCAAAACCCAGAGGACTCTGGCTTTTGTTAGAGTTGTCAAAGGTAATGGACACAGTAGCCTTGGTGATGCCACCCTGACCGTTTTTGTAAACCAGGTCCTGGAGGTTGGAGGCTCGTACCTTTCAAGTGAAAACGAAACAAATAGATAAATGGACAATTCTGCTGCGTGAACTTCCTGCCTTTAATGTAGTTAAATCAGAAAGTAAGATCGTGCTACTAGCTAACTTAACCATTTTGCGCTATCGCTTCAGCTAGCTTTAAGTCAACCTTACAGTCTACAAAAACACAAAACCGCTTTCACACTTACATGCGTGAGGTTAGAAATACCAAGAAGAAAACATATAGAGTCCAAGATGTTGGATTTGCCGCTGCCGTTCAGTCCGGTGATGGCGTTGAACAGCGGGTCAAAGCCGTTTATCTCGGTTCTCTGTGCGTAGGACTTGAATCCCTCAATAATAATAGACTTGATGTGCATCTTTAGGCTGTCCTCTCTCCGCTGATCCCGGCGTTAATATTGGTGGTGTGCGTATAGTGAATCAATAAATGAACGATGAAGCACTGGATTATAGCCCAGTGTTTACAACCGACACAGGAGGACTGGCACTTCTCTCTTCTAACTTGAATTTTGGCGGCAGGCGTTGAGCCGCTAGTCTGCCCCTTCAATGCCAGGGACGACGCAAATAATTTGAAAGTATTTTACCCACATGTGTACATAAAAACAACATATAAAAATAGTTTAATATGGGTGCTTTGAAATCTAAAAATAGAAGGCGACTGACATACACTTCACTAACATGTATTTGTATATTTATTTATTTTTCGTCTGGCAATAGTTTAGCCTACTAAACGCCCCCGATATCGTCACGTGTCTGTGTCGACGCCACCTATCGGAAAAAAAGCTGAACTGCGTGTGTAACGAGGGTGGCTTTGTGCGGTTCTAGAAAAACTGTATTAGCGGTGGTAGGAAGTGAATAGGCATAAGTAAGAAAATAGAGCGCAGCCTACTGTGAATGCATTTTATCAGAAAAGAACCTTCTCAAATATCCAAGGCTTACCTTTGAAACACTGCTGTTCAAATTCAAAATATTGGACAAAGTTGTATTTCCTGATTCCTTATAAGTTGCTCATCTAATGCTTCCATTTGCAGTGTTTTTGTTGACTGCAAATTGTAAACCAGCTTATGTAGATGCTGTATTTTTCTGTCAGTGTTATCCTGAAAAAAAAAACACTGCTGTAAAAACATGCGGCATCTATATCTACATAGCATTCAACTTAGATTCTTTAATTTCAAATGACATGTAATGGTCATTTTATTATTTAGTATAATAGATATACCTCATATTGTCCCCTTTTTTTCTGTCAGAACATTCACCTGTATGCCAAAACATCCCATGTAGCACAAAATAACCAATTTACTTATTATTTTATTTTTATTTTATTTTATTTGAAGTGATCAATATAATAAGTGCAAACTTCCTCTTGAGCCACTAAACCCCAAATTACCAGAATTGAGTACAGGAAAGACAGAGATGCCCACTAGTCTTTAGCTGTGGCACTGATTTTAGACCTAAACTGCCACAGGGAATAGGGACGATGTGAGTATGATACGTCATCAAATCAAGGGATTTGATAGACTATTGCTTTATTTGAAATGTACATTTTCACAATAGTACACCATAGATTTTTAGACAAATACTTATAAGATCACAAAAAATTGCTTAGCTGCTTGAAACCTGCAATTTAGAAGAGATACATTGAGCAGAATAATTTAGCAGAAGATATTTCATTGTGCATAACTATTCATCAAGACTCTAGCAGTGGAACAGAAAGCAAATGCTTACATTAAGCCCACATATCACGGTTAACAAAACTCATATACAATAAACCTGACACAGTTTTCTTGCCAATGCATACACATTCTCATACCTCAATGTACACTTACAAACACAAACACACACACACACACACGCACGCACACACACATAACATAGTACAATCCAACGTTTTATTTCACTATGCATCCAGGGGCACAGGACACATGGACAAACACACCAGATTGAATGCATAGAAGCATATCTGTGACAGAACAACACAGTCTCCTCTGTTGGAGTAGAAGGATGTGGGCTTGATGTAGGTCCAGTCAAAGTTCTGCAGGTTCAGTGACCTCTGACAGTGTTTATCACTCAGCGCAACCAGTGCACGCACAATCGAATATTTGGCTGAGCAGCTTGTGGCTGTCACTGACCGCACCTTGTCAAAGTGCAGCAGGAAACAGGGGTCATCCTGGAACCACAGGACACACAGTCATAAAATAATCGCTGTCACAGTGATTTAATATCTATGTAAAACACAACACAGCAAATAAGAAGCTTATATTTAAATATGAATTAATAAAAACTTAAGAAATAAATTTGACAAAAGTGAGTATTACAGACACGGATACAATTGTTGGTACCCTTCTATTAAAGAGAAAGGAAAACACAATGGTCACTGAAATAATTTGAAATTGTTTTAGGATTATTGTTCTGTTGACGGACCCATGACTCATGGCTGAGACTGAGCTTTCTGACACTGGGCAGTATTTCACTGCAGAATGCCTTAATAGTCTTGAGATTCATTGTACTTTGCACAGATTGGTGTGACCTGACACTGACGTATCTTGACCTTGGTGTTCACCTCTAATCTCTATGGATATTGTTTATATTTGTATTATCCGGTTATCCAGTTTTTCCTTTGGAGCCACATCCAGGGATGTTGGCAACAATCTCAAGAACCTTAAACCTCAGAATAATATGTGTAATATTTGTCAGGATACAAGTGTGATGAATTGTGATGGACTTCTAATGATATTGTATGTGCTCTTAGTCTGTTTTCTATAGCAAACTAAGAATAATATAGTACTGAGAAAAGGGAATTAAAATGTCATTTACCACATCAGGATCCCGTCCGTCAACCAGAGTCAGGTCTTGCAGCGACCAGACCTCTGTCCTCCTGTAACTGTCCTGTATTTTTGCGCGTTTGGTGTCTAACTTTTTGGCTCCAGACTTAAGGGATGGCTGAGATATTTGACATCCCACTATACATAATTGCACCATTTTGTTTTTACCAACTGCAGGAAATAAGACAACAAACAAAAACAAAACATTTAACCACCAAGGGCAACCCTAAACTGATGATTTTCACACAAGGACATGTTTAGTTTTCTTTACTTATTCTCTGGAATCAAATTCTTTTAACACAATTTTTTATGAACACATATAAAACATAATAATTCAATGTTGTCAATGTCGAGAAACGTGTTTACCTGAAACACAGAGAAAATGTCTTCCATGGGACGGTTCTTCAATCTCAATAAACTCCATTAGTCTCTGTTTAGCAGGTCGGAATAAAACTCTCTGCATCTCCTCCCTCAGAAGAGAAGACATCACTGGAGAGGATAAAAAGGAAAAGGGCAAAGCTAGAAGGTGGCAAAACACTCAAAAATGACCAAGAGCGAAGTGAGAGAAAATCCAAGTGAGGGACAGATGAGAAAACAATATGGACAGCAACAAAACCTGGCAGTGGTGAGGAGGGAGGTGTTTCCTCTCGTCAGACTGTGTGAAAATGTGTCATGTGAGAAATGAGCTCCTTCCACAGACACAACCCCCAACCCCTCCAGTCCACCCACTAACTTATACACAGTCCCACATACTCATCTTTCTATTACTTCAGTGGACATTAGAGTCGCTCTACTTAGTTACGCTTGAACAACCCTAACTAAATGAAACCCAAAATGTAATAATGTTCGTGGGCTTTCTGACCCGAGAAAGAAGTTGACTCCCCACAACAAGAGTAATACAAGTGCGCACACGCCACTTTGTGGTCATTTAACGCAATCTTCATTTCCTAATCCATCTTTCATTAAAATACTGCCTTTGTATCAACTTGCCAATGAGATATTTATTAGCATGGGAGCAATAAAAGGCCAATATCTTCATAATTTTAGCTTTTTATTGCTTCAATTAAGATCCATTATGATGCTGCTATTGATTGGGATTGTTTCCTGAGAATATGGATTTCACTCAGAATTTGTACTTACTTGACTGACGTGTGTCTCACACAAATACACACCTCACTGTAGCCGCACTGTATGTGGTTATATGTTTTATTTTCACAATACACACAGGCATTGTCTTTCTGACGTTCTGTGGTTTTTATTGTGTCTTTTTCACTCACTCACATATGGACGTTGATATATATTATGGCACTGTGCCCAATGTTTGTCTGTGATTAAACGGTTGTTGAGTGGGAAAAGGATGTCCCACAGCACTCTGCAGGGTTTCCATTACCTTGTAGTAATTCAATCTCTCAGGTACAAGTACAAGTGGGGTGTAGCACTTAAATAGATGGATTTTACAAGCACTTCTTGTGATCATGGTTTCACATACAGGACATTTAACAAGATGTATTGCTAAGCGGAGCAAACGCTATTTTTCAGCATACTTTTAGGTTCCAGTTGTGCGCCGCGGATCACATCGCCAAGGGAAGATGTTTCCACAAGCAAAACCACCCCAGAACGAATGAGGCCAAAGCACTGATTTGATTAGTTACCAGTAAAGAGTGGTTCCATTGGATTTGTCACATCTGTGAAAACAAAGATGGGTCGGTCTATAGCTAAGTGCTTTATTGTTGTTGTTCTTGATGTTTTTTGTGGGTGTACACCTGAAAGGCTTTCTGCATCTGAGATGGAAAAAATGAGAGCATGGGCAGGAAGTAGGAAGGAAAGCAAATATACAAGTGTTCTCTCAATCTTATGAATAACACATGAGGTTTATTGTACAAACTTTAACCCTGGGATCTCTGTTATGTACAGTGAATTGATTCTTAATTCAGAGTAAACTACAACATCAATAAGAAGTACAGTTATGTAGTTATGACAGTGTCAAAACCATTACAACTATGGGAGGAGTTTGGAAAGAGGGATCCGTGGTTAGGACATAGAGAAGGTGAAAGTTATTTAAGGACGGACATAAGAGAAGATTGGATAAGATAAACCTTTATTAGTGCCATGAGTGGGATATAAACCATATATGAAAGGGAATACAAAAGGAAATATAAGAATAAAGAAGAGTATGTTATGTAAGTAAACAACAGACGCCAACAGAAGACATCAAGGAGACAGAAAATAAAACGGGGAGAAAATTACAGATGACAACCGAAGTGAAGACTTAAAGAAGCAGCCTGAAGAGAGCAGGAGAAAAGAGCAGAGAAGGTGAATGAAAGTGAGACTCCGGAGAGGTAGTAGGGGCTTTAATACAAATGATCCAGAAAGATGTAGTTGGTGATGGAGAGTGATGAAAAGGAGAGGAAATAATGGGAAAAAGGAGATAATCCTATAGAAGCAGACAACAGCTAATGCAAACATCTAGAAGAGAACTGAAAAGGACTATTTAGTTCAGAGAGAGGCAGTGAGCAGTGTAATGAGTCCAGGCTGGAGGAAGGAATTAATGAGGTTAACACTGGGATATATTAGGTAAACTAGAAGAGCGTTAATGAAAACACTTGAAAGGTACAAGCTTAAGGCTGGAATTATAAGCGTGTGATGTTAGTAATGAGAACTGCTTTTTTCATTAGACACACGTAGATTTTACAGTGTTATATCTACAGTATATTTTGAAGTAATATGTGTTTTTCCTTTTATAGAGTTTTAATCTTATTTGGATAGAATGAAACAAGTTTGTACAGTCGTATCTCTGGCACAGATGCATATATATCAGTTCATGTAAGTCATGAACTGATATATGTGTTTCAGTCTTATGCTGAGTCACTTGTAACTCATGGGGGCTGGGCACGTGCAGCACATGACAGAAAAATAAAACTGTATTGAACTTTATGAGGTTTGTGACTTTGTTATAACATACGAACAAACTGCTTCATGTGTTGCAGATGTTATAAATAACAAAATGAAGACTTTTCTGCAGTGATACCATTGTTATTCAAAACTTAATATGGTGGTATCTTATCATTACTCAGTCAAGTAGGACTGGCTGCGAAGATAGGACAGAGGACAGGGGTGAAGACAGTCATGATAAATGCAATCAACTCAGGGAGATTATGAGGAAGGTGACCTGTGAATGTTAGAACAGGGCAATGACACATATCACATATGAAACCAAGCTCAATTTACAGCCACTCTTTGTCATGTAGCAATATAAAAATACACTTTTTTGCTGTGTGTTGTACTTCCGTTTGAGGGAAGATAACACATTTCATTCATTGCACATTATAAGCAAAGAACTTGCTCTCTAATTCTTGACTAAACTTCTTGCTCGCTATGTATTGCACTTTTCAGCCAACAGTGTGCCCAATGAATTGTCAGGTGGGCCAATGGGCCACAGTAAACATGACATTACACGTGGTATACTTGTTATCCTCAGAAGCACAAACAGACATGGTTTGATTTTTAGGCATATTTTGCTGGATAAAATTAACTACTTTTAAACAAAATAGTCTTCCTTTGAGAGAGATGATGCTGGTTTTGTAGTATTTAAATCACTGATATGTGAATGAAACAAACATAACTCATTTACAGATGTAGCAGGGCTTGCCCCAGTAAATATCCAGGTCTTTTAAACAAGTTTAATCTATCTGTCAACTGTGGAAATATATTATATTATATTTTATACTATAAATGTAAGTTGAATTTGCACATTTTTAAGTAAAAGTTAATTAATTTTATTTCATGTGCAGCAAGAGCAAATTTACTTGTTTATCTTACAATTTATATGTAAATATCATGTTTTTATAAGTCCCCGAATGGTACAAACTGCTATTACTGTAATATACAACATACAGGAACCTATATTTTCGGCAGTGCTGGCAACATTTTGTGGAATAATTGTCATTTCTTTAATGATATGTTGTCTGAGACTGTTGTAGGTTTAGTTTAAGAAAATACAGACCACGCTTACTTGTATATATAGTTTTCTCTGAGTTATGCTTGCTCTTTGTGTCATTACAAATTAGACGACCATTTAGAACAAATGTAAAGCAAACCTCTAACTCCACATTCAAAGAGGGTTATAACGTCACCTTGCAGTGAATCTAGGGGAATCTCGACACAGTCTGTGTACAACAGCAGAGCTTGTGATTGGATGGCGATAGAAAGGGAAACCCCTGATCATGAGGCGGGGCCATCCCTACCCCGATGAGCACAATCCAATGTCACATTCACTGCGACCAACACAGGGGCTTCCTGGAAATAGGAAAGTGGTGTCTATAATGCACATTAATGTCACTGTGCAAAATAATAGAAAACGGAAACTAAAATGGATACGCAGAGTGGCAAACATGTGTGTTATTTAGCACATCAAAAAGTAGACTGGCCTGGCTAGAAAAGCCACCAGTCATTTTCCTCCGTGAATGTCCCTCTGTCGCTGCTACTGTACTGTACAAATAGTGCGCCCTACTGTCTCTATTGCGCATGACTGTACGTCGTAATATGAAGTAGGCCTCCTGTTTTTTTCCTCAACCCGGAGTCCTCCTGGCCCCCACCACCTCGTTGCAACGTTCAAGCAAGCAAAACACGGAGGCTGCTGTCGGGTATTAACGGAGGTAAGGATTTTAAATCGCATATCAGACGCGGAGGTGTTCGCATATCGTGAAATAGCACGGCGGCTGTGCTCGGTAAACGGTGTTGTGGGGTTTTTTTGAGCGTGCGGAAGCGCTCGGACTGCAGAGGAGGCTTCGGGACTGTTTCCGCACGCTTGAGGGAGAGCAAGGCCCAGTGACCCACATTCAGAGCAGCCAGTGTGTATGTGTACGAGTGGGCGAGCGTGTGCGCATGTTTGAGCGCAGGGATTGTGTGTGTGTGTGTGTGTGTGTGTGTGTGTGTGTGTGTGCGCGCGCGTGCGTGTGTGTGTGTGTGTGTGTGTGTGTGTGTACACATACATACATACATCTGCCGCGAAAAATGTTTCCACCGTCGCTGGGTTTTGGACATTTCTCCGCCGCCGACGTTTCTGTTTTTGTCGGATATTGCCTGATGTTTTAAGGCTCGGTTTTCTCGCGGTGTTTCGGGACCAACGGTAAGAATTTTTTTAGAGATTATTTTGTCTTCAATGTCAGTTGCGTGACAGCTTGAGCCTCGGCGCCAGCCTGCCAGGAGAGAGACTGGTATTCCTCCTGTTTACTCCACAGATGTGACATACTTCACCTATCCACGGTGTCATTCAGTGTTTGTAAGTGTAGCCGGAGGAAACGGGGACAGTGCGAGCATTAAACCTCTGACTTAAACGGGCAGTTTTCTGTGGCGAGCTTAGTTAGCCTGCTAGCTAGCTGTACACTTACCGTTACGGGTTCCCCTTTTTCGGTTGTATAACGAACACCTGTGGCTCGGGAATATATGCTAAAACGTGTCTGGGGTTGTATAATAATTTAGGGTGGTTTTAGTTCACTGCTTTACGTTGTCACCGCTTGGCTGTGTTGCTAATGTCCGTGTTTATCCGTTGGCAGCGGTGTACAGTGGGCAGAGTGGTCCGGTTAATGTATTGCCCATTAGGACTGTTACTGTAGGTCGGGCCAGTGCAGTAGTGACCCGGGACCACCGCGAGCCTCTAACACGACTCACCAGGACACTGAAATGACCACAATAAGATGATCTGTCAGGGTGATGGCAATATCTTGTGCCAACTGTGACCTAACTTCATATTCGTCATATCTTAAAGCAAAATCCTCTATGGCAGGGCTTATTGGGTGAGATTTAAATGACTGTTTGTTATTCAATGGTGTCTGGGACTTTTTCACAAGCTTGGGAACTAATACATGCTAATATTAGAGGAGTATTTTTAATTGATATACTTATTACAAAAATTACGGACACTTTTCTTAGTAATTATTTTTAGATATTTCTTAAAGCAAAAATGACAAATATTTTCTGGTTCAGGCGACTCAGATGTAAGACACGTGATTATTCATGGTCATGTTTAGTAGCAAACACAAGATCTTGAGGTTTTCTACTGTGGGTTGGACAAAACAAGCTGACCATGAGAGGATGTAAACTACTTGGTGAAATTGCTACAGGAATTTTTTTTACTATTGTGTTACAAACGGAACAAATTATTAAATTTAAAAAGTAAATAATCCTTCATTACAGCCATACATAAAATTATCCAGTAGAAAAAAAATTCCAGGTGTCAAAATTTTCTGTTTTAGATTAGTGTAAACTGGATATCTTTGGGTTTTACACGGTTGGCCCATCTGGAATTGATCTCGGCCTCATCTCGGGAATTATGACACCTTTTCACCGTTTTGTGTTACTTTGGACACCAACAATAAGTATTTACTCATTCAGTCGTTACAGCTCAGAGAACGTGAAGGACATTTTTTGACAATCAACCCAAAAATATTCTAAGGATAATTTTTCTTGGTTGCAGTCACAACGTACTGTTTTGAATTTGCAGCAACTAGCATACTTACATTCTTTGTTGGTCTGTAGAATTTGCATGCTTGAAAAACAGTAAAAACACATGCTGACTGATTTATTTGTGAATATGTCTGGGTTTTCTTTTGTGTTACAGGTAAGGTCTGACCTGCATGCGAAGATTTGAAAAGTCCTCAGAAGGACAGGATCTCAAACTGTTTTGTCTGCAAGAAACATTCCACAACGTAAGGTAAATTATACTTAATCTCAGTTTTTTCCTGTATTGGATCACTATGCTCTACTAGTCTTTGAAGTTCTAATAACATTAGCAAAGTTACAGATTCATTCTACTTTTTTCTGTGCTGGGCTAACCTAGTTTATTCACACTTACCAGACACTGTGCTTTTTTATATTAGGGTTTAATTTATGTCAATTTACATCCTCTGACATATGTTAAAATATCCAAAACTTTCCCGATAAATCAGTAAAACTTATGTGCTGTGCTGGTTACGAAGGAAACATTGCAGCACTGAGGTTTACTGCTAAGTATTTTTTTTCTTAGGTTGTCACTTTGGCGAACATTGCTTCAAACTTTCCCCCAAGATGGCCCAGTGACTTACTGTGACCCCATTTTTGTGCTTTGTTTTCTCCGACAGGTTTGGTTGACTACTCTATCTTTCCTCTGGTCTGGTGCCCTCTCGTGACCCCAATGACCCCAATGCCAGTTTGGATAATAGAGTCAGCTTTGACCCCAAACCCCTTCTACGACCCCTGAGAAAAGACTAATTGACGGCGTGCATAAGCTGCAGTGGGGTGAGCAGTGACTACACATCACACTGATACAAGCAAAGCTGTGTTGTTATACAACTTATGAAAGAAGTTAACAATTTGGTCCCACAGATCATCTTTTACAGCAGAGTAAATGTAATTATGCTGTGTTTAGATAAGCTTTGTTCACTAATACATGTTGCAACAAGTTAAGTTGGTCAGAACTGGTCGACTGACATCTGTGTCATGATATAGGATACAAAACAAACATGTCCCTGTCAAAACAAATACATACTACATAATAGTACATGCATGTAAGAAGGAATTTGAATAAAATTTACATTATTCTATAGACTTGGTTTGCTCCTATTTTAAGTTTTCCTACGTTTCAAGTGTGTTTTAATTGCATGTGTGCTTGCATAAGCGATACTCATGTTTAGGCATCTCAGGATTTCATGTCTTTCTTTAGTGTTTGATCTCACTCAATCAGTAGGTAGAACGGGGAAGATATTATCATTCTCTTACTGTAGTCACCTTTTATGTCAGTCCACTACTGTATTGTAAACTGCCAGTGAAGCCAATACTGTAGTTTTTACAATACTTTTTCTGTTTCTCCAGGTGGTCTTCCAAATGCCTACCTCACGCCTAAAGAGCAATTCACTGCAGCCACAGCCCTGATCAGCAGCCACCATGACATCAAGCATAGGGTATGGTGCAAAACAACCACAAACACAAATTAAAGTACGTGGTCGTTTATTGGCCTGTACAGGCCAATGCAATTCAGTATAACTGTTGTGCCATCAATACTGGATTACTACTACTATTATAATAAATAATACCTATTACAATTATTATTAGTAGCAATATATAATTGCTTGCAACATTACAATTTCGTCACTAGATTTTTGTGTATGACACTCCCTTAACAACGTTGTTTTTAAATTGACATGTTAATTATATTGTAAGAAAGAACACACCTTGTTAAACTGCAGATGTGCTAAATCCTACTTGGCAAGCAAAAAACATTCCTTCTCTCTCACTCTCTCTCTGTCTCACTCTCTTTATGTGTGACCTAAAAATAATCCTCCTGGCATGTAGGAATCCTCTCATTAGCCAACATCCGTCATTAGCTATTATTAACAATGCATATCTGCTTTCAAGCTGCAAGAATGCATACACAGAAAAACATATAGTGAGTTCGGAAAGGTATTCTAAACAGTCTATAAAATGCTTTTTCTTTCTTTTCCCATAGGGATGATTGTAGCATTTTTGATGGGTTGATGGAAGAAGATGAAAAGGACAAAGCAAAACGGTAGAAAAATAAATGATTTAAGTGATTATGTTTTGGGTGATACATGCTTGTAGATGAGTATGAGTAAGATTTTAGGTCCTATAATGAATATATTGCATCAATTCTGTTATGTTATGCTTTTTATATTACGTTATATTATTATTATATTGCTTGAGGTTACAGCTAGTCTTTTCCAGGATTGTTGTGTGACTAAATTAGATGGACAAAAAACAAAACATGAAATTTCAATGTCAAAAAACTATGACTGCATAAAATTCAGATTTTAATTTTTGGCTTTGACTTTGATTGTAGTGTGTCCCGTAACAAGTCAGAAAAGAAACGGAGAGACCAGTTCAATGTCCTCATCAAGGAACTTGGCACCATGTTGCCCGGCAACACCAGGAAGATGGACAAGTCCACCATTCTTCAAAAAAGCATAGATTTCCTGTGTAAACACAAAGGTCAGGACCTTTCCCCAAGCTTCACCTCACTTCGTGTTTTCATGTTGAAGGCCTCAAACCTTCTTTTTCTAACATAAGGCTTGTTTAAGATGAACTATGCCTTACTTGGAAAGCAGGTGAGAGCAGATGGGAGCAACACGAGCAGTGGTGAAGTGAAAAAAGCTGCAGTTAAGACAAAAATTTCCCAAAAGTCATCCATAGGTTGATTACAATACTTTAATCCCCAAATGTCTGATCCTACTTGAAATGTTTTTATTGTTTATCTGTCAGTCGTTTAGACTAGGGCTTCACAACTGCGCAGATGTTATTGTAAGAATCTTCTCGTCCTACTTACTAGAAATTGTTGAATATATATTACTGAAATAAGTTCTGTTATACATACAGCATTCAGTGATAGATTGACCTCAGTCTATGAGAGATCTGAATGTGTTCAGTCAGGCGCTTCCCATCATGTCCTGAGTCGTACAGTTAGTGGAGAGCTACTGCAGTGCTGGCTCCAACAACTGCAGCCGCCTCGATCTCGTGAGGTTATAGTTGTCTATGTTTGCATGACATCTGATCAAAGTGGGATCAAGTCAGGACAGAAATCTAAGCAGCCTGCACTGCACGGCCTTCATCTCTTATGTATGCTGTGATCAGGACTTGTTTACTCCTACTACTACATGGACTACTGCAAAAATGACACCTTAATTATGTAAACCTTTCAACTGTGTATTGTTGAGTTAATGCCCGCCTCCATAATCCTAGTTGATCACCACCTTAATACTAAGATTATTTTATGCTAACAACTTAATTACTTTGCATGGGTAACTATTCATTTTACTCCTAGCTCTAATGATTGTTTTGCATAATCACCTGTCACTGCACTGATGCACTGTGTTATTCGGTGCTCTGTTTAACTGTGTTGGTCTCATTTAGAGACTTGAACTGTCAGTGCGTGTTGTTCTGTGCTTTTGCCTGCTGTGTATTTGCTTTGTGTCTTTTATGCTCTATTGCCGCACCATGTTTTCCTCTCTTGACTGTTTGAAATAAAAGACATTTTATTTAGTTTTCAATTTATCTCTCTGTTCCCTTATCAGAGATCGCAGCTCAGTCGGAGTCAAGTGAGATCAGGCAGGACTGGAAGCCTCCGTTTCTTAGCAACGAAGAGTTCACCCAGCTCATGCTAGAGGTCAGAAATCTCACATTTTGTACTGTAATCCTGTCTGTTACAGTAGGGACAACACAGATGTTATTGCAACTTTTAAGTATTAAGGTTTCTAATTAATGTGAAATACTTTAATGTAATTTTGATAACTAAATGAGATACTTGATTATTTGTGCTTTTTCTCTGTTGAATTCTAATTTGAAACAAGGTTATACCAGGCTTTTTGTTCTATACTACTGCTACAGAGCACAATTTCATGCCGTTCTCTTTGTCTTTGTTCTCATTAATCAGGCTCTGGACGGGTTTTTTATAGCAATAATGACTGATGGTAACATCCTCTATGTTTCTGAGAGTGTCACCTCACTACTAGAACACCTCCCAGTGAGTAACAAAGGTCCTTTCTTTAACCTAGTATATATTAGTCATCCACTGTATTGTAGAACAAACTTTGACTGTGTGTGCAGCTAGGATTAAATCTAGCAGGATGACTAGCATGACTTTGTGTTGCTGTGTTTGTGTGTTCATCAGGCGGACTTGGTTGACCAGAACTTGTTAAACTTCCTGCCCATTGGAGAACACTCTGATGTGTACAAAGCTCTGTCCACACACCCCACTGATGCAGAGAGCCTTAGCTCTGATTATCTGAAGAGTCAGTAACAGCCAGTCATCTTACAACATGTTTCCTACCTATAGCATCATTGCTCGATAATACTGTGCTATATTGTGATTAACATTTAATTGTGTTATAGCTTTGGGCCATATGTTTTTTTTAAATACATTTTAATGTCAATGACAATTAACAAGCCAGATAAGGCAAAAGACTGTATATCCCATTACCGTAACAAGCCATATTGTACATAGCTGTGACAGTGCCAGGTTTTTAAGTCTCTTCAGCTTATTTTGTTAGTTTAGTTTGCTATAAATCCTGGTCTGTTCATCTTTTGTCTGATGGGAAGCAATTTGGTGGATTTAAAATAATCATGGCCCTGAGCCATTTTTATGACTAGAACAGCTAAACAAAGACCCTTAGTTAATTCTTCCTGCAGCAACACATGAGAGCCTAAAAATACCCTCAATTTTTTTGGCCAACTTCTTGGACATAATTGTCACTCTTTTATCTTTGTTTTTTTTTAACCCCACAGCATTTGTATTTTTAAATACCTTATATTATTTGTTTCCAGCTAAGAATCACATGGAGTTCTGTTGCCATATACTACGAGGGGCCATTGACCCTAAAGAAGCCCCCGTTTATGAATATGTAAAGTTCATTGGCAATTTCAAGTCGGTCAGTAATGGTAAGTGGTAATACAAATGTTTTATAACTCAATTTATTGAAATAGTATTGTGCATAACACAGCTAAGATAAGCTACATGACAGTCGCAGCCACTTAAAAGTTGATATATTTATGTTTTATATTGTGTATATGAGATATACATGTATACTAAAAATGGATCAGTGCCAAGACAGAACATTCTGAAAAGCCCATTTTAAGTGGAACACATATATAACTGTAGCATAATTATGATATGATGATGATTTGTGTGTGTCATTTCATGCCCTGCCTACAGGGCAGCACAACACTGTTGATTTCTCGATTCTGTTTTTAAACGTGTAGTTCCCAATGTCACGAGGAATGGTCTGGCAGGTGTGTTACAGCGGTCGCTGCAACCTGCATTTGATGACCACGTGTGCTTTGTAGCCACAGTGCGGCTGGCCAAACCTCAGTTTATCAAGGTACACCATAGACACATGCTCGTGCTGCAAATAAAATCCCTCTGAGCAATAAATGTATCGGTTTTAAATAAATGTTTTCTTAAATACATGTGTTTTAATAGGAAATGTGTACAGTGGAGGAGCCCAATGAAGAATTTACCTCCAGGCACAGTTTAGAATGGAAGTTTCTCTTCTTAGACCACAGGTACGCATACAAACTATTTATCAGACATGAAGTCCCTCTGGAATGGAGGGGGAATTTTTTTTAACTAACTAAAACAAATTCCAGTTGCCACCGAATAACGTTTTTGGGATAACCATGACTTGAATGACTGGGAATCTTCACAGACATACACTTTTATTGTGAATTGTGTAAGCTAACTGTATGCTCCACTTTTGCTGAAGGAATGCTTTTTTTTGTTTGTTTGATTGATAGTGATTGTTTTTCTTCTATTCAGAGCTCCACCGATCATAGGATACCTGCCTTTTGAAGTTCTGGGAACATCAGGGTACGACTATTACCATGTGGATGACCTAGAATTACTAGCCAGGTGTCATGAACACTGTGAGTGCTCACGTTTATTTACATATATTTAACAATTCTTTGTTGAGGACATGCTGGTTTTTACAACACTGCTCTCACCTGCCTTCCTCTTGATGTTCAGTGATGCAATACGGCAAAGGAAAGTCTTGCTACTACCGTTTCCTTACTAAAGGTCAACAGTGGATCTGGCTACAGACGCACTACTACATCACCTATCACCAGTGGAACTCTCGACCGGAGTTTATTGTCTGCACACACACAGTAGTCAGGTACAGCAGCTGAATGCTGACTCATCTCCACTTTCTCTCTTCACTGTTTCCTGATGGCATTTTCAGAGCATTCTTTGCAGCCTGTATGTTTTAAAGGGTCATCTTCTTTTATCTATTTACTGGTGACACAACATTTTTTTTCTTTCACATCACTCATGCTTGGCTGTCCCTAACCAACTTTTCTGTGTAAAATGCAGCTATGCAGAGGTGAGGGCAGAGCAGCGCAGAGAGCTGGGTATAGAGGAGTCCAACCCAGAGGTCACTGTGGATAAGGTGAGCAGTTACTACTCTAGGTGAACTGCATCTGCCTATTAATGTTTCTCACTCTATAAATCTCTACCAATGTACTGCTGCTCCCTAATGTTATCTCAAAAAAAGCAGCTTTTTCTTTTGTTTATCATAATGATAAAAAGTGACTAATCTATTTTGTGTTCCCAATGATCCTTTTAGGAAGTGCATTCATAGCTATTAATTGAAATGTATAGTTCAAATATCACGCTAAAGCAAATTTCACTGTATTTACTTCGCCCTCTTCACTAGCTAAAACATTTTGGATAGTTAGTCTGTATTTGTTAATTTTTTCCTCTGCCTGGTTAGAGTCAAGACTCTGGGTCAGAGTCACAGCTGAATACATCCAGCCTCAAGGAAGCACTAGAGCGATTTGATCGCAGCCGGACACCCTCCACGTCCTCGCGGAGTTCCCGCAAGTCCTCATCACATGTCTCTGACAACACTTGCACTTGTAAGAACACACACATATTTGCATCTACAAATTAGTAAAGAGTCAATGACACATGAGCTCTGTAGGTAATTGAGAAGAAGTCCTGAAAAAGATGGTATTATGTTGGGTCTGAGTAGTGCTATCAACTATTCTGTCTTCCCAGCAACAGCCTCCAAGCTTCATATGGACATGGCAACGCCTCCTCGCCAGTCGCTGGCTTCCACCATGGAGATGACATCACAACGTCGATCTTCTATCAGCAGTCAGGTGGCAAACTATAATTTTCTATTTTATTTTATTCAATTTATGTATGTGTTTGCATTACGGAAATTCATATACGTTGGCTGCTGATAATACATTTTATGTCCTTGATTCCTGTACATTTGCAGTCAATGAGCTCTCAGACCACAGGCCAGAATGTGGCTCCAGGCATAGTCCCTCAGCAGCAACAGCAGCAGCAGCAACAGCAGCAACAGCAACAGCAGCAACAGCAACAGCAGCAGCAACAACCACAGCTACAGACAAATGTGCAGGTGAGTATTGGAGTAATGCTGTGCAGTTTGTGTGTGGTGGGGTGTTTCTTATGTGATGAATATTAAGAAATCTGTTGCAAATGACGTTTGTTTAGTGAATAAATGACCTTTTCTTTTGGTGCCCACCACACATAGCCAGTGATGGAGTTCTCAGCACAGGTGAATGCCATGCAGCACTTAAAGGAGCAGCTGGAGCAGAGGACCAGACTGATCCAGGCCAACATCCAGCGGCAGCAGGAGGAGCTGAGACATATCCAAGAACAGCTGCAGAGAGTCCAGGGACAGGGCATACAGGTTAGATGTAGACACGCACCTACAATACCTACTACAATAGTAATGTAAACTGTTTAATCTAGGTTGAAATTTTCTAATTATATAATCATTATATTTAGTCTTTAGTTTACTTCATAGTCTTTTATTTTTCTCCTTCTCTAGACTCTCTTTGTCTGACTTGATTTTACTTTGTTACAGTTGGTCAAAACAGGCTTTATGTCACGTTATGACCTTCATTTCTAAATATTTAAATTCTATGAGTATGTGCAATGTGACCATCAACAGTTCAGCAGTAGCATTTAGGTTTTTCCAGATGACGTTTTCCAAATTTAGATAATCACTTCTTTGAACAAAACTAGCAGGCGGCGTCTTTTGTTTTTATAAAGACTAGTCAGTGTGTTGTGCTTTGTCTTTCTGTGTGATGTTGACTCTGACCTAGATCAAGACTTGAATAATGCATTATGTATATTTTCTGTTCTATTAATATGAAAGTGTAGTAAAAGAAAGATCCAGTAGCGCAATGTGTTCCCTGTTAATGTGTTTTAGTAATTTTTTTACATCTCAACAGATGTTGCTACAGCAGCAGGGTGGAGCGATGAACATACAACTCCCTCAGGTTGGGTCGGTCCAGCAAACATCTGTGTTGACCAGTCAGGTCCAACAAACAACAATCAACCCTGTCCATTCAGGTACTCAGCAACTTACCATCCAGCAACAGCCTGCTCCCCCTCAGCAGAACCTGCAGCAGCAGACCAACGCCCTCGCACAGGTAACACACTTGTGCAGCCTACTGTATGTAGATGCTCCTTTTCTTTTGTGCACGTCTAAGGTGTCCTGGCTACATTTGTATGATTATATGTTAACAGGTTTTTTGTTTTTTATCACAGATTCAAGATTATTTTCATAGGGTATGGTCCAAATATAGTAATAATTATCTGATAAAACAAGCTTTGTTTGACTGTTACTGGATCACTTCTAGGGGGAGGAACACACTGCACAAACATAGTACTGTGTTGTTATGCACTGCATTCAGATGACTGTAGGAGCCACAGGGAATAATATTGCTTAAGTTGTTAGACCATTTAAGATATCACAGCCTAAAGACGCCTTCAATAGGATTGTTATTACACGGGTAGCAACTGGTGATTTACCATTATACAAAAAAAGTTCCTTGATTCATCTCTTCTGCTTTTAAAGTAATTCATGCTTTGTCTCTTCCTCCTTCTGTTCTTTGGCCTTCTCCAGCCCCAGCGCCAGGCACAGCAGCAACCGCCCCAAGCTCAGCCCCAGACACAGGGCTCTATATCTGCTCCACTGTACAACACCATGATGATCTCCCAGCCAGGGCAGCCCAACGTGCTGCAAATCAGCACCAGCCTACCGCAGAACAACACACAGCAAGGCACAGCTGTGGCCACCTTCACACAGGACCGACAGATCCGGTAAGAAGACTAAAATCTCCCTGAGAACTGAGAAATGCTGGTCCTTATCAGCTATAATTCCCATTTGAATAAGTTTGAGGGATGATCAGAAGGTTGCAGTCTGCAATTCTATCACTAAATGCTGCTAAATCTTTAAGCAAAGTTTTTATGAACTTTATGTATTTTTCTACAGATTCCCAACAGGGCAGCAGCTGGTGACGAAGCTTGTGACGGCTCCAATGGCATGTGGCGCAGTAATGGTGCCCACCTCCATGTTTATGGGCCAGGTGGTCACTGCATACAACCCCTTTGGTGGCCAGCAGGTAAAGACAAAGCCATATATAGTAGCAGTCAAAGGTTTGCACACATGCATAAATGATTTTTTTAAACATCATATTCTAATCTGAAATACAGTGTATTTCCTTTTAAATTAATATTTACATAAACATACAGAGGCCTTAAACATTAGTATTGCCCTTCAATAGCGCATTATGCTTGTTAATGGAAGTTTAAGAGGAAAACGGATCGAAAAAATCAATTTTTCAATGATGGTAACACAGCTAAAGACATGGAAAGATGGTAATGCGTGTGTCATAACTTTTGACTGGTAGCGTAAATCATGTAGATAAATTGATCATAAACACTGTCACTCAGCTCATCAGAGTTTAGATTGTGAGCCCCTGGGTGGGGTTGTATTTTAAATCTTTCTATTAGTGGAGAAAATTGGCTGAATGAACTGTAACGTTTATCAATGTGTAAATATGCAATAAATATAAACCTCTTAAAGCAGTAATTGGCCTTCAATGCTTAAAAAACAAATCTTCTTTTGCTAACATTTTATTACTATGTCCCTTATCATTCTGTTTTAACTCCTGTCTCACTCCAGCAGGGAGGGCAGACCCAGACCCTGACTCTGCAACCGGCCCAACCATCTCAAGTTCAGCCCGATGGCCAAAACCAGACAGCTGTAGTGGCTCAGAGCGGCCAGCAGGGGCAGCAGCAACAACAGCAATTTCTACAGGTAACAACAGAGGGCAGCAGATATCGCTGAATTAAATAAGTCGTTATGAGAAAAAATGATGGGTGTTCTTTGTTGAATAGGTTGTGCAATTCTTAATTGTAAATTGAAAATAATGTAGCTAAAGTATATCAACTGAAGCAAATATATATACACTTTTTGCAGAATGTGTGAAAAGAGGGTTATAAAGACAAGAAGAAGAACAATACACTTTATTGTCATTGATACATTTCTGCATGTTTTAATAGAATGTATTCTCTGCATTTGACCCACCCCCCTTGGGAAAAGCAGTGAGCAGCCACAGGCGGCGCTCGGGGAGCTAGCACTGGGTGTATGGTATGGGAGATGGGCTGGGTGACTCAGCTGGGAATTCATCTTGCTATCTCTGCATCCAACGCCTGCCTTTACCACTAAGCTACCAGGCCGCCAGTGATAAGTGCTGTGTTTTCTCTAATGTTTTCATTGTTTTGTTGTCAGGGCACTCGGCTCCTCCACAGTAATCAGTCAACCCAGCTAATTCTGCAAGCAGCTTTCCCACTCCAACAACAGGGCACATTCACCCAGGCAGCGCACCAACAGCAAACACAGCAGCAACAACAGCAACAGCAGCAGCAACAAAGACAACAACAACAGCAACAACAACAGCAGCAGCAACAGCAGCAGCAAAGGCAACAGCAGCAGCAACAACAGCAGCAGCAAAGGCAACAGCAACAGCAGCAATCTCACCACCAGAGGCACCAGCAGCAGCTGAAATCACAGTCCCAGAAACAGCAAAAGGCCGTGTCATCGCACAGGACTGACAGTGTCAGCAGCCAACCACAGTAAGGTCTGGAGAACAACGTGTTAAGTTAGGACACGTGGGGAACTGCAACTCTTAAAGGATTGCCGAATAATTTGTTGTTTTGGTCATGTGGTTGACACCATCTTTCTTTTCCCCAAAGTCGTTGTCGTCCCTTTCTCTGTCTAAAAGAAATGAATCATAGGAAAGGAAAACCAGATTCCTCGTGGACCTCACTTAGGACTGTCACCATGGCAACAGGAAGGATTAAAATCCCATTCTCCCTCCAAGGGAGGCAGAGTTGTGATCCACTTTTAGTGGAAAGCTCACAGAAATCGAGATACGCCTCATAACCACGGTAACGATGGACTCCTTCTGAAGGTGTGTCACAGTGGACTGACCTTGTACAGATTTACTGTATGATAAGAAAAACTTGTAAATATCCAATATAGCCTAACAGGAAACAGAAATGTAGTATTTTATATGATTGCATGGAAAGATTAACTGTGTAAGCTTTTATTAGTCGCCTTTGAAAATTGAATTTTTACTTTGTTCAAGTGTTTTCTGGTCAAAGATGGGCGTGCTCCCTCAGACCCCCCTTCTCTCCTCCCACTTGTCTAAAGAAAAAGTCCAGAATCAGGCTTTAAAGTACTGTCAGTTTAAAAAAAAAAGGTTGGGCTTGGGTTGGGTTTTTATAGATGTCTGTGTTTTGAACACTGTCTCTGAGACAAAATGGCTCTTTTTAACTTTGTAATTACAAGTTATGTTTGGCAAAGAAGCTAGATTACAGTTTAACTGAATTAGTGGGGTGATCACTGTACAAATAGCGGGTTTAGTGATTCAAAGTGCCAATAACATAGTCAGTTATGTTCGTTTTTTTTATTTCGAGCAGACTATTTAAAGGCGTATATATTTTCCAACAAGATATTACCCCTAATAAAGTTAACGCGTGTGTATATAGTAGGGATTATTTTTGAACAGAGAGCCCTATACGTAACAAACAATATATCCTCACTCGATGTGGTTGTGTACAGTAAATCGCTGTTGAGACCTGTTTGTAATCTGTGGTGTGATTCTGTGAGCTAGTGTGTGTGTTTTTGAGGAAACAATCTTTGTGTGTGTGAATGGGCATAAATGTCTATGGTTGTGTGTGTGTGTGTGTGTGTGTGTGTGTGTGTGTGTGTGTGTGTTCGTCGCCCCTTGTGTCTTACAATAATTGACTTAGTAAGGACTTTGCCGGATGGTACTTGGATTCTCAGGAATGTGGTTAGCTTCTGCCTCAGTCTGGAACCAGACAAGGAGGGATTAGATAGTGATGCTTTAAAGACCAGAGAAAGAAATATCACAAGGGCGTAGTCGAATTTGACTGAAATTTATTAGAACCTCCTTTGTTACCTAATTAAAATAGAAATAGACGGAGAAGTCTCTAAACAGAGAAGTAAAATTTATATTTTTTAGGAGGAGTTATTGCAATAAAGTAGAAGAAGAGAGTTTTTTTCCCAGCGATCTGACATCTGTCTCGTGGTCTTCTGTATCATGCGTCATCCTTCCTTGTCTTCCTAGGCCTCTGAAACCCTCATGCAGTTCAGTTCACTTGTCTCTCAGTTCTCAAACAGCAGTTAAAACCAGGACTGGACCCAGGTCCACGTGTTCGTTTGTAAGCCATATCAACAGAAAAGCCTTGGATTGGAGGACGTGTAATGGTTGGTAAAGGAGCATTTAGAATGTTTTGTTTCATCTCTGAGTGTAGTAAAGACTGCGTGTGTGTGTGTGTGTGTGTGTGTGTGTGTGTGTGTGTGAGAGAATATAGTGTCTCCTCTTCTTGATCCTACTCGTATCACTCGGGGGTCAGTATTGGATTCCCCAGGCGATAGCCAATCAGTTCTTGCGTTGCAGTATAAAGAAATAATTGTAATATTCAAGAAACTTCCTCCCGGGTGGGGCTCAGTATTCTGCAGGCCCGTGTGTGGGACAGCTCAACTTGAATACATGTTTGTGTATGAGAGAGAGAGTTTGTGTGCATGTTAACTGTCACTGTAACCCATTATATTTTCATATGGAAAGGGATGTGTGAAAAGGATGGATGTTAGGCACCTTTCAGGCTATAAAGTATATAGACTTTGTTATTGATTCACTGAATGAGTGACAGACTGCTCAACACGTTTAACAAGAAACACACATCAGACCCGTATCAAACAGCAAGATTACAGATTTAACAGGGGCCGATCCTCGTCTTGAATTAGTTCAGCAAAAAAATAAAATAGTCTAAAGATTTTATGGTGAGGGTCCAACTGCTCGAACAAGGTCTTCCACCATCACTTAGCAAATGTAGATCCTCCGTAGACTAGTTTGTGTTTACAGCATCACTCTAAAGGGTAATGTTGACATGTTTATAGTGTGTGTCACTGATACCCAGCCCAAAGAATGTAAAGGTGTTTGAAAGAGACTAATGGATGTGGTAAATGTTGATTATGGGAAACATTTGAGCTTCGCGATGAAGGAAAACGAGCGGTGAATCGTTTCTCTTGCCGCTTCACAGAATCCACACATAGAATCTAAAATGCAGTCTTATTTTCAGTCTTCGCATCGTTACAAAAAGGAAAAACCAAACTCTGAATGTTTCACAATCACTAATATTCTGTTTGTGATTGTTGCAACGGTCGTTTTCTCACAGTATCTGGTTGTAAAAAGAGGTTTAAAAGCTATTGAAAGATGAGTTGTAGGATATTTGAAATGAAATGTCATCTGACAAGACAGTGAGCCCCCACACCCAACCCCATGCAGATACACATCTTTCCACTACACGGTTTGATTCTTAAGAGTCCTAGTTCTAGTATATTACTGTACACATACACAAGATAAGAACACCAGTATTCAGTGTGAAACGGTGCTATGCTTACCCGTACTGTATGTATGTTAATCCCTTCTTCTGCTCTTAAACTGTGCTCCTTTATCAAAATGTTTGCTATTAATATAACCCAAACTCTCCCCTCTTGGTCAATTTGAAAATAAAAACAGTTGCAAATATTATACTGTTGCAATTCTTTTGTGTTTCGGTCTGTTATTAGCCACAGGAGTGCTAAAGCTTTTGGGACAACATCAGACGAGACAGAAACTGTTGGACGGAGTACCGCTAAAACCACGTTTCAGAAAATGGTTAGCTTTTGTACTTTCTTTACATCGTGTGAGTGTGTCAGACAAAGGAAGTTGACACTTTCCAGTTTGTTCTACCATCACAGGTACTTCCTTTATTATTACAAGTCAACCGAGCTGTATCAAAACCTCAATAATCTCAAGCCCAGCTTCCCTCGTAAGTGTGTCACAACCAAATGCATTTGGTATTTAAAAAAATCTAAAGGCACATGTCTATTGTATTTACATTGCATACATGTTTGACATAAATCAAGTAAAAACATCACACAATCAATCCTACACTCCCAGCCTTAGTGGCTTTGCTAAAGAGACTTGATATATCCCTAAAATACATACAGCAATACACCAATCAGTTTTTGAAGTCACAGTATTCAAAGCTACAATACACACGTAGGAATCAGTGTCTCTGTAACTTATGGCTGCGTTTTTTTCTATTTCTGATGCACATCACGTCTTTTTACAGGTCTTTTCTCAGAAGGCTTTTTTCTCCAGGTCCTTTTTAAACCAGTTTTAAGGGTGATTCTCTGTTGGTTCAGTGAAATAACTTGATTTACCTTCTTGAATATAAGTGTATATTTCCAAATGTTTTATTGTTTATTTAAGATTTATTTAAGACAAATACAGCAACAAGACCACCTGTAGTCTTCCCAACATCAAACCTGCTTAGCTGAGCTTCCGTCCAATGTCATTTCACTGGGTCAAGTATTTACTCATGCAGGAAGTCTGAGATTTTCCCAAAGCATTTTAAGATCTAATCTAAAGCTTAACATGAGCCAAAACTTGAACTGCTGATGTATCTGATGTGTGGTTAGTGTTGGAGTCGGCTCAATATTGGCTGAATGTGCACCTGAAATACCTACCACAGACCTCAATATGCAAATGGAAAGACTAGATAGAGGCCAATACTAAGAGCTCAGTCAAGGGTTGTATATACAGTATATGTGTGTGTGTGTTTGTGTTATGCATGAAGGCCAACGTTTGACAATTTGGGCGTTTGAGCGAATGTGTTGTTAGTAGTTTACATTGTTTTTGGCTCATAACGTTTGTGCAGTATAAGGAGATAGTGATTGAGGCAGTGGAGGGTGGATTTTTGCTGTATGTATCAGAGCATTTTGTACCTGCAAATAGAGTGTGTGTGTGTGTGTGTGTGTGTGTGTGTGTGTGTCAGACATAGTCCAAGAAGACGTCAGCTGTGCTCTGCAGTAAAGGCTGGGTGGGGGCTGTCGTGCTACAGACAGAGCTGAGCCTCCGCGATGGTGACCACTGCTGCTCTGGAGGAACCGGAGCATTGCTCAGTGTCAGGTACACCTGAAGAACAAAAAACATTTATTCTATGCGGCGTCAAAGTGACCCAAGGCACACGCAATCTCATGCTCTGATTGTATCTGGGAGCTTTTATTCCATTAGGAACCTTACTCGCTCCTTTTCTATCCTGTGTTTCCACCGTTTCTGTATAACAAAGGTGGATTGAAAAAAAAAAACAACCATCTAAGTCCTATATGTGAACCGTGGTTTCACATACTTACATTTTTGGTGTTTTCTGACAGCAGAAGTTCAGTCCTCTCCACTAATTTTCTAAAGGAAGGCCTTTTCAAAGGGTCATTGCTCCAGCAACACAACATCATGTCATACCTAGAGAGTTTAAAGTGGGATTAGTTTCAGTGTCCGGGTATGTGGCTTCTGCTAAACACAGATTTTATACACCGTAAAAAGGAATTAACCCAGACACTTACATCTCAATGGGAGCAAATTCAGGCCTGCTCATCCTGTGGCCCTCTTGAATCATCCTATAAAATGCTGATCCCACCTGCATCCCAGGGTATGGGCTGTTACCTGCAACACAACACCGACATACAGTGTCCAGGCACTAAAAATCATTTCACCATTTTCATCTTTTTCATCTGAGTTTTGCACATAACGCCAGTAATTAAAGCAACATTACGTATCACAGTCAATACGATTTAGCTAAATTCAGTCCACTACATGATGCTGCTGCTTGTGAACATCATCAGAGCCCATAATAATGCCGCAGTCATCTCAGACGGATGTTATAAAGGACCGATATCAAACATAGGAAAAAGCACAGCTCTTTCTGTAAATGTTACCCAGAGAGAAGATTTCCCAGAGCAGGATGCCGTAGGACCACACGTCACTTTCAAAGGTGTAGACACAGTCAAAAATACTCTCAGGAGACATCCACTTGACTGGCAGGCGAGCCTGAGGTAGGGGGAGAGAGATGACTTCAAGGTCAGTGCGGACATTGTTCCCTTGTTTTTATTTGTGAAAAAAAACATAAATACATTTTTGCATCATCTTATGAATAAATTTACTTTACATGAACGAGACATATTCTGCATGTGGTGTATTTTTATCTGCTGATTAGATTAAGGGTAAATCATTTAGTGAGAACTTTCCTTTCTTGATCTGCAGTGAAACGTAAATATGGAAAGATGAAGAGCAAGAGACACACTCACGTTGCCCCGGAGCACGTAGCTGGCGTCAGTGGTGATGTCCCGCGCCAAACCAAAGTCACAGATCTTTGCCACCCTGCCATGAGTCAGCAGAATGTTTCTAGCTGCAAGGTCCCTGTGTATACACTACACACCCACATCCCAACACACACAGATACAGAAACACACACACACGCACACGCACAAGGAAGGTATTTGTGTTGTATTGACATTTGTAACCTGTTTCTGCAGAGAAAGAGTGACACACACCAAAACATATAAGTGAAGCATATTAATGTAAACTGATAGTGCTTTACAAAAGATTTACAATAGCAGTGTTTTACAGGCCTTAGTGTCTTTGATTTGTTTAATTATCCTGTATCGCAATGAGACTCAATTCAGCAGTTTTCCCATGTCCGTCACAGAAGGAGCCCTTGTTGATACGTCTCCCTTCACATTGGGAGCCTTATTACATTTAATAGGGTCATATTTACTACATGTGCGTACATCTGTAAGAACATGGGATCTACGTTGCCACTGGGACCAAGACAAAGAATAATGGTCATTAAAAGTATTCATCTTTAAACTGTCTAGACACAAGGAGATAGTGATTGAGGCAGTGGGGGTGAAGGATTATAATTTAGAATGAAATGTATTTGATTTTTTAAGTCTATTTAACATCATGCAGTGTTGGATCTACAGCTTTTCTCTGACTGTATGAGCAGTATTAGCTGACACTGTTCAGCATGCCGGCCCAACGCTATGACGTGATTTATAAACTAGGAGCAGAGCCTCAAACCTTTTCTGCTCTATAAATATTAACACACTGTTAAACGCCTTACATTCTTGGAAGTAATGTACTCCATTCCTTTGGCCACTTGATAAGAAAAGCTGAGGAGATCTTCAGCATCCAGAGACAGCTCGTCTATGTCATCTAGATAAAGATTACATTGCTATGAAATCAGGCTTCAAATGGATTTTGTTATTTACTGACTGTTACAATGCACAACAGGAAATGTTTAGAGAAAGGTTTTACTACCTGGCTGAGAAGACCTTTCTTTCTCAGAGGGACGCATAGGCATGTATCCTGCACCAGTCACCTCCCTGCTGCACAATCACCCGTAAATATATGTATTCAATTATGACATGATAACCATCTAAAATTGTGGTTACTATTAGAAATGCTCACACATACACACCTTGCAGGCTCGGTTTGATTCAGGACGTTGCGATAGTAACCACCACCTTGGGAGTTGAGGAAGGACTCTCTTTTTCGGCGCAGAAAATTGAGGAGGTCGCCATAGCAACAGTACTCTGTGATTACCAAAATTGGGCCTGGCAGGATGCAGAGATAAAAAAGAAACATCGCTGGCTTATTTTGAATCCACATGCATATAACAAAGGGAAAGGAAACACGAAACCCAAAGCTGCAATAACGATCCGAAATCTGAAATTGAATTACTGCCACGGAGCAGGACATCTTAAAGGTCTGAATAGTATGTGGGCATCAGTATTTTTTAATACATCTTGAGTGATCAGTGTTTGTCTCATAATAACATAATGACATAATCTTTCACGCACATAAATGTTGCGTTGTCAGGGGCTAGACAGATAATATTGATTGGCTGCACAGTAAATTTGTGACAAGGTAAAATGCATCACGTCTTCATATCGGAGACGCTTAATACTGACTGTCCAATATCTGATTTTTAATAAAAGGCCATTATTGACTGGGAATACAGCACATCAGCACATGCTGTGCTTTAAAGTTTCAGGTCATGCAGTACCACCAAAGAGCTACGTGATTGGTCTCAACTACATTCTGCAGATGCACAAAGACTCAAATACACAGCCAGAGTCATAATGAACGAACATCAGTGACATGAGGAACAAAGAATCCTGCAACAGATGGTATGCTGCTGATCTCAGTCAGACTAAATCCACACACAAACTGTGGCAAGATCTCCAATACACAACAACACACTTGCCAAGTACGCAATTGTACCAAGGAGATTTGGTGCTACTTTAAATCCCCATGGTGGTTAAACCAAATATTAATCTGATTTAGTGTTTTTCACTTTACTACACTTTGTGTGAAGTGAATTGGTAACAAGCAGGTAAATAGAAACTATTCAAAGCATTGTCACATTAACTATAGTAAATAAATATGTAGAGAAATGAAGTACTAATGTAAGATGTTTAGTCCAGAGAATCCAGATTCAAGCTAAAATCACAAGTAAATTTCCTGTTGATCGTGTCTTCTCACCTCCAACAGTGCAGGCACCCAGCAGGTTGACAATGTTGACGTGGTTTCCAAGATAACTGAGGACTTTCAGCTCTGACATGAGCGCCTCCTTCTCCGTGGAGTGAGCATTGGCTGGGATGACATCACAACATTAATATACTCAAACATCCTTCATGTTCAAGTCAGTCATCGTATTTAAATATTCTTTTAGTGTTAAATTGTAATTAGAAGAGTAACCTCGTTAAATAAACGTATTCAAAAGTATTTCCCTCTGAAATGCAGTGGAGTAGAGTTCGAAAGTAACATCAAATTAAATAATTGATATACTCAAATTTTCAAATCTAAAGAGTAACTAGACACAGATGTACGTCTGGACCCATAACATCATAGTACAATACAGATGCATGAAAGGTAGTTCTGACCACACCCATCAGTAATAATACAAACAGAGACAGCAACAAAACGCTGCTTTTCTGGCTGGTGTTGAGTTTCCCTTTAAGTGCAGCAGCTGATTAAATGTATCGACTTGCACTATAATATGCACGCTCATAATATCACATATTGTATATTGTAAATGCACGCCGCACAATAAGCGCGCAGAACAACAAAGACCGACAAGCTTACGTTTGAGCATCTTAACAGCGACGGTTGTAACAGTATCTGCAGAGCAGAGTCCATATGCTGTGGCTCTTACAACCTTTCCAAAGGCCCCAGAGCCCAGGGTCTTACCTGTGGGTACACACGCACGCACGCACACACACACACACACACACAACACAAAGCATTATTTGAACAGAACAAAGTTAGAAACACATGCTGCAGATGCGTACTGCTACATGCTGTAGCTACACAGACATGGACATGGTCATACCAAGGCGCAGCTTCTGTCTGGGAAACTCCCATTTGGAGTCATACGGCAGCTGGGTGGGATCAATATAAATGTAGTTGTTGCCATGGATACTCTCAATGACCTTCCACTGGATCTGGAACTTGGGTTTCTGTTGAGGTTTTGAGGGGAAAAAAAGAGGTAATTTCCTTGTTTGCTTCTGTATCTGTGTCTACGTGACTGTGCCACTAATATCTTTGGCCTTTTCCTTGCATCCTCTGTTTTTGTCTTCAGTTTTACATTACTCAGGGCACTTTAGTTGTCAGCCTGTGTCTAGACTGATGATCCCACTGCGAATTCATACACTAGTTCTCGAGGAGGCTGACTCATCCGAGTGCAGTGAAAGCAGCGTGTTGTGGAGGTAAATTAATGGCTCAAGGCGTGATCAGAGTGTGAAAAAAAAAGCCTTTAGCTGCAGCACGTCTGCATTCTGAAAGGCAGATGATTCATTTCTGATTCATTAGGACACATTCAGATTGATTAAAAGAACACACTTCCACTTCTATCTGCGGAATATCATCAGCACGAAAAAATAGTCTGATCTCGAAAACGGGCTTCTAACTTTAAGACACTCTAAACAAAATGGAGGCGTGCGTCATTAGTAAGTGGCAGTGAGCCCTTTGCCAGAAACTATTACAGCTATTTATTTCTGTGATGCAGTGGTGCTACATCAACTTGATTTAAAACTGATGCCTGTGAACGCTGAAATGAATTAATGGGCTTGTATAGGATTGATGACCACAGATGTAAGGTGTGATTTATGTATGACCCTACTTTCAATAAGATTGAATAATAACAGTAATACTGAGTAAGATGTTTCACTTCCTATCTTACCTGCATGTACTTGTAGGCCAGCACCACTAGAATGAAGCTCAGCAAGATGCCAGTAACCACCATGCCAGTCAAAAGAGGAGTGAAGAGTTTATGAGTGACGACGCGCTCTAGGAAGAAACACATGGAGCCCTCGAGTATGAAATACATTTTACCACTTCTTTACAGGCGCGCACACGCATCCAGTATTATGACAGACAACTGCAGCAGTGGTGTTTGTTTGTGCCACATGGATTAGTTGGTCTTCACCATGTAATCCACCTCTGCCTGCATAGTCAGCACACACTAATCTTTTTCAATCTGTCCCCAGTAACCACACACCTAACCTCCGCAGACACGGGCTCAATGGGTCTGTGTGTCTGTGTGTGTGTCTGTGTGTGCGTGTGTGTATGAGTGGTCGTGTTTTACAGTAGCATACCACTGATGGAGAACAGTGTGTAAGCCTCTTCCCCCTCCGTGCTCGCCACACACTCCAGGGTGTGGTAGTGCGCGTGCTCCTTGCTGATGTTCAGCCGACTCTCCACTTCACTCCTACCGAAGGCAGACTCTGTCACCATGGAAACCTCTGTAGTCTCCCACTGAGTGGCATTGGGCAGATGTGAGCACCTTTAAGAGGGATTATAAAGTTGCTTAACGTCACTAACGTTGCTTTTCCGCTTCAGCTTGTCATTTGTTTGCAGCATGACAGAGCAGGTTTTAGCATTTACAAATCATTTGATTGATAATAGAATAACATTACATGACAGACAAGGGGAAATTGGACACAATACGGGTATCTTCTAATATTCTAGCAACTGATAATATTATACAGCTTTAGGTGACGTTTAGGACAATTTAATGGTTTGCTTTTTTTCCCCTATTGGTAAATTCCTTCTAATTCTTTCCCATCTTAACTTCTCAGCCACTTCTGATTTACTACAAAGTTGTTTTCTTTCTTGATGAGTCCCAGGATGGTGTTTTCTCTTGTAATTTTCCCCTTAGACTCTGGGGGAATATTGTATTGCTTATCTCCATGGACAATAAGTTTAATGAAGATGGTTCTCACCAAGCGGTGTAATCACCAAAGTTTGTTTGTGTTGCGAGGCTCACTGAATACCATTAACCACTTCCAATCTCATGCCAAGTACAAAAGACGAGATTAGTTGCGTAGCTGCAGTAATTTTTTTTTTCTTTTACCTGGAATGAATGATCTTATTACCTCTGGATACATTTATTTAGTCAATAAATCGTATTTGTTTTATATGTGTTTTCAGAGGAGCTGTCAGATAAAACAAAAGAACATGAGTCACATTCAAGATAAATGGTCTGAAATCACACTTAATATGAACAGCACAAATATATATATATAAATATTATGTCATTAATGTCGGGTTGACTTAAATTATGCAACATGGAGGATAATGGTTAAATGGTGTGACTTCTCGCGTCTTGTTTTATCTGCTTTTACCACGATCCCACTAATCATCTGAGAGTTATGACGGACTGTGAATGTCTCCACATTAATAACAATAAAGCAAACAATCATACACTTTGATAAAAGCAGTGTAGTGGCTTTTAGTGATACCTTGTATGGGGCAGCTCACAAAAGTACCAGCTGATTTTAGGGACTGGGTAACCTGCAGCAATGCACCGCACCTGTCCATCAACAGGCCCTTCCTGGGCAATGATAATAGGCTTACCTAGTAGAGAAAGAGGTGTGTACAGGTCTACAGGTTTACATACAAATCATCCAGTACACAGGCAGACACTGTGGTTAACTACCATTTGGATCACTTCATTAATTCATCATCAGTGTCAGATGCTCCTGCTCCGTGACACTGTGCTCGTATGTAAACCGTAACCGCTGTGAGATTCACTTACTGCTGACGTACACGTGGAACAAGCGATCGATGGACGCGTCCTCATGCCTGGCTGAGAACTTGTAGATTCCCCCCTCCGAGCCGAGAACCCTTACCAGCCTCAGCTCACTGGCATATCTGATAAAGCCAGGAAAGGTTTCAGAAGATCAGTGTATAAACGTGTGGACTGTGGTATAATATAAGCACAGTGAAAACATACTGTACCGGTATTTGTGGCGGTGGATTGTGATAACATGCTCTGTGGTGTTGAGGAGCTGCTTGCCATTATAAGACCAGGACAGGGAGCTGGGTGCAGGATAGGTCTCAAAATCTACTCTAAGCTTCAGACTTTCCCCCTCTTTCACATCCACCTGGACTGGATCCACTAGATTTGGATTTCCTAACATGGTAATGAACCCCTTATCTGGAGAACAGAGTTAAAGAAAAAATGTATGAGTGTACTTTACATTAAAGTGCATTTGACTAGAGATTCTGCAAAAGCTACATATACTATGAATTAGTATCATTAGTAAATCATCCATGTCAATAAAAATGAATATACCATAAATGATTTCAGTTCTTTACAGAGACGTCCACTTTCATTGGAGTCATCCGTTTTGTAGTTAGCGCTTTTTTAAATTTCACACAGTGCTGCATCAAAATGTGCCTCGGGTTTTTTCCAGCGTGTGAAATGTTCTTTTTTGCTGCAGATTTTTGGTGTGTAGTGTGTGTATTAGCTAATTCGAGTTTGAAGCTGACACTCTTAGGGATTTTAGAATAAGAGACTTTAACTATTTGTTCACCTTTCCATGATGCATCCACCTGCTAATGTTCCTAGTATGAAAATAAGAGATAACGTCTCAGGTTTTAAGTGTAAATACAGTTTGGTGTGGTGTGTGAATCTATGAGGAAGTTCACCGTTCAGTCACCATGGGAATGTAATGTTGGCCATGTTAGATGGATTAAAATCACAACATTAAAATTACCAGCTAGTATTAATGTCGTGGCTGGCCCTCAGCTCCTCCGTCACCTTGCATAGCTCTGCCTTGTTAGAGTGTGTGCGTGAATGGAAACAATATGTAAGGTGCTTTAGGTGCTAATACGGTAGAAAAGTGCTATTTAACTGCAAACCATTAATCAAACTACTTTAGTGTTAGGGCATGTATGTCATCTATGTCAAACATTATTAATTCAAAAACCACAGAGATTCTGTGCCAACAAAAAATAAACGCTGGCTTGACTGTGACATCTAGAACACGCAGAAACACATCAATCTTTCAACACTCACCACGGATGTCTAGCTGCACCTTTGTGGCGTTGGCACCTTTCTCGTTGTAGGCGTGGCAGCGGTAGGTCCCGCCGTCGGACTGTTTGACTGCTGTGATCGAAAGCGAGGTGGCACGTTGATAACCATGGGAGCCAGACAGGATGTGTGAAGTCTGGGATTCGTCAGGATGCTGCGGGAGGTCAGCGGCCAAGGTGAGAGGTACTATATACTATATCAACATGTATGTCATCCAGAGCTTTGCATGGTGTCGTGTTTTACCACCAGCTTTGCAAACAAGCTCACACTTACTATTAATATTAATTTTACACAGATGACTTAACATTAAAAATAAATAGCAGCAATAATTTTAGAAATACTCAAACTTTCACACACAAACTTCCATCACAGAATTTTGTTGTCCTATTGAGTTTCTACTTCACTCTCACCGCTGTTGAAGGGAAATCCCACTTGAGACTAAAGTCTGGGTTGACATTGGTGGAGCTACAGGTAAGTTTAAACTGCTCTCCTTTCCTTAGGATAACGGCATCTTTCTGGGACAGTGTGATCACTGGAGGCACCTCTGGAACTGGGTCAAGACAGAAAAAAGTAACATGATCATAACTTCATTCAAGGAAGCCCTTTGTACTAAATGTTACATATGAATGTAAAATCATTTCATTTTGTAGTATAGTCATCATTGCAAACGACTAAAGGTCTGCTACATTCCTGCTTTAATATTCCACGAAATCCCTCTGAAACAGCACTTAACTAAACTTTACTGGCTGTGTTTGACAAGGAAGGCTGCAGTTTTATTTACTCAAAATGCGGCCTTCATGCACCGTTACAGAACATTGTTCAGTGTGGAGCTCTAATCCCTCAGTCAAAAGGACATTGCGCCATTACTCCTCTGAGCTTGTCCCTGTTTAGCCTTCTTTTCCACTGCAGACTAAAAATGCTGAGGCAGTGCAGCAGTGAAAAGAAACATGATCAGCTGTTTCCCATAGTTCAATAGTTTTTATGGCACATTTCATTTTAATGAAAAAAAACTGTACGTGAAATAAACATTAGAATCTAAATCTCTTTTGTGTTGCATGCTTTTGACTTTCACACGACTTTGGCTATCTGCCAGGATGCATTATGGGCTCTTATAGCTCTTTACCTGGGCCTGTCAGCGTTATTCTGTCTATAGGACACCAGCAGGATTTATGCTGAAAGTTACAAATGTAAAATACTGTCTGGGCTTCTCCATGCATCACTTTTAGAAGCACCATCAGCCCTATTAAGCCTGTTGGCATCCAGACATATAAACATGATGCCCGCCTGTTTGTCATTTTCGAGTTGTCTTTGTGAGCATCTTATCATGCTGTTCATTAAAATCCTCCTCCCATTGTTGCATACATGCCTGATTTGCAAACCTCATCAACCCCGACAAAATAACTTTATTCCTCCACACACAACATGATAGATATCTTATACCTGATTATTATCAACAGTAGATTTAGGACTTCTTTTCCCTAAACAGAAGCAGCTGTGAAATCTTTGCTTTCTATCATGTTTAGTCACTCGAACACAAATACTGTGATATCTGCATCATGGTTTCCAAAGCCAGAGTAAAAAGTGAGAGGTGAGAGAGAGTTGTGCATTTACAGACATTAGCTTTGAAGCTGACAATGTTACAAGAAGGACAATCTATCTTTTTACGAACTAGTGACGTTTCCACTGACGTTGTAGGCCAGTAAAGCTATGCTACACAGAGAAACACTGTGACATTCACCTAAATAACAAATCTTTCTCTGTCGTGCCTCTTACCAAGTAGTACATCCACTGTGTATGTCATAGATGTCACTTTGTTTCCACTAAGTTGTCCCACGCATTCATAGCAGCCCTCATATTCCTTTTTCACGTTGCTGATGATGACTCCTCGCTGCAGGCTGCCGTGATAACTCATACTGGAGGGCAAAGGTCGCCCTTCACAGGTCTCCAAAGCCAGCTGGGTCACCT
Source organism: Microctenopoma stevenorrisi (assembly GCA_032270685.1). Taxonomy (NCBI): domain Eukaryota; kingdom Metazoa; phylum Chordata; class Actinopteri; order Anabantiformes; family Anabantidae; genus Microctenopoma; species Microctenopoma stevenorrisi. Next base: position 11,494,338 of record JAUMTR010000001.1, read on the forward strand.
CAGGGTCGGTCACAATGCAGGGGATGGTGCAGTTCTCACCTTCACGCACCAGGATGACGTTCACAATGGTGCGCTGAAAAACATTCTCGGGGTCTGAGGAGGTGAATGATCCAGGATTCATTTTAGATTTGATAGTCACACATGTACAAACACAAACCTCTTTGCTCACGGCCAACAACTCACCTTTGACATAGACATAGATGGAGCGATGTTCCAGTGTGCTGTTGTTGACACACACATAACGTCCCATGTGGTAGGCCTGCACTGTCGACACCTTGACATATGCCACTTCTCCTTCCTCCACCTCTCCCTCCAGCCTGCGAAGCCTCTCTCGCTGCCACCTCAAGCTGGGCGGGGTGCCAGATGTCGAGGCATTGTCATGACAATGCAGTTCCAGCTTCCCTCTCAGGGGAACAACAATATGAGGCCCGTTGGGGGAGATGACTGGTTTACACCACACTGAAACACAAGGTATACTGTGCAGTTGACATGTGATGGATTCGTTTTTGAAGGTTATGATGGGTTGAGCTCGGGTAACGCGCCACTCCAGAAGGAAAACAACACATTAAGTAAGTGACGATCAGGCCCAGTGGTTATAATAATATATTTTTATGGCTGCTCAACAACCTCCAACAAAACCTAAAGATGTAAGCTCAAATAAAAAAACACTATTTGATAGCTGTGCCTGTTAAATAGGATGTTAGTTTTGGCACAGAGCCTCATAGCACAGAGTGTTATCTAAATACCATAGCTCAACTGAACAATCAATGATTATGAACTGTCTACCTGCTGAGTAATCATGCATTAAAGATATTCAATAAATAAATCAATTCCCTTAAGATAGGTACATTAAGCCACTTTTTAGACGTAGTTCAATCCCAACACCCAGCAAGTTTTGCTCTTTCATTTTTTTCAGTTTTCCACATGATATGCGCCAATTGAAAGGCAGAATTTTCATGTGACTGTTGGAGCCTCCAGGCTTTATGCAGGATCGAAAGAGCAAGCAGAAGCATAAGGATGCAAATAATCAATCTGCGTTTGACAGGGTGTATGTTAGTTTTCTTCTGTCAGAATTTCTCTGCAGGTGTCTTCTGACTAAACAAAAGATTTCACAACGACTTAGGGCTGTTATGTGACTAAACACGGAGCTTTCATTAGACGTCTGAGAGCTGCAGGGTGTGTGTGTGTTCAAATATGTTTCTTCTCGAGCTTTACTCCTTCTGTTGAGGCGCACAACCTAATCTCTTTCATTCTGGCGAGTTAAATAATTAAGTGACACACACACACACACACACACACACACCTGTTGCTTTCCTTGATAGACATCTCCTGTGCCTCTGAACCTCGACACAGTTATGCAAACGAGCCCTGGTGTGAACATGAGCTGACATTTAGAGCGCAGCGCGGCGTTGCGCATCATCTAAAGTAAACGTCAACCACAGAAACCATGTGCGCGTTTGCTTGATCATTAAGCAGACAGATACTATGACAATACTATTTAATATGTGCATAGGAAATAATAGAATAGTACTTTAGTATTTTGTACTAATAGCAAAAACAGCAGGAAGAGTATTGTATGAAATAAATAAATGTGAAATAAGGCAGAGTTTACGCTTCTTCTCTTCTCTGGGAATAAAAAACGCAATATTTTATAATAAGTCACATGAGGTCATAGTTAAATCATTATATAGATCACGCACTCACACACACACACACACACACACACACACTATGACTCACTAAAGTAATATTTAATCAATATTACAATGATAACTACAAGGCTGAAGTGTTCTTACCTGTCAGTGGCAGGAAAAGCAGCAGAACGACCCAGCAGCACTTCATGTTTAGTCCGGTGTGGAGTCTGTAATGCTACTCCACACGTTTCCAGGTGCTAATCCTGCGCTTAAAAGCATCAGATCCCACAGAACAGGTCCCTCCGCCGTGATGTGCGCACACACACAAGGATCCCGCAGACTGCGACTCGCCCGGCGCATCTGGCAGCAACTTAAAGACACAGTGCAGCTCCTCTCTCCTCCGCTGCTCGGATGCCTGCCACTCCTTCCTGTCCCGCATTGGCTGGACACCGGCCAAGGTGATGAGTCGGTTACTACCGGGAAAAAACGCAGCTCTTTCCAAGCCAGCTTCAGCTTCAGTAAGGAAGGAAGAAAGAGAGGAGAGAAAAACTGGAACTGCTCACTTAGCAGAAGAACTATCTTACTGGTCTACTGTGCTCCCAGATTTACATTTTTACAACTTTTCCAAGTCCTTGTTTTATTTCTGTGTGCAAATATAAACGTATATCTAAACCAAACCTGAGACTTCCGCAGTTAGTTAGTCAAATCAAGGGGTTATCCCTGGACACGCACTCTCTCTGGACACAACACCGTCATAACAGAAGGAGGAAGTTCCACTTTTAATGGTAACACATTAACAAGGGCAGGCATGGCAGTGGGAATAATTACTTTTTTGATTCGGGCAGGAAACAAAATCCCCAACGCATCCCCAAACTGACTTTTTCGTGACCAACATAAGTCGTAATGGCTCAGTAACATTTTTTTACTTTGTGAGGCTGAAAAAGAACCAAAGATCTAAGAAAATCATGCACACTGTGACTCACTTGTGCTCATTTGATTTGGTCAGATGCAGTCTGCAGGATTTCTGGTTACTTCTACTACAATTTTAGGAGTCAAATGATCATGATAGATTCATTTTTTTATAATAATATCCACTGGTAGAATCTGTGGTAAAGCCTGAAGAGAGTTCATATTTAAAATTCATATTTAAGACAAAAACACTTTGTTGCGCGGGAGTACTTGCATAAGGCTGATTCAATGTTTGTCATATATTGGTTTGTATGTCTATACTTTGATCTGAATGTGTGTTTCCCGGTGCTTCTGAGAAATATGTGAGTGGAGTACATTGGTATCATTGTGGTATTATTTTTTTCTCTAGCCTCGCTGCCTTGCCCTACAGCTGTTGATGCCTTTCTCAGCACATGATAGCAGGAGAAGGCTAACCAAGCTGGAACAGAGGCAGCACATCACTAGTATTGATTTCGTTCACATGGATTCTTTGTTTGACTCTCTGGCACAATTTTAAGTAACTAGTGAGGATTTTTTTTATATTTAGCACAGAAACCTATTTAGGCCGGTGTCTGTTTTCCACAACCTTTGCACAATTGTGCTTCATGTATGCTTGTTTGTGTTGTATACGTAGAGTAGATCAAGTGTCAACTCTTTGAACGTGAAGACTAGAACCACAGCACGACAGGATACATCCTGTTGGTAACAGGGAAAGCACCCCCCTAGCACCATGGAAGAGGGGCTTCTTTAGAGTGTAGACTGGGAAACTGGGGTTATGTAGAGTAGTGGCACAACCACAACCTCAAAGAGGAAGATGCTTTTGCAGGCAGTGATGCCTCAAAGGGATGGTTCACATTTGCACCACAAAACGGTTTTGTTGTTTTCCCTTGAGTATGCTTGAGTCGGATGTCTTTGCAGGAACATTACGAACAAAAAAACATCTCCCAACACTTTCTCAAACTAAACTGACCGAGCGCTCCACGCAGATGGAAACCTTCTGTTAAATATTCTGCTTTCAAACAACACCTGCACGTTGAGGTGTCCCAGTACAGTCCATCTGCTCACCAGTACATCAGCTGCCCATATGCTCTGTGAAGATGCCACTGTGTGTTTGTTTGTCCGTCAGGATCATCAATATGTCCACAGCCCGAAGAGTTCACATGTCATTTGAGCAGTTTATGTGTCTTTCCCTGTTACATTATTCATTAGTGAGGTGAACGACTATACCAGATCTGGGCTGAGTCACTGCGACTTGATGTGTGTGTGTGTGGACTCACAGCATGACTCACTCACTGCTTTTAGACTGATGAGGACAGTGGTCTCACAGAGTGCAACAGAGGTTGAAAGAAAAATAGTCACTTAAATCAAATTGCGTAATGAAAAACATCTCTCTTTCTCTCCCTCTCTCTCTCTCCTCATTCCCTCTCTCGTTCTGTTTCACCTTCCCCTGTCTCCTTTCCCCCTCTCTTTACTCCTCTCTCTCTCTCTCTCCCCCTTTCTGTCTCCTTTCTCCTGTATAGTGGCACACGCTCACATCCTAACTCAATCAGCTGCAAATGGAGCTATCTTCACACCCCCCGGGCACGCAGCTACGTCAAAGAAACTGATGGGAAAACACACGCACATGGACACACACATTTCAGCTTAAAGAATACCTCATCGTTTCTTCTTTCGATGATTGGCCAAATGCTCAGGATAACCTTTTTTGTGTTGCAATCCAACACTCTACTCTGTCTGCTGACTGGGCATTATAAACCTGATATCTGTGTCCATTTGTCTTTCCTCTCCCTTAATACAGTCAGTGTAGTGTTTTTTTTCTTTCTTTGACCCACTCCGTGTGGTTGTTAAGTGTCCATCCATGGTTCAATTGTGGTGTTTCGCATATCAATTTAACCCATTGAACATATTGGACTAAAAGGTGGGTTAAAAAAAGGAAAGAATAAAAGAAATGTTCTCAGACGAGCGAGGTAAGGCACCTGATTCATTTTGATGTAATTTACTTTGATTGCATTCAGTTCAGGATTGCACCTAAGATTAGAAAGGTGTAGTCTGGCATTTTGTGAAATGCTCATCTGCTTTCTGGTGGAGGAGTAGATGGAAGATTGATATCAAAGTGATCAAATATCAAAGTGGTAAAGACAATTAGCCTACCTATTTTTCAGGGGTTATACTAGACGAGTTCTTTGTCAAGCACAATAACTTAAGCCTCACCGGTTGCCTAGCAATGGAGCCAAGAAATTGTTTGGCAAATCGACATTATAACATTAAATTGATCATTTTTACACAGTTTTTTTATGGATCAAACATATTAGATAAACTTTGTGCTTTAAAGGTGTTTGTTACTTCACACAGAGCGGGTGAGCTGCTTCCCCTTTTACCCTCTATAATGTTGAGCCTGTAGCTTTACATTAAACAGATTTTTTATTTTAGTTTCATTTGTTCTATTAAGTACTGGTGGAAAAACTCTGAGCAACAACATCATGATCATGACTTCTAATGTAAAATCCTAATTGCCTGCATGAGTGGACGAAAAACGACATTTTCTCTAATCACATTTACAGCAATCGTCTCATATTCTGAGGCTTCAACTTAAATGAACAGAAGCTTATTGTCACAACAGATGGATCTTTGTGTTGCTAAACAAAGGAGAACAATCTGCCCTGTTAAGCTGTCGTATATGGCATCACACTGTTGAGATACCCATATGTTTGATCCAAAGAGATGATGTGGATTGGGCATGTGCACATATCTGAGTAAGCTAATATCAAGCATGTATAATTACTGATAGCCCGGTGATCGCCCTCTGCGTGGCTAAATCTGATTATCATCGACTAGGCTGTAGGATGCTTTAATCTACCATAAGGAGAGAGGGATGGACACAGGCAGGGAGGGAGGGAGGGAGCCAGCAAGGGACAGAGGGAGACAGAACGATAAAAATAAGTGAAGGAGAAGTAGTGAGAAAAATTAAAGGGAACTTAAGGTCAAAGATGAAGCAGAGCAGAGGGTGAATAAAGACAGGAAAAGAGGCAAAATTGTGTTAATTTTCATCTCTCTCTCTCTTTTATTTTCTTGGTTCTTATGTTCACAGTTTCATTGCGTGTACATATATGTACACTCCATTTCTCCTTAGTATTTGTATTTATTTAAACACCTTTTATTAGCCAATAATTGTTTAAAAAGCGAAAAGTACACCAAGTTTTAAATATATATGAGGGAAGAGGGAGAGAGAATGAGAATGACAGGAAAAAACAACAGCATCTAATGAAGTAAACTAATAGGAGAAAAGAGCTGGAGAAAATGTGATCACAAGGGTGAGTTGGTAAAAGACAGAGGAGATTGGAAGAGTGATGAGACTGTTGAGACATGAAATAAATGCAATTTCCATGATCAGTTTAACTGAGAGACCATTAGCATTCCTCTCTATCTCCTGTTTCTGTGTGTGTATGTGTGTGAAGTATGAGTGAACATACGGTGATCCACACAAAGCTCACACCTACTGTATGTAGCATATAGTGTGTTATGAACACTTGTGTGCCTGTCACACTGGGGAGAAAAAAATCAATGGACTTGAACATATAATATTACCACTGTGTGTGTGTGTGTGTGTGTGTGCGTGTGTGAACATGTGCACATTCACCAATTATTTTTATTTCAGCATCAGATATGGTTTATCACGGTATGTGTGAATGTCGTCCACGGCCTCAGTGGCCAGAGTAAAGAAGTGATAATAGCTAAAGCGCTGGAGAAGAGGGAGAGGGAGAGAATCCAGAGATTTCCTTGACATTCACTGACAACACTAAAGTGGCCCCACTTAACTGGTCAAAGGCCATAAATGCATTAACAATGCTCTCTGCATTAAAAGGCAACTTCTTGTGCAAACAGAACCACAAACAGCAATCACTGGCCTGCAGCTGCTGTGTGATTTCATAAAAGGATGGACACTGTTTGAAAGTAACTAAGTACTGAAGTTGAAATTTAAGGGACACAAGAAATACTGCGTGTCTACTTAAGTTACTAGTTGGGTTTCACATTCACATATTAATATATATCAAATATTGGGACATGAGCTTTATCAAAAACACATGGAAAAAGTTAGCTTAGAGAAAGTAAAGCGAGATAATCATGATATGGATTGGATCAAAGCGCCAGCATTACTAAGCAGATATATGAAAGGGTGCACACGAAGGTCAAGAGAAAAAGCTTAAGTGGAGATTTGTTTCTGTGGATGATGAAGGTGCATTTACTGTCATGGCTCCTCCACAGTTAAACAAAGCACTGTTCACATTCAACCCTGCAAACTTTAAACATACATTTTAATAAATGTTCAATGAAATAATGTTTTCAACGTGACTGCCGAATTAAATATCTTTGATCTTAAACAAAGTTTAGGGGGAATTCTTTCAAATTTGGAAGACCACACCTCATGTTAATCTAGTTATTGTGTCTCAGAAACACATTCAGGTAATGTTTTTAAAATTTCCACAACTTATTAATTCATGTCAACGATAAACTCATTAGTTTCTTGGACTCAAACCTTAAGCATTTTGGTTACCGTGCATTTTAAAACAAAGATGCCCAACGAACACCCCCTGAATGAATCATGATGCCTCCTGGTCGAGAGGGGGCGCTCTGACGTCTGCGCCAACACGTTGGCCTTAGCGGGACATCAACAACCTCTTCCGGGCTCACACAGACTCCAAGAGGTTGAAGATGAATCTATGAAGTCATAATTGTTTGTTGATAACTGTGCTTCCAAGTTGAAGAACGAAGTTGTACGTGTGTGATTTGCAGTTAGGAGCGTGGTTGAGCATTTTTGTTGTTGCTAGTTTAGTGCTCCGCGTTAGGTGAACATGTCTGCGGAGGAAGCGGACAAAACCACCACCACCGATGCTAGCGCTGGAGATGAGGAGGAGGAATGGCTGTATGGAGGTAAAAAACAACAACATTTACATTTAGTCTCTAACACAACTCTTCCTGACGGACAGGGACTTAAACCAACATGTCAGCTACTCTCATAAATAACTGTTCGCGAACAACACTACTGTAAGAGGTTTCCAGAGTTAGCCCAGTAGCTAACATGAGGCTAACGCCTGTTTGATTTTATTGACCTTTTCCAGCAGGATACAGATTTTTTTCAAATGTTTCTGCTACTATAAGGAAATGTCATCAACATTACTCTGCCCCTCTATTGTTTGATGTGGTTGAAGTAATTTCCCTTTAATTTTTTTTCAGATGAGTCTGAGAGTAAAGACGAAGATGAAGAAGCCAAACTGAATGCTGCGGTCAGGTAACATCCCTTCAAACCCATTAGACCATAATCGAACTGCACATATGACACGTTCAATTTAATTTGCATGTTTTTCAATCAGAGAAATTAGAGAGAGTTTAAACTTAACCTAATTTATCTCCTATGCAGTACTTATTTGCCTCTTTTACTGGATCTGAACTTGCAGGTGCCTTATATCTTATTATTATGTCCACAGTGCACCTGCTGATGCTTCCACAGAAGATGCTGCTCCACATGCTACAGGAAATGGTGTGGCCTCTGAGGTAGGCAGCTCATATGCACACAATGTGTGTTGCAGAAACCTCTCTGTCAGTTTTTTCAGCAACTGTTATCTGCTCTTGTAATACATAGTCTGCAGGACACACATTTGTAGTTATCGAGATTCTTTGCTGTGTTTGGTCCGTCAGGCCACTGGTGAGGCAACAGGTGAGGATGTGGACAGTGAAAGCGACAGCGATGATGACGATGATGATGTCCATGTTACTATTGGAGACATTAAACCTGGAGCACCACAGTACACGTAAGATTTGCTTTTTGAATATTATTATCAACATTTTTTGCTGCATGCATGTTTTGCTTTCTAAATAAAAGTATTAACTAGTGCACCTTTCTGTCCTAGACCCTATGGAGCACCTCCTGTAAATCTCAACATAAAGACAACAGGATCCAGACCATATGGACAAGGTATTGCTATCTGTTTTAGGACTGTGACTTTAAGTGTTGTGATTTTTTTTCTTGACAATTTTATCTGAAATGGACATATTTTGTCATATTGTAGACCATCCTTTTTAAACATAAACATCACACACATAATGGTTCAAGCTAAATGTATGGGAAAATGAACTTCTAGTTATGTGTCATGCCATTTATTTATAGTGTCTGCAAAGCTGAAGGGAGTGGACCTGGATGCTCCTGGAAACATTAATGGGGTTCCAGTGCTGGAGGTGGATATGGAGTCTTTTGAAGAGAAGCCCTGGAGGAAGCCAGGTCTGTGTGTGTGTGAGAGAGAGCCAGCTTACATGTTTGGCAAATATTTAATGTAACTCATTCAAATGTCGTCAGACACATCATTAAGTTCATTACAGGCTGTTGGGTTTCACATGTTGTGTGTCTGTGTTCACAGGAGCGGATCTGTCAGATTATTTCAACTATGGCTTCAATGAAGATACATGGAAGGCTTACTGTGAAAAACAGAAGAGGCTGCGAATGGGTCTGGAGGTCTCCACAGTTGGCTCAGTGACGAGCAAAATCACTGTAAGAAACCTGCTCCTGTCATTTAGCCCCCTCTTTATTCCCCATTCCCCCTTAAACCTACCTCTTCTATTTTTATAAGCGCAGAGACATTAACAGAAGTTCACATCATGTTTTTATGTCATCTATCAGCTATCAGCCATGTTTCTACATACTCTTTTTCAAGGGTTGAACAGTTAGTTCAGTATGAATGAGACTATATCTACTACTACTAACTTTAAAAATTAATATTACTATGATTAATGTGTAATTTTCTTTCAAATAACAAACATGTTTTGCTTTTTTTATAGGTTCAGCAAGGCAGGACAGGTAATGAAAAGGACATATCTAGTTTGCCGGTTCACACCTCAAAGCCAGACTTCACATCTCCTGTCAGCATGTACAAGTCTACCGTCAGTCAGATCACCAGGTAACACTTAGACTTTTATCTGCACTTTTAAAGATATTTAGGAAGAAAACGCACAGTTTCAGACAGAAATAACGTCTATAGTACTATAGATATGCCCCAATAAATGCTAGTAACACTTAGTTTGATGTCTTTAGAAGAAATGTGGGATATGTGGCAGTAGAAGACAGTTATTTTAGATGCAAACATTTCATGTGTTCACTTTCTTAAATTCAACATACTCTGACACATTAACTGACATATTGACTCACAAAAACACACCTGACCACTTCCACCATTCCACGGGTTGTTTATGTGTGTTTCTGTGTTAGGGCCAGTGTTTCTCTCATCTCCTTTCCCCCTGTCCTTTGTTTCAAAATGGTAGGATCTCTCCCCCTCAATGGACTGGCCCACATGCTCAGGACATGTCCTATTATACGTAAGTGCATACAAAGTTTAATGGACCTCATGGGAATTGTGTAGATTTTGAAAACGGGGCCTGGTGTTTTTCTTGACCATTAAATGTGACCACAGAAAAACTCCTGGTGTTTTTTCTAAGGCCCCAAAGTTGCTTCTTTTTTGCCCATGTGTCTTTCTTTTGTGGTGGTTGATGTGTATGTGTCATAATGTAGAAAGTTAACATAATATAGAGCTTTAGGATGCGACATATCATAATGTCAGATAAATCCAGTTCTGATATATTCAGAATCTTAAATTAAATAAGGCTTTTATATAAAAAAGTATATGATAATTTATGGTCTTAATAGGAAGGTAATAACAAGACAAAGAGTGGTTTGATTTGATTAGATCACTGAGCGGACCTAAAAATATAGAGCTAGAGTAGAAGTCATCCAGGCCGGTATATTGGTAGATATTATCATATACATAGGTTAAAGGTGTTTTTGCCAAGAAACAAGTAACAAATAATTGCTGAACTAGAATTAGAATTGTTCTTGATTACATCGATACATCCTGTATATTGATCACAGGTCACGTTACTTAAATCTAATGATCTATGTGAGAGTATTTTATGTTATCCACTCTCCACCTCCAGAAATCCAGTAACAGTTGTTGCTGTATGTTTGTCAAACAGTCTAAGGACTTCCTGCTTGGTGACTTTTGTGTGATTAGGTTTGTAGTTTATACATGAGAACATGCTGCTACTTTGATAATTCGGTTTACTTTTCATATGTGAGAGTACATGTTGTGTCATTTGTTTACATTCCGGCTTGATGAAATAGTTTTTATATGTTTTTACCAGGAAACCAAGCGGCACCATAGATGTGATTGGTGGGCAGACTGCCACCATCAGCAGGGTTGAAGGGCGCCGCAGACACAACCTGGATGGAAACAATATCCAGGTAAACAGGACCAGTCATCAATAAACATTCCAGTTATTTGGCTTGAATAACTTAAATTTATATTCAAACACAAGTGGACTGAGTGTTTTTGTTGCTACTGACCCAGTCAGCCCATTCAAAGATTTTTACCTTTACATCATTGCAGTTGTTCTTTTTGTCACTTGGTTCCACTCTTGACATTATTTTGCTGTTGAAATGCTAAAATATTCTGCTGTTGTGCAGGTGATCTCTGAACACTCCACGTCAGAGGCTGAACCTGCTGCAGCTAAGATGCCCACCTTCTTCCCCCCTGGATCACTTCCTCCAAACATACCCCCGCCACCATTTCTCCCTCCGCCACCAAACGTCAGCACTGCACCCCCGCTAATTCCTCCTCCCAGTAGGTTCATCATCGTTTTCTTTCACAGCTGTTCTTGGTGAATTTTATTTTAAACCACCATCCCAGCTCTTTAAATGCCTAACTCAGGAAATCTGTTTCTTTCTTTCACGTAGGGATGCCCATCACAGTTCCTCCTCCTGGTTTTCCGCCTCCACCTAGTGGGCCTCCTCCCGCTATGATCCCCACTCTAGACAGGTAAAACTAGAGCTGAATTTATGGAGTCTTTTGTAAATTAAACATGTGGTTGTTGTGGTTTTTTTACATGCCGGTCATTCCAATACACAGTTTATCAGTACTATTTGCACTAGTGTTTCCTCTCTGTGTTGGTTGAACTTCGTCATACTGATTTAAATAAACACTTACACTGTAACGTCTATTCAACAGTGGCCATCCTGGGGCTTATGATGGACGCTCCGTCCCTCCGTATCCGTTCCCTCAAGGTACAAAATAATCACATTTGTCACACAACAAATAGTTGACTTCAGTTCATCAAAGAGTCAAAAGGGATTTGTTGTGTCACAGTATGTTCAAAAAATGATAACCAGATGTGTAAATAATGGCACATACATGCAGATCATATGAAGTATAAATGTGTATTATTTTTCATCTGAGAGATATTTATACTTGCTCACTGAGTTTAGACAAACTTTCATTAAAGATTTAATGGAGAAAATAACAACACAAATCCCATCTCTGTTCAGGTGCGTACCCTCCACCCATGGCTGGAGGCGTGCCACCCCCATGGCCCCCAATGATGGACAACTCTAAATCGTGGGACTACTATTCCCGTCGAGATGACAAGAGAGACAAGGACAGAGACAGACCCAGAGAACGGACACATGAGCGGGAGAGAGAGAGGGAGCACAGTCCGTCAGCTATGAGCTACACCAGGTGAGGGGACAAAAACAAACACACAAATATATTGAACTGCTTCAAAATGAAGTAACTAGTTGTGTGGTGAAGTATGATAAACAAGGCGAGGAACGAGCAGATATCATCTCATTTTAAGAAATGCTGCTGAGTTTTCTTTTACTTTTTCTATCATAGCAGTCACTCATCTCGCTGTTTAACAATCGAAAAGCTAAATTCATGCACATATGATATTTTTGTAACATTTAATAGGTGCTTGCTGCAGCTTATTCAGATTTTTGGCCTGTATTCCTGCAAATGGAGCATAAGAAAGTGAAAATACTTGCTCCTTAACCTTCCTGTAGTGATGAAGAGCGGTACCGTTACCGTGAATACCAGGAGCGCGGTTATGGAGAGCGCCATCGTGACCGGTCGAGTCGAGAGAAAGAGGAAAGGCACAGAGAGAGGCGGCATCGGGAGAAGGAGGAGGGACGTCACAAGTCCTCTCGCAGGTAAATTAACACACACACACACACACGCAGTCTTTCTCTCTCAGGCCAACAAATGGCTCTCTAAACCCCTGCCCGAGTAGATTTAGGACAATTTGTTGTCCTGGTCATTGCCTTAGTTTGAATAACATAAACCAGGACTAGTGTTACATTTGTCATTCTTTTTCCTTGTAATGTTGAAAGTGAAGCATCCGAAAAGATGAAGAGTTATGTTACAGAGAGACGAACAGCATTTGCGAAAGTATTTTTCTCTATCAAAGACTAATTAGCTCGACAGTGCAGCACAATAACATGAAGGTAACAAAATATTTAGCATTTTAACTTTGTCTCCTATCAGACACAGTTCTTCTCCTGTTGTTTCTCTGTCAATGTCCTTTTCATTATGTCCCCTCTCCATTTAACTTTTACTCCACCCAATGATCTTCTTGTCTCTCCCTCTTTTCCCTTCTTGTTTTCTCTCTCTGCAGGTTGCCCTAATGTTTTTTTTAATTCTTTAATGTCCGCTCCACTGGTCTCTTCTTTTCTCACAGTCATCTTTCTCCTTCTATTAGCAGTAGTAGCAGGAGGAGGCACGACAGCGAGGAGGGCGACAGCCATCGGAGGCACAAACACAAGAAGAGCAAAAGAAGCAAGGAGGGCAAAGAGACCAGCGAGGAGATTGGTGCAGATCAGGAGAACCAGGAGGCCATGGAGTAGTGATCTCCTACCACCTTTCCCTTGCTGTCTGTCTGTCTGCCTGACTGGAGGAAAGAGGGGGGGGTGAAACCAGAAAGTCATAGTGTGATCAACGTGTCCCGTCACTCTCTTCTAAACCAATCGCCTGCCTCCTTTGTCCCGCTGTCGTACATTCTTGCCATTACTTCAGACAGAAAACGGATGGGGCAGAGGTGGTGGTGAAGAAGTGGATGGTTGTCCTCTTTCCATTACTAGCTGACCTCAGGCAGAGCAGTAATTTGTCTTTTACTGCCTCCTTTCTCTCCTGATCTGTCTCAGAGGCTTCACTGTAGGACCATCAGCAGAATTAGCTCTTTTCCTGTAATTTGTTTGTCGTCCTTTTGTTCTTTTCTTGTCTGAAGACACTTATAATGAGCTGTCAGTTTAAGTTCAATTAAAAAACACCTTTGATAAAATGTCTTTTCTTTCTTTTTTAGTTTTTCCGTACATGCAAACAATCTTGTGCATCAGCATGTAGGCTGTTGCAGAAGAGTTTAGTCTGAATCTGATCTTTTCTGTGATGTTTAGAGACATCTTGTGTCCAAAAACTCGAATAGCTTTCATAGATTTCTCACTTTTCCAAAGGAGTATCTCAGATCAGATAGAACTTTCTAAATCCCTCAGGAAGGTACCTCCGGGAAATTCAGTTTCCAGCAGCAGAACACCAACTTCCAGGTTTACGAATTTTAAAAATAAAAATGAAATTCAAAATATAAAAAGACTTCTAGTTATGAGTTGAACTGTTTGTCCTGTTTATTTCCAGTCAAACTCATTGTTCCTGTTTGTCCCTATCCTCCTGTTCGTCCCCACCCTCACCCCCAGCGAGGAGCCGTGTGGATGTTTAGGTGACTGTGGAGAGGATTCCTGGTATTGTCTGTAATTGCCAATTTGTTGAGTGTCCTCTTCCTGCCACTGTCACCAGAGTGTCCAGCTTTATGCCGACCACAGAACTTGCCCTCCTGATCAGTTTGTCCAGCCTCAAGTCCTGCAGATGTTGAAAGACTGCAGTCTCCTGAGGAAATACAGTCTGCTTTGACCCTTTTTATAGACAAAATAGCAGAGCACAGATCAGACCAGCAGGTGAGGATAAAGTTCAAAACTACAGACATTCTTCAAGGCATATAGACTCATGTTTTTAAAATCCTGGCCACAGCCCGATGAAGGAATGCATACAGTATAATGCAGTTTAAAACACATCTGTGTCAACCAAGTGTTACAATAAAATGCTTCTGGCCTGCTAATGCATTAATAACTTAACAGTGTTAAGTTTACAAGCAATGCCATCTTAGTAATTTGATAATTTAATCGATAAGTCCGAGTGAGATCTATATCCTATTTGAAAGAGAATTGAGAACAAAATACAAAAATATAGTGTTTATACAGATTAAGAAAGTGAAATATACTCGCATGTAATAAAGAGCTCAATCTTTCAGGGTGGCCCTGCAGGAAAAGGCTGCTGCCTGTACTGTCTATTACATTTACAGTTTACGGTCACTGACAACAGTATAAATATTCACAGATGGTTTTCGACGATCACCTTCATAGCTGTTGGCGTCTCGTGGTCTCTGTGACCATTCTCCTTTCCAGAACAATGCTCTGACAAATACTGAACCTTCAGAGTTACCACATCAATGTACGAACGTACACATAAATTGTCAGTTAGTTAAAATCATGTCTTTGTTACTTTGCATACAGGTGTTTGGTTTACCAGGAGAAATTAGTGGATTTAGAGATTGTCAGAGCAACAATCCTCTACCGATTCCAGGACGGCTTCTTAGCAATAAAAAAAAGAAAAGCTATCTCAAACTCCTCTTTCTCACCCCAGTAAGGCTGCAGCAGATGGGATGAAGAGCACATAAAGGTACAAAAACAAATGGTCTGTGGGATGGACTGATTTTCAGTTCAGTTTTCCTTCTCATTACATCTTTATTTCCAGAGTGGAGTTGTGAGGGGACGATACAGCACGTCCATGTCAGTGGAACTGTTCTTCATGAGTCAGTGGGAGGACGAACGTTGGCCCGTCAAACAGCATCGCTCCTTCAGGCTCCTTAAGACTGCCCTCATCCCACAAACGCTAGTCACTGACACACAAATACACTGACCCATTCTCCTTTCTCATCAGTCTGTAGATTTCACACTGGTAACCTCCCTGGCCCATGAAAAGCTCCTCATGCTGAGATACCACAGGACACTGTCAGTTCATTTGGAGAGACCACCCTTTGCAAATAAGTTGCCATACAAATGTTGATCATCTGGTTACAAATCAATCCTTGATCAACTAGTATTAAATGCATTAACACTAAAGACATCTTCTGATTTGAAAACAGGAAGCATATGGAATGTGCATAGTAACAGTTGCTAAGTGTAGATTTTTATTGACTTTTGAACGTCGGTGATTTCATTTGGCATCAAAACAAGTCAGGTTTTGAGGAAATATTTCACACTTTCACACGATCATAAAAATGGATACAACAGGTGAGTGAATTTGCTTTAATGAAACTTCAGCCCTTAAGTAATGTGTTAAAATGAATTGGTTATGACCAGAAAACTGATCCTACTATCTGAAACTACACTGCACATTTTTACTTTCTGACCAAGTCTTACAATCTTTTATCTTGTTTTGAGAGTAATATACTAACCAAGCACAGACGTGTAATATTTCACTTAATCTGAGGAGGTTCACACTAGATTCTAGTGAAATAATCTGTCCATAACGTAAGATAATTACACTTGGCATTATTTAAATTATTATCTTGTTTTAAGAATATATATGCTGTTCTTCTTATTTCAGGTTATCTTGCAAAACAAATATTTGCAGTGTAGATCCATGTTTCAGCCCTGACACTCTGTTTTGGTTTTTCTTTCAGGAAGGAGAGCTGGGGGCTGAAATTTCTCAGAGACTTTACGGTTTCCATAATGGTAGCAATCCTTATGGCCCTTCTTCTACCAATTTCTTTTCATATTGTCACTCTGAGCATGTAAATGCTATTTATGGTGAGGATGGAGAGTGATGAAGGAGGCCATCCCATCTCTTAGCTTCCGCTTCGTCCGCATTTGGGTGCTGGAGCCTTTTCTAGCCGTCTCCTGGAATCATCGCCAGTCCATCACAGGGCATGAAGGAGGCCATTTTCTTTAATTGCATTTTATTCTTTACAATAAAACAAAACAAATCAAATGTTGAACTGTCCACTGGTTTGATGTGTCATTGATGTTCTTAATGATGATCACGATGACCCCCCCCCTCAGAGTGCATGACTCAGTCATTCTCCTCAGAGGTCTGTAAGACTGGAGACACTTTAAACTTCATGATTCACTTTGTATCTGAAGTAAAAGTACAACAAAATATGGATGTCTTACACAATATGATATTTTCGGGTGTAAAGATGTTATTAAGTGAATAATATTTAAATGTTAAAATATATTTGTGCAGCAATCCTAAGAACTTGTTGTCTGCAGCCCAGTCTAGACTTAAAGTTAATTTCATTGCTGTTGAGAAACAATGTTGTCCATAAGAAATGATTTATATAGACACCTTATTTTGTTAGCGCACATTTTAACCAAGAACAGTGAGAGTGGAAATCTGACGTATGTAGTCTGAGCTTTAATTTACGGACAACTAACTTATCACAGTTTACTCAGTGACAACAAGGCCTTGAGCCTAATTGACCATTCAGGTTGATAACCCTCGGGACCTGTGTTGTTTTAAAAACATAATAAAAACATTTGTGGTGAGCTTTGGTATTAAGAAAACTAACTCTGTCAGGAACAAAAGGATTTTTTGAAAAAAGGTTCCCTTTCCATTATGTATTTAACAAAAATTAAGCTAAACAAAACAACATTGCTTCAGTTGACGTTTTTGGGCGTATGATTATGCAGAGCTCTCTCAAGGTCCTGCCACATGAAGTCTGGACTTTGATCAGACTATAACAAATTATACATCCAAAATTTGACAGTAGCACAGTGGATAGGGCCCCGGTCTTACCCTAGTACCAGTTCAAAGTGTGGTGGGGAAGGTTCGTCAGGAAGGGCACCCAGCAAAAATATTCTTGCCAAACTAATGCGGTAATGATCCGTTGTGATGACCACAAAAAAGGCAGCAGGTACATGTTCATACGTCAATGTTAGTAAAGAAATAAAGAAAAAAATGTCTTTCTGGCTCATTGGAGCTTTTTTGGTGAAGGAACAATCTTTTGCATTTGTAAATATTGTTTCTTAATTTGTTACATCAGGTGAAAAATCCCCCAAACGTGCTCTGAGAGTTCTTGGTAAACAGGGGACAACCGATGTCAGAACTATCTGATCCTATTTGGCTGGCTGATTTTGGGTTTTTAGTTGACATTACAAAGTATCTGAACACGCTGAAGAGGAGTCTTCAGGGGCAAGATGCAGTGATGAACCAGCTGTACTCACACCAAAGCCTTTGGAAGAAAGCTGCATACTCTAAAACCTTTACTGGCAACTTGATAAAAGCAGGTTTTAAGAGATTTGATCATTTGCTAAGAAAATGCTGAGCTTGTTTGGCTCAACAACCGCGCGAGGATTAGACTCTCACCTGTGTGACATTTTGCGCATCAAAACCACCGGCTTTTAACCAGACCTAGTTTATTTGCTGCAGTCCAGATCTCAGTATCACCCTTATCATTAGTGCAGGGACGTTCTGGTCATCTGAGATGAATGAATTGTAATATCTCAGATAATTGAATTGCTTTGCGTTGGTCAAAATCAGTTATAGAATAAAATAGAAAAACTTGGACACTTGAACTTATGTCATTTTTTCAGTGTTTTGAACTCCTTAATAAGATTGGTGTTATGTTCTTGTTCACATGTTTTTGACAGACAACATTTGTTTGGGGCAAAATAACAAAGACATGATTTAGCTGTACGATGCAGGCCTAATCCACAGTCAAGAACATTGTCTGAGCACCTTAATGAAGTAAGAGAAACGGGAGGAAAAGGGGCAATGTGTCATTCAATGACAATAAAGTGGATTATTTTTCTTCAACGGAGGATAAAACGTGTCCCGGACACTGACACACGATAGGCCAGAGCAGCAGCTTCTGTCAGGAACGAGACCATCGCCTCCTCCAGCAACCGATCAGCTCTGTGAAACATCACAGACATAACTGCTGCTGCCTGTGAAGGAAGCATCACATCAACTTAACTCACATCATACAGCAACAAATACACTTAGATTAATCACATTAGTCAGGCCACAAAAGACTTTAATTGACATTAAAAGTAAAATCATGAAAGAGTTAAAGGAAATGTTTAAGTACTATCCTCATTCTTTTTTGATGCAACAATAGGCTCCTGAATGGACAGCTCAAGTTAAAGGACACAACTTGATTTACCTTCATAAACTTTCCAAATCATCTTTAAGTAGTAGACCGCAGCCTTCAAAGGCACATGTTTTTCTCACTGAATATTGCAGCTTAGCGTGTATTCTTTTTTTTTCATGTTGTTTTCATCAGCACGTGGCAGTATTTTCTCTTAGCGCACTGAGAAAGCTAGAAGACAATAATACATGTTATCTCTCCTCCATCTCTTATTGCTTATAGAGAGTACAAACTAGTGACCATCCATGTTCCCAAGGCTAAACTAAGCACAGGCAAAGCTTCAACTTTGACATGAACGATTCACCTCCATGTATTTCTTCCCACAAACGATTTCTCTGCCGCTCCACCGCTCTTGCACGGAGCAGTGGAGATATAAGGACTGCACCTGTCCCTCCCACCGTCTGCAGGTTTGCAAAGCAAAGACGCAGGTGGTAGTCGGTGCCAGTCTGCAGAGTGGAGATACAGAGGTGGTGTCTTGGTCCAGGGAAATGCTGTGTGACTTTAGCTGAATCTACCTCAGTGTGGAGATGACAGGCAAGGAAGGAGGCACCGAATGACCAGGTCTCCAACAGCGTTGTTTAGGATGGTGTACTTACCCACAGAGCGTGACCTCCTGATCAGATGGTCTAGTGGATTATAGTAAAAGATTATCAAAAATGCAACCAAACACATTCTCCTTTCCAGAACAACGCTCTGACAAATACTGTACCTTCAAAGTAAAATAAATGAGCATGTTGCTGTGACCTCCATAGATTTACTCTCCACAATATCAGAAAGATTAGACATTTTCTCTCCCAACAGGCTACACAGCTCCTTGTCCAGGCAATAGTCATCTCTAAACTTGACTATTGCAATTCTCTCCTGGCTGACCTTCAGATGGTCCAAAATGCAGCGGCCCGCCTTATTTTTAACCAGCCGAAGTACACACGTCACACCTCTTCTCGCCTCTCTTCACTGGCTTCCAGTAGCTGCTGGCATTGAGTTAAAATCCTTGATGCTTGCCCACACGACTCTCAATGGATCTGCTCCATCTTACTTTAACACACTATTGTAAGTTACTCTCCTACACGCTCTCTCAGATCTGCGAATGAAATAAGGCTAAAAATCCCGTCTTCACAAGGTCCCAGATCAGAATCGAGTCTTTTCTCCTTTGTGGTCCCTGTCTGGTGGAACAACTTGCCCTGCCAAATTCGACTGGCTGACCACCTTTAAAAACATTTAAAGACTCACTTGTTTAAAAAGTAGTTAAAGTGAGTCTACCACACACACACACATTATGTTGTCTAGCACTAAACAATTTGTAAGCGTGTTCCTTGTCTTGACGAGTTAGGCCTTAACAGTGTTCTTTGTTGTAGTATCTCAGCTTTTACAAGAATCTGAATGGTAATTGCTGGTGTCTTCTCCTTGTAAGTCGCTTTGGATAAAAGCGTCTGCCAAGTAAAGTAAAGGAAAAGCGGACCATGGAGCTGAGGAATCTGGACCTAACGGAGAGCCAGAAGTGATGCTCGAGGCATCTGGCCTGAAACATTCCTGAAAAAACATCAGTTCTTCTTATGTAACTCCAAAACAGCTTTGTTGTGTGAATTTACTTGCTTTGATGCGAATTAGGATTCTAAAACCACTTTATTACGTATTAAGCATCCACTGAAGAGGACCCTGAAACCCTCAGCGTCATGTCGTTCAACATGTATCTTAGCTTTATTGCTGCCACTCAGTGAGAGTGAACAGGACTTATCTCTCAGACTGTGACCTGAACACATGGTGCAAGGAGAAGCTCCACACTGAAAGGAACAGCATGTCAAAAGTCACTGCACAAGACTGTGAAACCTGCCCGCACAATATATGGAAAAACTCTTTCATCTTTAAGGAAGAAATGAGCGCCTAGTGGAGCAGAGAGCTGCCAGCTGCTGGGAACGTCGCCATTTTAGAACACACCTGATAGTAAGGAATCAGACTTCCTTACTCCATCTCCTTCGGTCCATTAAGTAATAAC
The DNA here is from genome assembly GCA_032270685.1 of Microctenopoma stevenorrisi. NCBI lineage: Eukaryota > Metazoa > Chordata > Actinopteri > Anabantiformes > Anabantidae > Microctenopoma > Microctenopoma stevenorrisi. The sequence continues at coordinate 11,514,984 of JAUMTR010000001.1, forward strand.
AGGAATGATTTTTTATGTCTAAATCCAATATTTCTAAAACAAAATGGTTTAAGCGTCAGACTGGGATGTAGAAGAATTCCTAGTACAACCCCTACCAGGTGTGTCTCTGAGCCAGACACCCAGCGCTAGCTCTTTGTAAATCACTTTGGATAAAAGCAAAGTAAAGTAAAATTAAACTGTCATTTGGTTAAAACTATAGATGCCGTCATTGTGAGCTTAAGTGATATTTTTCTGTTTCTGACATTCGTTTTATTAAATCAGTTTTTTTACAGACATATAAAAACATGCAAGGTACCTGATGATGAATTACAAATAGACACTGATGGAAACATGAAGGGTTGAATAATAATGCAATAGCAACATCTACAGGCCAGATTAAGATTTATCACTGAAATTCATTGAACGTACACATAAATTGTCAAATTGTTAATTAAAATCATTACTTTGTTGTTTTGCATGCGGGTGTTTGTTTTCCCAGGAGAAAGGAGTGGATTTGGAGATTGTCAGAGCAACAATCCTCTACCGATTCCAGCACAGCTTCCTGGCTGTTGATGCCACTCTTGCCTGTGTTACTATGTTTTTATCAGCAATAGTAAAAGTGAACTCAAATCTCAAACTCCTGTTTCTCACCCCAGGTGAGGCTGCAGCAGATGTGTCTCACCTGCTGTGGACTGTCCCTTATGTTCTTCCTCCTCTGGTTCACGGGGCGTTCGGGGACAGAGGTGTAAGGTTCAGAGAAGAGGTCCAAGCTCTGGGTCAGTGTCAAACTAAAGAGCGAGGATACAAGATCAGCCTGAAGGAGGGATGAGTGGAGGTCAAGATTCCTACATAGGTTTCATACATGCCTGCTATAATTACACACAACAGAATGGAATCGGTGTTTAAAATGGCTGCAGAGGAAGTAAACTGTGGTTTTGTTATAGATCTGTTTCTCACCAAAACCCTGGTGTTTCCAATGTGCTGAGGATGTTACAGTCACATGTCTGTCTCTCTCCACACAACCCAGACTCATTCAAGGGATTGTGTTTTCTGTGACCTTGGGTTTCTTCGCACCCGATGTGTCCCTGCAGAAGCTGACTGTAGATGGTGGTGGTGATATTTTTGACCTGGCCCCAAAGCCACCAGACACGGAGCGATGCCGCTCACCTTATGGTGTCCAGGCTCTCCCATGATAATGGGAGCTACTCATACCAGCTCAAGTTCCCTTTGTCACACCCAAAAAGAATTCCCGAGGTAAGAGTTGCAAATACAGGGCAGCATTTTCATGTGTTCAGAAATGTCTGTAGACAACCTACCATCTAATCCCAGTATACAGGTGCTGGCTTCAACAAGTACCGGGTGTTTTTGCATTTTTTACAGTAGTGGACGTTCTTTGACAAAGAGGCAAGTTAAGGATAACACATCTTGTTTGTATGTCCTGTGGTGGTTATGTCTTAGGATGAGATTCCCTCCTTAACAGACAAAGCTGGTCCTGATGAAACAGGAACTTTGTTTTCACCTCAAGGAACACCACCACCTCTCCAGACATCCACCCCTTTGATAAAGAAAACCCAAGAGAAGAGCCTACAGCTTCCTGAATATGTGATCGATACAGACAGTGAGTTGGAATTAGCTCGTAATCACTATTTTGAGATGGCCCGCACTGGTAGAGAGTCATAGAATCAGAATCAAACACTCTCATCAGCACGATTTCGAGTCAGCAGGGAGAGAAGTTGCGGTACCCTTCTAAACACAAAGTTACTGCCATGGCTAAGAAACTAGTGGAGTTTTATCCCATGCTACGTGACAAAGATTTACATACCAAACATGACTATGATAGACTAAGGCCACCATTAATTGATTGGTTTTGTTTTTTTTATTTCACAAGTAATTAAATAAAAGCCAAACTGAAACCTCAAACGATCAGTAAAAACTGAAAACAAAATAAAGTAACATTAATACAAATATTGGGAGTAGACTTTTAAAGGTAAGATTATTACAGAGATATCGTGCAGAGGTTAAAATGCTTTTGGCATAAAATCTACATGCACTTTCATTTTGTGAAGTACAGCTAGACATATTACAGAAGGCAAACATGGATGTAGGATGATGGATCACGCGCTCTCCTTTCGCAGTTGATCACATGTGTTACTAGTGTGTTATTTTGATGCTGTTTGTCTTGTCTAACATATACCAGACATCAACATGGCCTCCTGGGGCCTCGGCACAGCGGCTGCTCGACCTCCGTCCGGGGGACTCCATCGCTCTGTTCTGGGTAGGGGCTGCAGATATCCCTGGGCTGGTCTTCCTGGCGGTCCGGTGTCCTGTGGGGTCACTGGATGTCGGTGCCCGCGACTCAACAACAGTGAGTTAAGGTAATTAAATGGGTATGTAAATGTATACCAGTTTGAAGTTACAATCCTGAAAATGAGTGTTTAGTAGTTTTCTAATCTTTATATTTTTATAGCAGTTTTTAGGAGGAGGACATTTTTTTCCCTAGTGATACAAGAGTGTAGTAAAAATGACAAAATTCAAGGGATTGATATGCCCTAGATATGCCCAAATGCATGTATCATGCTTCTTTGAAAAATTACGGTTATAATGGGTTTCTATAGGTGCATTTTTGCACCTAACATTCTCAATGTAACAACGTAGTTTTTAGCCTGTAGCAGGAGCTGAGTTGGAGATTTCAGGATTAAGTAAGAATACATCAGACTGACAAAATCATGCCTACTGCATGAACAAAGACAAAAATAATCTAAATAGAGAAGATCAAGTGTTCATATCTAAGCACAAACACTGATTAGCGTTAACACACAGTCATCACAACAAATCGTGCTGCCATTACTCCGACTTGCCAGGTGGCGCTGTGCTGTCATCATCACTGGCTATTGACCAATCAGCGGTGTCAGCAGTATGAACAAGAAGCGGGTCCCGACTGACTCCGGAAAATGTCGAATAAGTCGCATACAGATAACACAGTCGGTCTCGGACGTAAGTTCGGTCAACAGTATTACAGTTAGCAGAGCTCGGGCTCAGATGTAAGCTGGGGTGTCATATATTAAGCAGTTATATCTGAAGACTTACGGCAGACAGAGGCGTGAACTGTCTGCATGGATTTCACCTGAAAACCACAAGCAGGCCTTTGATAGCACACTGTCCTCAGGCAGCGACATCCCCGACTTTGAACCATCAAAACCTACGAAGACGAGGTAAGTTGAAGTCATCAGGGGAATTGAGTCCCAGTATCCAGCTCATCAAATCCAGCTTTATGCTAATCTCCGCTATATACTGTACAGATACACAGAGAGCAGTGCGGTGTCTTCATCATGTGATTAATTATTATAGGTTTTCCGTCTCTTGTGCTGCGTCTTGTCTTTCTTACTCGTCAGGTCGTGTTCTTTTTATGTTAAGCTATTTCGTGTTACTGGTCAAAAGGACTGTTTCATCAAGGAAATGAACTAATACGAAGAACAATAACATTACAATATCGTGTTTCCCTTGACGCATCCTTATGCAGTCATCACCAGAACCCCGGCAGAACCTGTCCTGGCTTCACATGCTGCCCATCTCCTTATGCAGTATTTAGGCCTGCTGGGCACAAACTGTTTTAAAGGGCAGTGTCCTCAGAAAGCGAGCAGACTCTTGTCCACTGGGATGTTTGGACGCATTGACTTACTGTGTTTGGGTTGGAGAGGAGTGACAGGCCCTCCACCTACCTGAATGTGACTTTAGCCTCAGTATTGCTATCCCCTCTTCATCACTAGATTTCTCCTCATCACTTATTTTTTTGGTCTGGATACTATTCTTCTGTCAGCTTCCTGATCCCTCTTCCTCTCACCAGTATGGTGGTCAAATATGTAAACAGGAACGACCAGCAAACCCAATGTGTGTGTATGTGTGTATGCATGTCCATCTTACAAAGGTGGATGTATCCCAGTTCAGATTTGTACACAAATTATTACGTGCCATTCGCTTCTAATGAATTGAACAGGAACACCAAGAGTGTACAGAAGTTAGGTTTTAGGTCGGTCTGATCAAATTAACTACAAACTTGCTGCTAAGAAGAAGGCCGTGCTACATCTGCTGGAGAAGAGCTTTGATGACGAGAATATCAGCAGTGTAGAGAGTCTCGTCGTCATCCCCCCTTCCCCTCATCCTCTGCCTGCGCAGCAGAGCAAAACAACAAGATATGTGACGAAATCTGTGGCTGCCAATCTAGAATAAAGTAATTATCTCACTAATGTGCATTTGTAAATAATAAACTGTTGATAGGTAACCTTTAACACAATACACAAGTACTACTACTCACCAGGATGGTTTACCGTGTTGTCTACTCACCTGTTGATGTGAATAATCTCTTTATTTATTAGAGGGAAGCTGTGACAGAGCTGTCCATCCTGCTAAGAGAAGACACCTGTGTCTGACAGATAACAGCAGTGATGAGGAAAACATCTGCACGCCTTCTCCTCGTCCTCGGCCAGCTAAGCAGAGCAAGAACACCAGGTCTGTGCACAAGCAAGCATGAGCACAAAACACTAGTATTGTACAGATCTCTGTCACTGTTCAGATGTTTTGTGCTGTAGGTGAATGCTGCTTAGTTAATGACATACTACTGATTCCCTTGGGGAAATATAAGTAGATATTTGCCAGTATTGACAGCAGCAGAAAATGTTTTTATTAGTTAGGTAATTAAAATATCATGTTACCATAGATACTGCATTTTGAGATCTCATATCTAGGGCTACCTTTTATCTCAACATTATGTCTTTAACATTTCATCATATTACACACCTGGTTAAAGCTAATAAAGCTTTGCACTGAATTACTTCTTGACTGTAGATGTAAAGTAGATGTTCTGCATCCTCTAGCTGACCAGATGGGTTGTTGTTATTCTGGAGTTACTAGCTTGTTCATGTATTTTAGAAATGTTTATTTTGACCTCAATAGAAAAGGCCAACTGGTGTCACAGCCAGGAGTCTCTCTAAGACACAAGCCTCAGCAATTTCCAGTTACCGGCTACAGTGAGAAAGACTCGGTGTCAGCTCCACAGTCTCACAAGAAATCTGCTCAAATGGAAAAACGCTCCAAGTAAGTACTGAGCAAGTCAGGCGGCCAGTGGTCTATCGTAGAGCTGATGATTGTCTTCTGAATGTCTTTGCTGTAACCCTTAGCTCTCCTTCATTTTCTTCTCAGTGTTCATCCTCCTTCTGTGGGGCGCTTTGTAACCCGCCGCAGACGTGCTGCGACCACCAAACCTAAAATCCGTAAAGTCAGTTTTGCCTCCATCAGCAAACAAATAAGCCTTCAACTTTTTCCTACCAATGATCACGCTTGTCCACGCCTCTTTCCGTGTCAGTAAGCTGCATAGGCATCCTGAGCCCATTTCAAGCCCATTGCCTCGCCACATCCTGCATCACCCTCTGGGCTTCAATCTAATACGAAGACCAAAAGCAGCGTGGAATTACCGCAACTCAACCTGCTTTCTTCTGACAGTGAATGCAGCAGTTATTTTGGGGCGGCAGCAGGAGGCTTAGAGCAGCTGATGGAGGCTCTGAAGGAGAAGTGCTTGTCCGAGGGCTGCACAGTGAAGCTGGAGAGATTAGACATCCTCACCCTGACTTTGCAGTCAAACAACCTGCTCATCCTATTTGGGAGATGAGTGCTCTGTTCAAAGCCCTCAGACCAATGAACATCCAGCGCCTGTGGACAGTGGTCAAACTGTTGACCTTCTGCAGTCCTCAGAAGCTTCATTTAGTCTCAGTTTATTAGCATTAAACAATAAAGGCAGTGATGATTAACAGGGGATTCATCATGCAGTCAGAATCTACCCACTGCACAAACAGCAGCACTGAGTTTATCATAAGCACACAACTGCCAGCCAGCAACTCTGCACACACAATGCGATCTAATGAGGAGACACCAAGCTTGCACAGTGGGTCCTCCCTTATGCCCCACTTATGCATGTTTGCTGAGGTTGGGAGTGTGTCATACACTGATCTCAGCAGGAAAGGGATGCAGAAAGGGTCTGGCCTCCAGTCTCCAATACCAATTCCATTCTGTTCTGTGAAATTATAGCAGGCTTGTATAAAACCAATACTGAATGTAAAACGGCGTGGCCTCCTGATCAGGTAATGCGTAAAGTCTGTGCTGGTCTAGTGAATTACAGCGAAAGATTATCAACAACGCAACGAAATGCAGAAAGGTTGGTGGGTCGAGCTCACCCAGGGACGACGATGATATTTTGGCCCACTCGTTTAAGTGAGTGGCTGATTCCCGGTTTCTCTGCATGAAGAGGTGTCCGTAGAAAAGACACTGGAAGCCCACACGAGTGCTTTTATCTGCTGCAGCTGTCCAAGCAACAAATTCCCAAAGTGATGGGTGAAATTTCATTGTAACATGTAACAATGTATTCAATGACAATAAAGCTGCGTCTTCTTCTTATTATTAGGATAATTTAGTATTTTTATTTCCATATATTCTACTATTTTTTCTTTTACATTGTTTAAAATGTACAACCTTGCTTTTTGCATTATGAGTACTTAAATCATTTTAATTCTTCCACACATTATTAATCTTTTTACTGCAGTAAATAAGTCAACACCTCAGCCACTGCTGCCTCTAATGGTGTTTTTGAGTAATACGTCACGTCAAGTCAATTTATTTTAAAGCACAAAATTCAGTACAATAATAACATCAAGAAAATATATACATATATAAATATTGACATATATATATTTTTCACACACACACACACACACATATTGCATAAAATGTATGTACAGATACACAAAGTGGATATACAGTACATAAAAATATAAAAGCTAAAAGATATTTTTCACTGAATACAGCAACATGAAACTGAGAGGAATGGGCGATTGCCTGTTTGTGTATGTTTATGTTTGTGTCGTTGCCAGATGGGAGAGATTTTTCTGAGAGATTCACTTACTGCTTGTTGCTTGACCAAATTACTCACACAGGTCAAAGTCTCCCCTCTCTTCTCTGGACTGTCTGCTTTGGTTACATCATCTCACAAAACAGTGAATGTGTGCAGAATCCGGGTCAAAGACTGTTGAAATAAAGTCTGTCGCAGGCAGTGAAGACAAAAGCTAAGTAACAGGAGAGGCACACACACTGCAGATGAAAAGCTTGAGGAAAAAAAGAGAGAGAGGTTTTCGGGGAATGATGTTTGTTGCTGCTGTGTTGCTGAGTCTTCTCTCAGTGGGACAGTCTGCTCCTGTGAACAGCTGTGACAGTCTGGTAAAACCGATCACTGTCAGCAAAGACGAAGTAAGTGCTCGACCGCTTTACTTTTCAATGAGCTGTAAGATTCCTGACTTCACTTAACAAAGTGAGATTCACATTTGTAAAACTTAAATCGTTAAGACTTTGTAGCAAAATTTAAATTGATACCACTGATTTTGTGTTTTACTCCCTGCTCTTATGTTCTGTGCTGTGTTTCTCTGTGTGCTCCAGATGTTGGGGAGGTGGCTGTACATCGGTGGAAGCTCTGAGCTCCCAGGAAGTCGCTCGCTGGGCCGACTGCTGACAAGTGTCTGGCTGGACATCACTGCCACCACACAGAGAAACATCCTCAGTATCACCCAGACACAAAGAATGTAAATCTACCCTCCCATTATCGCACAGTGCTGGTGGCTACATGTGCCTCTGCTGCCCATCAGCTGTCCAACAGGAATTCTGATTATTCTAGTTCATGTGTCTCTTACAAACCAGATTTCTGGATCACACGACAGTATAGAGCCAGCAGCATTAGTAGTAGTAAAAAGACAATACGGAGAATCTATTCCTGTAAAGCTTGTATTAATTCTATTGTTATTGTTAATATTACAACAATCATGCAAATGATTGATGATGTCCACATATTCACACATCAGTCACTGGAAAGTGAAATTACACTTTCTGACAAATACTCACAACAGTAAAGTGTCAATAAATGTAATTTCTGTGAAGCTGCTGCCTTCTGCTGGCCCATTGAAGAAGCTTTTCTTTTCCTCATCACAGATATGGTGAATGTTCCAGCTTAATGTACAACGTGACCTTTGAAAACAGCACAATGACCATTGGTGAGTTATGCGTCAAAGTGACTGTGAAGTAACAACTTAAGGATTTAAGCAATCATATCATTTCTGTGTGTTTTTACAGAGCAACCTTTCTACCTTAAGGAAGTCTATCTGACAACGAACTGCACTGACTGTCTGGTTGTCTATGAAGAAGTTACTTCTGGCAAAGACACTTTCACCAGTTTGATGCTTTTTAGTAAGAAACCATAACTAGAGTTGAATTTTTAGCAATGGAAATTATGTTATACTACTGTTTGTGGATTCAGAGCATTATTAGCATCTTTGTTAGCGTCTACGTGTCATGTTGAAATGAAACTCCTGACACTGTCCATTTATTTATATTTTTAGGCAAGAGTAAGAGTGTCTCGCCTGACGTTCTGCAGACGTTCAAGGAACAAGCGGAATGCCTCCGTATGTCAGCGCCCATAATGATGGAGCCAAATGCTGGTGAGAACTGCGGCAGATTTATCTGTCCTCCCCACTCGGTGTCACATTGAATATTAGGTTGGGTTGTGCGACTTATTTGTATATGAATGTACACAGAATTCTGCCCGGACAACATCCCATCGTCAGAGGGGCTCAGTACGCTCAACTCCCTGTTAGAAGCCAAGATTGGACAACGAATAGCAAGACTCCTGGATACTATTTTTGATTTGTTTGTAAACTGATTCATACTCATTTTTTGCTTATATGCTATGAACATAGCATAAAAGTTATGCTATACTCAATGAAAGCAAATAAACTGGAGAAACTGCTTCATTGTCTCTAGCAGTGGTAGTAGTACCGCTTTAAATCTACCGTCTACCTGGTGAAGGGGTCGGTGGATTTTACAGTTATTTGCATCACGTTCAATATACAGCCACAATCACACAGCTACATACAAAAAGTCCGTCAGTAATGTCCAGATTCATATCTTTGGTTGTAGGCAAACAAAAAGGTTGTTTGTTATAGCACACTCACCTTTGTGCAGAGAGAGAAACAGAGAAAACAGCTGCACCTACAGTAAAATGTTTGATGCTAGTGCTCCTCATCTTTTCCTTCGTCTTTTTCTAACAACACATCACAATAAAATGCAGAAGTCTACATGAAATTTCATCCATCTTGACTTTTTGACAGCTGTGTTGCAACTTCTGTATGTTACACATGTGAAGTATTGCTGCAATATCACTGTAAAGAGAAATAAGCATTTGGGGGCTTTTGTTTTTACTTTGCTTAATGTTTTTGTGGAAACACTATGTGGGACAAACATCTGACCAGTTTTAAGCTTTTAAGCAGACACCCATAACACAGAATAACACATAATAAACACATAACGCAGAGATTTAGCATCAGATCATGATGGAGTTTGTTGACAGACCATAATTCACTACGCCTAAAGCTGCGATGAGATGTGATGAGATTTGACTCCAATTCATGACACTGAGTAACATTTGTGTGCTGATACAATATTTCAACACTTGTACTGCAGAAAATGTAAGGTGATAAAAACAGGGCCATTACAGGAGCCCTGTTGAACGTATCCACCATCAATTTCAGATTTTGCTTCAAACATTGTTTACCTCTAGACAAGATTGCAACACATCTGTAAACTTGGGGCATCACGTGGGATGAACCTTTGAACTTTCATGCACCAGTTTTAAGCAGACACGGTCCGTTACAAAACTCATTTAGGTTCTTTGTGTGAGCAAACGTATGTACAGAGTCATGATGGAGATTTTCCGTGTCGCTATAGCTGTGCTCAGTCTCGTCTCTGTCGGACATTCAGCTCCCGTCACTAACTGTGAAAGTCTGATCCAGCCTCATGAAATCCAGGGAAGAGATCAGGTAAAACATTCTCCAGTCCAATTTCTCACTGTTACTTTCAGTCAATTTCGTATTTGTGATTGTACGCAGCTGAGCGAGGCGCTTTTGGTTTCAGCTGCTGGGCAGGTGGAACTACATGGCCGAGAGCACAAACATCCCTGCATCCAAAATACTGACGGATATGTTTGTGGACAGTGTCTCAGGAGAAATCACTGCTGCAGAAAAAAACGATGGCATCACAAGTGTTCTCACTCAAAAAATGTAACTGAATACGAACATTTTAGATTGTGTCAAGTATCATTGTTCCAAACAGTTGCAGTTCACATCACAGTGGAGCTCAGTTGTTTCACAGTGGGCTTCTAATTTCTCTAGGTGGGGCCGCTGCTTCTCTCTCACAGTTTCCTACACCCTGGAAAACAACACTCTCTTTATGGGTAAGTCATGTTAATGGAATATGCTCTATAATTATTTTTACCGGCCACGTGTCTGTGTCCAGCACTTTGTGTATGTGTTGATGTATGTCGTGTCCTCTCAGCTGAACCCTATGCTAGTTCTGGCGTCCTGCTGAAAACTGGCTGCCCTGACTGCTTTGTCTTTTCCTCAAAAGTCACATTTGGAACAAGCACATACTCTGCTCTCCAGCTCCTGAGTAAGAATAATAAAATGAAGCAGTGGTTAACTAATACATGACACTATGTATGACACTACTCAGGTAAACTGATGTTTTATGTGAGTTAATACTCCTCTTCATGCAGTTATAATAGAAAACTGTACATTGTGTCCCTCACTGATTTGGAGTATTTACAAATGTATTCTTTGATAGAATACCCCTGTAACACTGTTGCTAAACTTTTAGTTAAACGTTAACTCTCTGAATGGCAATTTTAACATGCTATTTAGGAAAAAACAATGTTGGTTAAAAATGTCATTATAGCTGCTGTCTACAATATTCATCTGTCTCAGGTAGGAGAACTAAAGTGACAGCTGCTGAACTTGACGAGTTTAAAAAGCAGGTAAACTGTCTGAACCTACCATCCCCTGCTATCCTGAACTCAGAAAAAGGTGAGTGAATGTGGCTGTCAAACTTAAAACCACAACTATGTTTCTTCCACCCTGGTTTTCCTTGTAGTCCTGTATATCCCTTGAAGTGTTTGATTTACATGACATCTCATTTATTTCACCATTATGTAATCTGTACAATAAATGAAATGTTTAAATGGTAATTCTCTACCTCACCTCAGGCTTTTGCTCAGATGCCTCTCAAGAGACTGAGACCATTAATCTCAATAATGTCATGAGTGCAATGAACTCTGACATCTTCAACGTGATCAACAACATTCTCAGCAGTGAAGGTGGACTGCAGAGGTTCATAAAAACGATCTCCAGCAGCATTCCTGGATTCAACCAAAATTAACAATGTCAAAATTGTAATGACCTATGTGAAGGAGCCATGTCTGTATTATTGGGATTAGACCAGGGGTCGGCAACCCGCGGCTCTTTGATCCCTCTGATGCGGCTCCGCTTCTGAATAATAACGAATGCGTATTTAATTAAGACGTGCTTCTATTAAAATTATGGCGATCTTGTAACGTCTAAATCTGCAGTCATTGCTATGCAAACATCGTTTGGGAAACGATTCAGTGAGTTCAGAGAGGAAAAAACCACACTATCCTTCCCTGTCACTCATTTAAGCCTCGATCCATCTCTGCTGAATATGACAGCCTTTCCAGGTGCGAGTCCACCTGATCTTGAGATGGAACTGGCTGACATAGCCGACAAAGACATGTGGGTGTCCAGGTTCAAGCGCTTGACAGCGGACTTTGAAGATGTTTCACGTCAGAAGACTGTTCTAGCTGATCACAAATGGTGTGATATTGAAAACCTTCCCAAACCAGACAAACTTCGAAACTTGGAACGCGGAGCGCTATCCCCGAAAAAGTATGATACATATTTTAATTGCCTATTTATTTTGCATAGATTTATTTTTTTTTTTTCGGTGAAATAGACATTTTATCTTTATTTCACCGCCAGTAAAAGGATGACGGCACACAGAGAAAGAACGGAATTTTTGATTTGAAGTTCGGCGATTTTCTTTTTTCCATTACTGCAAGAAGGACTCAAATTTAGTTTGTTTGTGCATAGCATACAGGCAAAAAAGTTTACATGCAGTGTTATTTTATTTTAAACTTCATAATGGTTTGTGGCTCCCAGTGTTTTCGTTACTGTGTGAAACGGGTCCAAATGGCTCTTTAAATGGTAAAGGTTGCCGACCCCTGGATTAGACCAATAAAATGGATTAGAGAATGGTATTCTTCTATGGTTTAGTATCTCTATATCATATCCGAGCTGATAATATCTGTCAAAACCTTCCTGTGGTGACATTAGAAACCAATGATTAACATGCACCAGCATCAATGCCTGTTTTTTAATCAGCATGCTTCAAACTATAATTTCCTTTATATTGTCGAAACCAAACATTTTTCAAATGGGAAAAGTGCTTCTAAGCGGCACCTTTTGTTTCAGTTACTGAGCAGGTGGACGTTTGTAGGAGGAAGCTCTAAATAATCAACACGCTGTAGAGAAACTACTGTCTGAACACCACTGCTGGTAACTAGAGTTATGCCATCAGTTCAAATCTACATTTTAATATTTTTATCATATTTTATGTAAGTTCATTAATAGAGTTTGAAGTTCAAGTTCAAACTTTTATTTCTCTTTGCAAATAATTAAAACCTTGACCCAGGCAGGTGAGTCTGAACGAAATGTGCAGTGCAAATATTTTGTCTGGCGATATACACTGTATGTTGCATCTGCACAAAAATATTTGGACTTTGTGTCAAGATTGTGTGTTTTGTGTGGGCCTACCAGAGTTTGTTGACCCAATAGGGTCACACAGCCTACTGAAAGCTGTCTGTCTTTCGACACCCAGGAGCCTTTTGTTACTCAGTTTATATATAATAAATACATATATTAGAATGTTTTTGCACATACTATTTATTTTGTATTTTGCTTCATTTGTGTCTCAGTCAAGAGAAAAAAAGAAAATAATATTAAAAGCTCAAAAGTTATTTGATGCCGGTTGATTTGATGAAACTGTGAGGATTTTTAATTAAACAGACGTGACTGAAAACCTTTTATAGCACTGTAGTCATAGGACTGTCAGTAGAGTTTATGAAGTTTCTGCTGTGAACACCTCCATGATAATAACAGGAAATAGATTTGCCTTTGACATAACACTTTCAGATTATTTACTACAGCAACACTGAAATAAAAACCACTCTGAGTAACAGAGGAGGATGCCCATAGCTTTGTTTATTGGTAGTTTATTTCTGTACATACACCTGCTCACAAGTCATTTGCACATTCATCTTTCTCTCCCGCATACACATAAACACGCGCAGAACACTTGAGATTATATAAAAAGTACTCATTTTCTGGGCAGGGTTAAATCACAGTCTGAGATCTATGAAGAACGTTTGTGTCTGTATACACCATGCACGCGCACGTACACACCCCAAATCTCTGCATATGGCATTTTGCCTTGATTTACATAGAACAGAAAAAAGTAATTACTAATATAGAAAAGTGACTGATGAACCCAGTTATGAACAGGCAGATTAACCCCCCCCCCCCTTTATGTGCTTCCTCTCCTTTCTGAACCAGAAGACTCAAGAAAGGTTAAAAAAAGTTAGTCTTTGTTATAGGGGCACATTTCAATTTCAAAACAAACCAGAAACACATCATTCTACACTATTCAAGTAATGTGTGATTCTTATATTACACCCGTACCCCTCCTGCAACTTTGGAACATACCTGATGGTCAGATTTTCCGATGCTACATACTGTTGGTAATCTCATATAATCCCCTGAGTGTCACCCATACAATCAACCAGAGCTCATATCTAATTCTTAAATCTCACAGTCTCAGAATCGGTGTGTTTTGTGTATATCATGAAGTGTGCGAAGAGGGGAAAAGCAAAAAGGTAATGTTCATACACTCAGTGACACATTTTTGTATCATTAGGCTGAGATGTGCTTCATGACGTGATCCGTAACAAGCTGAAAACCTTGTGAGACGGTGAAGCCATGGAGCAACTGTTTGCTAAACAACTTAGTGTTGTCTATTTATATATCCAGCACATGTAGGACAACATTAATATTTATTTGGAGATGTATTTCTGCCCACCTGACGAGTATTGTGTCCACTGACTCCTACCTGTCTGCTACTGTTGCACACGCAGGTAGATTATACACAAGATGGGAAAGTTGGTAATATAAAAAATATGATTAGTGCAGCTTTAAGTCAATGACCCTGGTCTGGAGCAGTTCTGTTTTACTTTATTAGCCAACATTAGTAATCCTGCTTCATGATACAAAACCCTGGAATTTCCTGAAATCTAATAGAGAGAACCCAACACACTTGGTCGTCCCAAATTTCTAAAACGGGGGAACAGTCTTACAAGAGCCACATCCCTAACTACAACACGCAGAGCGGTGGGCCGAGGTCGACAGATAAGGAAGAGGCCATGTGAAGGTGTTAAGGACAAAGCCACTGTGTGCTATAGTTCTGACACACGACCACAGAGACACAAATGAAATAACAATGACATACATGGAAAAACAACTGCAAAGATGGCAAAGGTAAAATAATTACAAACTAATTATTACTAAATTGCAACAAAAAACTTAACAAAAACCGAAGAAAATTTAGGCCTATTTTATGAATGCACATTTTATAAGTCTGCTTAAAAGTAGTACAAAACAAAAGTACCAAACATAAGTTATGGCAAAGAAAAACGTCCAGGAAAGACTTTACTGAGTAAAGAATATGTTCATGTCCGATTTGTCGCTTCTTTTTTTGGTTGTTTCTGAAACACACGCACACAAATATATATAAACATGATGGCAGGTCTGCAAGCCTTCACTGCCTCTCATTCAGCAGAAGAGTAAACAAAACTTGGAGATACCAAAAAAATCTAAAGGGGAAACCGGTTTCTTCTCTCCGCCACCTTACTTGTTCCTCTATGACAGTTTGGAGGCAACCGGCCCATCACCCGGACAAACGGAATAGTGAAAACAATTTGTTTCAGGCAAACTGTGAAGCATAAAGACCCATACATACTGTACAGTACAGTCAGAGTGTATGATTGTCAATGGGTTAAGGAGATGCACAGTGAGGAGTTCAGACATGTGAAGAGAGGATATAACTGACAACTGACATTATTGAGTTTAGCTGTTTTGCCACTGGCCCAACACGTTCCTGTAAGATGAGTCTCCCCGCTACAGAGTTGATCTGGGTTTGGAGCTCCACGTCAGGTTGCCTCTGAGCCTCTACTAAGGCTCTAGAGCACCAAACCAGCTGTTACAAAAGCACTGGGGTATTTGTTTTTTTGCAAGTGAAGTTGTGACACTAGGTAACATTATGATAGTGTTCTCTTTATCACTATGCCATGTGCTTCGGTTAGGTAACATACAAGTGACAAAATGCCTGGTTTTAGCTCGCAAAAGTCAATTCCAGAGCCTAGTCTCCAGGTTTAGCTCCACAATCAATGATGCTGCCCATGGCTGGTTCTCCCCTTAAATCCCACAGGCTGGTGTCGGTTTGCGTGGCTTGTGCCAGCATGCCCGATGGTCATAGTTCCATGGGGAGTTCACTCCAAAAGCAAGTGTGGGCTGGATTTGTAAACAAGGGGATAAATAAAGTATGTGTGGAAGAATGGGTCAAAGACCAAAGTGGGAGGATTGTACTACCCTGTAAACAAATATACTGCAGTACTCTGGAAAGGGTAGTTAGGAGCTTAACAGCCATTGTGTTTCTTTGACAGAGCTGGGCAGCAGTGGAGGTTTCAGATCAGCTGCAACCAGGCTAGTCGGGTCTGAAGATGGGTATCTTAGGTAGGAACTCTATTAAGATTACCTGCAGGTGAAAAGAAAAAAAAGCTGTAAGTCAGGAACAGGATGTTCCAAGAGAGTTTATAGTAAGACGATAGCAAGTTCCATCGGGAAATGTGAGAGTGGTTCTACTGAAGTAGATCTGGCCGACAGCAGGCAGTGCTGCAGGAATCATTTATGACAATATTTGATAATATCTTTCATAATCCAGTAAAGGATTTATTCACCCACCCGTATGCTGAGTGTGTCACCAGAGGTGACACTTTTTTCAAACTGCTAGTGCATGTTTTGATTAATTACAGCATGTCTTAATGATTGGTTTAATTGTTTTAATGCACTAACCTCCACAAAATGACTATTGAGATCACCTGCACCAAATTAATAATGACAATGACAATAATAATGAATACTTTATTGATCCCCTTTGGGAAATTGTTTTTTGGACAGCTGCTAGAACTATGTCTGCGCTACTACGGGGTATCGCTTGATGCTTGCAACATTGGAGGCCCAGAAGTCTCCAGCTCACGGGAAGGAAGACGCATCTGCCCGGTGTCCTATCCTCACAACAAGCAAGTTTTTATACCTCTTATGGTTTTAATGTTTGTGGATCATTGTATTATTTTAATTAACATTTTTGTCGACATTTTATTATAATAAGTTGTATCTGGTTCATTTATCGCTCTTTTAATAATATTAACAGTCTGCTCCACCTCTAATTTTAAAAGAACCTGTGGCTAATTTCCTTTTTGACACCAGTGACATTTTCACACATTGGTGTGAAATGTCACTGGTGTAGTTGGCTACTTTTATCCTTACAAATGTTCATTGTTTTAGTAAATTGTATTCCATCCCTCCGCGAAATACCACCGTCACACATGCACACATGCAGAGCCCAAACCCATTGGATAGCAGATACTTACATATTCCATCATGTTGTTGGTTTCACACTTCCTTTTGCTTAGTCTCCAATGCAAACACAGCTGCAAACAGATTGCCATAGTAATAACGAAAATTATATAAGATTTCTGACCCACATTGCCAATACACAGATATGAAATGATGTCTTCACCACTCACCTTGTGGTAAAGTCTGCCGTTTTCCCACTCCAGGAGTTTCTCTAGAGATCTTCTTGTCTGGGGCGCAAAAGTGACATTAAATTTTATTTTAATCAAGAAATATAATCCAAAAGTTTTGTTCCCATTTGGTTTGGCTTTACTTTGCTGTTGTCACAAATGCAACAACGATTAATCATCACAGGAAGTATATGAGTGAGGGATAATTTAGGTGGATATCTCACCCTCTTGCTGAGGCAAATAACAGGCCACAAGCTAAAGCCCAATGTGCAGCAGCAGCAGAGGCAGCCACACAGGAGCCACCGGACATTAACTGGCAGCGTCTTCTTCAAGCAACTATTTACACGGTTGATACTGGCTTTGAATTCCTCTGGTGCCACCTAAAACATGCACATATTAATAAATGTGTTAATATAAAAGCATTTAATGTAGATTGCAGGTTTATGTTGTGTTCTTTCATTTTTTATATTAGGAATTGATATTAGGACATTAACACATCATACACATTTAAAATGATCCATATTACATTAGTACTATTAGAATTATTATTATTGTTGACTGGTGGCCATGAAATAATCTTAGTGCTGAACTTAGTGCTTAGTGCTGGTTTTCCTTAAAGCGGTGTAATACTGGTCTACCTTTTTAAGGGGGACCCTCTTCATTTCTTCACCACTAAACACACATGTAACCGAGTACCTGGGTTAGTGGAGGTATTGAACAGTGAACGGAAGGATGGTGATGGCAGGACTTTTTTCTTGTCTGTTATCGGAGGTACTTTGGTTCTAAAAGCTCAGATGTGGACCAAACGACTATTTACTGCAAATGCTGACGCGCTAAATTTGTCAACAGAGGTGGCTACACAAGATATGTAAAGAGAGCTATATAGCCTGAAATTACTTCTGTTGTGATCTGGCACTCTTCTTCTAACCAGTGGAAAATATGATTAACACCAACTCGTGCATGGGGAAAAAATACGGCTGAATATGTGAAAGCTTTAGAATTTAGAAAAATGCTGTGACATAGAATTTTGGTAATGCTGTCTAGCTCCAGTACATGTATTACTAAAATATATGTGAAAATGTGTTTTTTGTCATAAAATAAATGTGTATAAATAATAGAACACTTACCTTTCCTGTAAGCGCTGAAGGAAATTCGGACTCAAATTTGTTACTAAGCCCGAACCTGTAGGGCAGAAGAAAAAGCACAGTGTTATATACAAGCATACACCTCCTTTTTGAAATAAATAACATTTTACCAAATGGCATTAAGTCTAGAAAATGTGCAACTTAAAGGTGGATGCTTAAAAGAAAAATACAAACTATGTTTACCCTGCATAAACCCATCATTTGACTACTCAAATCACTGTCCTTACCTTGGGTCACTCAGTGGCTCACATGGACTTGAAATCAGAACACAATCATGTAATCTACCAATTCAAATTATATAAAACTATTAACGTGAGTCCTGAACTGGTGTCATCTTGAAACCTGGGAAACTGTTGTGGGCATATTGTGACGATTTCCGATTGTAATATAATTTATAGCCTGAGTGCAGCTAACGTTAACCAACAATGAGGACAAACTGTCTTTTTGTGACAGTACATAACAGAAAGCATTTCAAACAATGGTAACGATATATACGAAGTAGACATTTGGAAAGTAAAATGCGTAAGCTAAAACAAAACCTAAACAATCAGAGCCACTCGTTGTGAGGTCGCTGCTAACTGTAGCTAGCTAGTTAGTTACGACAGTCTCTAGCAGCCGTATTAAAGTCCGTAGCTGCTAGCATGCTAATCGTTTTAACTTCTTTCTCGGTGACCGTGAGCCTCGCCGGTTGCTTACACAGTGACGTGGCCGGACCCTCGCACCACCACCGGATCCGGAGCGTACTTAAGGAGCTGCTCCTCCGCGGCCCTGTCCTCGTCCTCCTCTTCTTCCTCCTCCTCTTCGTAGATCTCATCAAAGTCCTCCATCATCGCACGGCTCGGTATCGCGCTTCCCGGGACCGACACCGGGACAGACACGATGCCGACGAACAGCCAAACCTCACGGATAAAATATTTAAAAGAGAAATCGTGAAGACAGCGACAGAAAACGATCAACCAGTCCAGAAGACGACACGGCTCACATCGTTCAGCAAGCTCTGAAACAAAACATCAACATCCGCCGCAGTAGCTGTACGACACCGGAAGAGGGACAGGCGTGATTACGTCACGTTTTTACAGCACATAAATGTAGAAATTAAAATGAAAATTTTGTTCCACTGTATTTAAAACTATATATTCTTATATTTGCTGATTCAAATGAATCTGTAAATATAAACATACCGTACCGTAATATAATTACAACTTCATACTACTACTATGAGTACTACTACTACTACTAACAAAAATTACTAGTATGAAAGCAACAAGTAGAGCGCATTCCCCTTCAAAATACGACGCGAACGTTACCAACAAGTCACATTTAACCTTTCTCTTAACCCAGTAGTTATATACATATCTGATATTTACAGTTGTCATTCACATACAGCGTATGTATGTAAATGCCTAAATAATGTTTCCAGTTAGAGATAACTTTCAATCAAAAATGTAGGCGAGGCGTGACTTTATTTTATTTTGAAAGGCTCGACTGGAAGTAATTTTTCAACACTTCAGGGTGATTGAATTTCACACAGCGTTATACATTTGAAGGTTAGTGTTGTAGTCTAAAAATATCGAATCAGTGACTTTTAACTTCTATTTAACCCTCATTATTAAGAACCAGGGATACAGCAAAAAGTGCTTTAGACTATTTATCTTGCGAGTGTGGTAGCGCTTCCTGTTTAGTGTGGAGACCACAGTTGCTTCGGCGAGTTCCTGATAATTAGTATTACCAGCCATTCATGAAGATAGAGATCGAAGACGTTTGGCAGGATGACGCTAAAGGATTACTTTAAAATAATGTTGCAGGTTTTCAGAGACGCCTCTCCCGTTATCACCTGCGGGATTCTCACTGTGGTTTTTTGGTCGTGTGTTTTGTTTGGCCTCCAAACATACTTCAACCTCACCCCGGGGGTCTTCAGCGTCGGTGCCCCTGTTTTCCAAAGTGGACACCTCCACAGACTTATTCTGTACCCGTTTTACCACCGGACCTTGGCTCAGCTCCTCCTGAACCTCACAGCCCTGGTGTTTCTCAGCGGCAGTTTGGAGAAAGGTGTTGGCACGGTCCGTTTCCTGTTCTTGTTCCTCCTGATGTCGACCACCACAGGCCTGTGGTACAGCATCCTGGATCTTCTGCAGGATGACAGCAGCCAGAGACACGTCGAGGGGTTGGTTCCTGTGGTCCTGGCGTGTGTGGCTTTAACTACCATGCACACAAAGATGACTAAAGCATTTCTGTGTGGAGTCAGTTTCCCCACCATGGCTCTCCCCTGGGTGTTCCTCATAATCACCACGGCTCTCATCCCTCACAGCGTGCTCCCCTGTAATATCATTGGCATCCTGACTGGGTGGATGTATGGGAAAGGATGGTTCTCTCGCGTGGACATATCTGAGGCTGGGGCTGGAGCTTTAGAGAGGATGATGCCTTTCAGGGTTTTGAGGAGCATAGGTGGTGTTCTGTTTGTCCCTGCTTCCACTGAGGGTAGGAGGAAGACTCTCCTTCCACAAATCAATCCAACACTGGGCTCCTACCCAGTCCAGGCTTATGCGCCGTTGTCCAGCAATAACTCTCCTGCTACTGCAGCCATGATGTATGAAGGCTGGCAAAATTCACCATCCCACCACGCTCACGGACATGGCTCGGTACAGAGTTTTGGGCTGAGCCACGGCCACAGCTGCAACCACAGCCACCATGCTCACAGTCATGATCAGCTTTAGGTTGTTCTACTGCTTAATGAAAGAAATGTGCAGAATGTGCTTATTTTTATAAATCCTGATTTATTTTTCACTTCAAAACTATCCTGGAATTGTTTGGACTACAGTGTCAGATACGTGGGAGATAAAGACACTGGTAACTGACTTTGGGCTTCTGTTGGTGAATTCTCTGACAGCTTCTAAAATCAAGTGATATTTGTCTGAATGCTTAAATATTCCAGGTGACCTTTGTACACGCATCTACATTTTATACTGGATATTTTATATTGTTTCTTTTCTGTTTTCAAATATGTATGTAGTGCAAATGGCACTCAACTTTCTTAAAATTGTTGCAGAGGTGTAGTCAAAGGCTAGGGTCTGTATATTAGCAGTAACATTGTGACAGTATTTTATTTTTATAATTTTTGTTGAGTTTCTGTTTTGTGCTGGTGAGAAATGAAAATCACAAAAAGACTTTTGTCCTGCAGAAGTTTGTTTAATTGCCTCACTTGCAAACACACTGTTTACAAACTCATACAAACTCAATGACACCCAAGGACAAGTCACACTCGAGCAAAATGGCATCTTAGTAAAGCGTGAGTGTAATTAAAGATTCATTCCTCCCAGGTATCTCCGTAGATGTTTTTCTTCACTGTAACAGATGGGAGAGGTAAAGAAAATGCTTAAATCAATCTGTTACACATATGGATTTAAAGATAACTGATGGATTTGGACAGTCTCTAACTTAGCAAGTGTTTTACAAATCTCTGACTTACCCTCCTTCTGGGGTCTTTCTGGCTCCTTCTGAAGTGGTGTTTTGACCAGTGTGTCGGCCTTCTGAGTGAGGGTAACCTCGTAGTTCTCTCTGTTTTTGAGCCTCAGGTCCTCATAGAGGATGGACTTCTTAATGGGCTCCTCCTCTTCTATGTATGACTGTACTATAGGCAGAATGACGCAACTTACTGACAACTTATCTTCAGATTAAATCAGTTATGACAATTACTGCTAGTTGCAGCACTAAAAACACCGTTTGTTTTTGGCTATGAACAACTTCATCCACCACCACAGGCACATAAACGTTACCATATTACCGACCTTGGCCATCATCTCTAAAATGAATTATATGTTGTCAGTCCAGTAATAATTCTGCAGCAAACATCTAAAATATTCAACCAATTCTCTGAAATTTACCAGTTTTTACTGATGACCGATTGGTCTGCACTATACATACATTTACACAAAATATTGGCCTTTCTCACATTGGTTTTGAAAAGCTTATACAACATCCATCTGCTGTACCTGGAGCACTGAAGTCATCTGATCTGTCCATTTGCATGGGTGAGTCTGGACTGTAGCCTTGTCTTTGATCTCTGGTGTGAGTAGACACCTGACTGGAGGCCTCTGCTGGCTGGAACATGGTGTCAAATGACTGGGTGTCTGTGTCGCTCAGCTCTGGACCCTTAGAACTGAAGAAAGAAAATACAATCCATACAAAATGAGGACACACAAGTAGTAATCAGCATTTAGGAGGGATGTAACCTGGCCTCTGCATTACTCACTGCTGTTGATACAATCCTGTTCTCTGTCTGAGGGCTTCTCCCAGAGGAGAGTTCTCCAGCCTCCTGAACTTCTCCTGGCATGTCTTCATATATGACATTTTTCCAGCCAGGTAGCCACAGAAGCCAGCAACTGGAGAGAGAATGGGAACCATGAGTATTTTGCTCTTCTGTTTTGATATTTCAAGTCAACTAGACAAGAAATATGATCATTGAAAAAGCATTGCTAGTAATATATATGACAGAATAATTACTGTACTTTAGCTTTACAGTTATATGCATTGATTATTAAATCCACAGAGCTGGACATGTAAACGGCTGTATGTTCAAATATCACATCACTTTCCAATGTTTAGTCTTTTTGAAATGGTTTTAGAGAGGTTTTGATCAGACTTTACGCACATATTAGAGTCTGTTATTTGTGGTGTAGGTAGGTTCACTAGCCCTTAATCAGGGGTATTTAAGTGTAAAACAGCTTCATAACATACAGGGAACTTACAGACCACTTTGGGTAGAGATCCAAATCTTGGAGATGCAGACAGGGTGCCTACAAATACGACATAGTTAATTCAAAGT
Source organism: Microctenopoma stevenorrisi (assembly GCA_032270685.1). Lineage (NCBI taxonomy): Eukaryota > Metazoa > Chordata > Actinopteri > Anabantiformes > Anabantidae > Microctenopoma > Microctenopoma stevenorrisi. Next base: position 11,537,779 of record JAUMTR010000001.1, read on the forward strand.
GCAAGAAGCTTTTATGTCTAGTTGAATGACATTTTGTTTATTGCTCTGAACTGTGCGCATTATTAACATTACCTCTGACGACCAGAGCTTGGGTGAAAGCCATGCTGAACACAGACAAGGGCACCGCTGGAAGTCAATATGTCAGTGAAGGTTTAAACAACACTGATCTGTCGAATAAATGATTTACATCGTGCAAGAAGTGTAAGTGCAAAACACAAACCTACATCTATACCAGAAGCTCTCCTGGTTGCACTCTCTGAACACCCTCCTCTCTTCGTCTGTGGGGATGTAGTCCATGCCCACTGAACCCTGCGGATAACACACACACACACACACACACACACACACACACACACACACACACACACACACACTTTGCGTTAGAGTTTCTTAGTTAAGTGACACTGAACACGTTGGTAAGTCGCACAGACGTACAGACAATATAGTAATAGGATTAAAGCAGACGACATCAACAACATAAGTGCTCACAGTTCAACTAAAGGTAGCGCTAGCTGAGGCAGCTAACACGTTAGCATCTCCTCAGGCAACATATCTTTACCGGTGCGTTTCCCCTCGGCTGTCTGTGCTGCCGCTCCTCGGGAAAACCTGTAGTGGTGGATGACATGTTGACGACAGTGTCGGGGCTAATGTACGTTTTCAAACCATGTCAAATAACAAATTGTAAGTCACTCAGTATGCTGCCTACTTTACTGTTTGGAGCAATGTCATTGCACCAGATACGGGCTGACATAACCCGGAAATAAAAAAGTGGCTTTTCTAAGTTTAATATGTTGATAGAAGTGTTGCTGTTTTAATTACTGCCGGATAGACAAGGCCAATAAAAAATAATAGAGACCAGTTATAAGTTATTACACCAATATTGTGCAATCCATAACCACACAACGGAGCTTTAGATTGGGTCTTTTATTTTGAAAGACCAGGACTGAGTTAAGGTACAAAGCTACGTCCTGTGATGTTCAGGTCGATTACAATTTTAACCCTTTCTAACCCTACTTTTGGATTTTTTTTTAAATACACAGTTTACCAATAAAATCAATTTTACAATATGCCATACACGTTTTAACTGTCAATGTGAGTTAGGTTATATGTATCTGAATTATGATAAAATAACAATATAGGGTACATAGGTAGATTCTTGATTTTTACATTTGTTTTTTCTGAAGAGATCCAGAGTGTTGAGACAGGCTACATAACAATAACTGATCTAAAATATGATTGGTAAATCTAAACATAAAACTGCCCCAGTTATCATTATTTTGGTTTACTAAATTAACAGGACAGGATTGACCAGATTTCTGTCTAACAGAGCACCTCCTTTTTAGTAAGTCCATGTCATACAACAGAAAACTAACAAAAGTTTAAAAATTTTAATAATAAATCAAGTGTGGTGGTTGTATTAGGAAATGTCAGGGTAAATTGTGTTTTACAAAGGGCACCTGTGTATTTAAATCTAAAAAGTACTATTCTATTGACTGTATGTGTGTCCATGAACCCATGACACATAATGGGGCTCCTATCCTAACTTAACATTATCAGGTCAACTTCCATGGAAATTCAATGCATTAATGTGACTGTGTGGCAGATGTTTCTCGTCTAAGGTATCTCTGCATCATCAACTGTTTTATAGACCTAAACTTAGGTCATTGATCTTTGATCTATAGTATTGACCGATGGGAAGCCGTATTAGGAGAATCAATTGTCTGCTACACAAAATCTCACTGTGCTCCAACAATAGAACAAACTCAAATACATTAAGTCAAGTGATGCCTGAATGACACACTTCCTGAATGACCAGCCACACGTGGTCTATCTGTTCCTGGGATAAACCTTTGCCAGAGAGCCATCCTGTCTGTTCTGTCTGACTCCTCTCCCACGATTAACCCACCAGCTGGAGCTATCATCAATCTGAGGACTGCAAATGAGAGAAACGTAACAGTGTTAGTACTCAGGGGCTGCAGGATTTACCATTACTTTTTGTTTTAAATGGACGGACACACGCGGAGCACATTAGATAAACAGATAATAGAGATTTTTAGCAATCTTTGGTTGTTAATAATTTATGTGAGGGGCACAGGTTAATAACAACAGGTGTAGCAGTGCAGATGCCATCAACTTAATACTTATCAGGCACAATGTGAGTTTGATTGCAACACAACTTGCAGACAGATTACAACTGCGTTAGGTCAGGACTAATCAAGGTTTGAAAGGTGTGTTCTTATCTATGAGATGGAAGTGTTCCTTGAGATGTGAGGGCTGCACATCACTTGTCCTCCAACACCACCCTCGCACCTGTGTGGAGGCAGCATTTAAAGCTGAAGTCCAGGTAAGCTCAGGAAAGACGGAGGAGAATGGCCTCATTAAGCCTGCCACAGGTGAGGACAAGCATGGCTTGGAACAATCTGCATGTTTTTTTACTGCTGTCATCCAAAAACCTTGAAATATCAGTGAAATCAAGAGCCTGGCTGTTAATGAAATTTATTATTGCTATTATTAATATTTAACAATATTCTGCTGACTAAAACCTGCATAATCTAATCATAAATAATTGATTTTCTTCACTTTACTGGTAGTGGATGGTAGAATTTGTGATGTTACGTTACTACGACACAACATCTGATAATATTAGTATGATAACGAACCAACATTATGTGGTGTTTCGTCTTAAAATATGTTTTCACTTTTAAAATATATTAATTTAGAGCCATTTGTCTTAATTTGTCCATACTATTCAGAAATCTCACAAAGAATGTGCATAGCAGGACTCTAAACTGAAAAATCACATTTTACATAGGTTCAGGAAGGTTTGGACAGCTCCCTTTCTCCTAAATAAAATCAATAAAATGCAGCATTTTGTATGTTCTCAGGTTATCTTTGTGTAGTAAAGCAATATGTTTAATAATCTGATTAATTTATGTGTGCCAAATATGCAAATTAATAGAATATCCGTAAGGGGACAGATACTGTATGTAATATGTATGTATTTTTATCAGTTGTTAATTAATACATTAAACCTGATGAAACATATTTTGAATATTGATTTAGCTGGCGTCTGTCCTTCTGGGTCATACTGTTATGTGTGAATGGAATTTTACTGCAACTACATCATGTGACAATGAGATCGATACCCTGGCATGTGAGGGAAAGTGTGTAAAACTTAATTCATCAGCATTTGTTGCTTATGTTTAATCTGAATGCAGTCACTCATTAGGAAGTAAACAAAGTGGGGAAACTATTATTTCACTGAGGAACATATTGTTTTTATTTTCTGTTTTCAGACCATGGCTGATCAAAACAATTGCCACGATGACAATGATGAGAAAGGTATTTTTATACTGTATTCTTTGTGTATATATTACCCATACTGTATAGCTATATGAAAAGGACAGCAACTGAGTTCAGAATTGTATCTGTTTTAGAGGTGGAAGTGAGTCCTGCACAATCCACTGTGATTTTGGTTGAGGAGAAGCCAAACGACAAAGACCCATGGGATCTGCCAGAACTGAAGGATGCAGGGGTCCCATGGTCAGGTGAATGTTGCTGCGTAACATCACTATCTTTGTATTTTTAAAGGCCCAGGCCCAGTGTTGTGATTAGATATACATGGTCAATAATGCGTCACCCCATTGAAAATGATTATATTTTATTGTCTAACAACACAGAAGCAAAGTAGATCTAATTAGTTGTTCACTTGTCTTTATGAACCTCTCTGATGCGAGTGCATTCTGACTTTTTTCTGCTGATGGGTGTCAAAAGGGCAATTGATAAACTTTTGCAGTGTTGTAAAACAATACAAGTCAGTACAGCTGGATGAACATCCAAGGCATCACTGACTCAAAAGAAAGGGCAATAAATCTAATCTGTTTGATTTACCGTATATGATGATTTTTACAGTACTGATGTCATAAAAATAATGGATATGATCCAGATAGTAGCAAGACGACAGTTTGCAGACTGAAGTCAGCATATGATTGTTAAAGTGAGGTGTGGCACGTTGACTATTTGCACAGATCAGCAATCGTTGAGTTAGGGTTACTATTGTTTACTTTCAAAATGACTAATCCAACATTAACACAAAATGATTTATTTATAATGATTTACCAAAGTATTTTTTTATCAACATTGTTAATAGATGATGGATTCAGTCATGTATTGTGTCGCTCTTAGCTCTGAAAACCAGAGGGAAGGTTCAGAGAGTGCTGCTGTCACTGGGGAAGTTGGTTGTGCTGCTGGGTCTCCTCTACATGTTCATCTGCTCCCTTGACATCCTCAGCTCAGCTTTCCAGCTCGTTGGAGGTAAACACACTTACAAGAGACAGAAAGACTGTGTTGCTGATTGATGAATGATGCTATGGGCCTTTTATCACACAAACACTCAGCATACAGGTGGAGATTATCACATTAAAAGACAGATTCACCTTTTTTTTCTTTTTTTCAGAGGTTTCACTAATTACAGAGTAATTACAGTGGCACACAATGATTGATATTTTATCAAATCAGTCTCCCTAAAATGCTGTAAAGGCATGGGTGAATACTCTTTTTTATGTTTTTTATTCAGGTAAAGCTGCAGGAGACATATTTCAGGACAACTCAATCTTGTCCAACCCTCTGGCTGGTCTGGTTATCGGTGTTCTGGTCACTTTGCTGGTTCAGAGTTCATCCACTTCCTCCTCCATAGTTGTCAGCATGGTCTCCTCTGGATGTGAGTACCAGCATACACACAGACTGCATGCACACATTCACTTGTGGTATATAAAGGATTGTGTGCTTCGGCAGTGCTTTCAGTCCAGGTGGCTGTTCCTATCATTATGGGCACCAACATTGGGACCTCTGTGACCAACACACTTGTCGCGATGACACAGGCTGGTGACCGCAGCACCTTTCGCAGGTAATGATTTAGTATTTCATGCATAGGCTCTTTGTCTGCAGTTAATAATTAAGTAAAACAAACTAAAGCAAAAAAGAACATAGTGTTCTGCTGTGAGTTACAGGAATGAAGAGAGATAATTTTGGGGGAAATGCTACTCATTTACATTTTGCAACAGTATCTAATGTAGTATCCTGTTAAATGAAACATTTGTTATTGTAGCAATAAAGTTAATATATTACCCTGTTATAAAATAGACCCATAAATTCCTAACCGCAAAAAATAGAAATATCTTGGTATTGTATGCAGCTAACAAATGTTAACATTAGATGCTCAATACAGATAATTCAACATTTTGATAGGGTTAGATAGAAGATAGAAAAAAAAAACATGTATAACAATTCCAAAAAGTCAACATTTAATGTAAGACATCTTGAGCTTTAGCTTTGTGGGCAAAAGGTTTTATTAGCACCGAAGGGGGGAATACATTTTTAACCCATAAAGACTTGTTACAGTTACATTTTATATAACAAAAAAAACAAAAACGAAATATTTTAGATTTAATCAATACTTTATGGTCTTCAAGTTTGACAAAAATACAAATTATGTATCAAAATCTGAACATAGGTTGCTATAAAAATGGATTTGCCCTAATTGTAAGTTATATACCTTCATTTCCAATGCACCCAGGGCTTTTGCAGGGGCCACAGTGCACGACTTCTTTAACTGGCTGTCTGTGTTGGTGCTGTTGCCTCTGGAGGTCGCCAGTGGATACTTGTATGAAGTCACGAGCCTCATCATCAACTCCTTCAACATCCAGAGTGGAGAGGCCCCAGACCTGTTGAATGTGATCACAGATGTCCTCACTGAGTCAATTATTGAGGTAAATTACACCATGTTTTGGTTCAGTCATCCAATAATGAATACATAGTAGAATTATTACAAATCTGACCGTTTCGCAAAAAAGTAAGAAATTATAACTTTGTAAAAAGAGAATTAATGGAAGAGCTGCGGTAGTGGGTCGCATTAGATTGTACACATGAGGCTGATAAAGGGGTTAATGTGTATGAGTATGCTGGACTGTGTGCCACATTACCTACATAAGTGAATTTATGCTGTTATGCTCTTAGTTCGTCCTTGAGCCGAGACAATGTGGACTTGATACAGAAGTCAACTCCACAATTGTAAACGTTATCTGAATGAACTGGTGTCGAATTTCCACAGTAGCATCTACTAGTTGGAAAACTGATACACCAGATATGATACATGTAAGCCCTGGAGCATTTTTGTTCAAATTGAATTTGAGTGTTTAGGAGTTGGAATTGGAATTGTGTTGTTTTTACTCCCTTACTCCCTTAAATAACCACTGTATCAGAGAGGTGACGAGGACAGTTTACAATGCTGTTATCTTCGTGGTGATTGTGCATTTCTGCATGTCCTTTTTCTTCCCTTTGACTCGCTGTAGCTCGACGAGTCTGTCATTAATGACATTGCCAACGGAGATCAAGAGGCCAGGAACAAGAGTCTTATTAAAAAATGGTGCCAAACCTTCAGCAACACAGTAAGAACACAACATTTCAGCTACATAATAAAAACATTCAAAAACATCAGTATTACAATCTTTGTGGTGAAACTTCCTCTGTGTTTCAGACCTTAATGAATTTTACAGTTTGTGAACCAGAGAACTGCACCGTCACACTGAAGAACGTTTCTGAAATATGGAATATTCAGAAATGTAAGATGGATTCATTTATTTTAAAAAGGTGGATCTGTACATTAATATGCTCATAAAGATGTCCAGTAAATGGCCTTATTTCACATGATATGACTAAACAGACTAAGCTATTTAAGTACTGACTCAGAAAATGGAGGTGAGCATAGCAGGTTATCTGCTTATCCATGTCCTTCATTGGAATGGGATGTGTTTTTCTCACACGTCCTCAGGTAAACACCTCTTTGTGGATGTAAATCTGCCGGACCTGGCGGTGGGTCTGATCCTGCTGGCTCTCTCGCTGCTGGTGCTCTGCTCCTGCCTCATCCTCATTGTCAAGCTGCTCAACTCCATGCTGAAGGGACAGGTGGCTACAGTCATAAAAAAGATCCTCAACACTGGTGAGCAGTTCTACAGAGTATATATTCAAGTATAAGGTGCAAATGTATTCTACATGAAGGTTTTGTGTATGTTTACATGTGTGCTTGTTCTTGTGTGCGCAGACTTCCCATTTCCATTTGGGTGGGTCACTGGTTACATTGCAATTTTAGTTGGAGCTGGAATGACCTTCATTGTGCAGAGCAGTTCAGTGTTCACATCTGCGATTACTCCACTTGTTGGTAAGTTTACTGTAGTACTTTCTTAAACTTTGTTTATAACTTATTCTCCCTATGTGTGCCTTCTGAACAATCAACCACCTTCTAACTTCTAACTTTCACAACAATCATAGGGTAAACTGACAGTAATGCCACTGCTGTGTCTTAAAAAGGTATTGGTGTCATCAGTATTGAGAGAGCATATCCATTATCTCTGGGTTCAAACATTGGTACAACCACCACAGCCATCCTGGCAGCCATGGCGAGTCCTGGAGAGAGACTGGCTCCGGCTCTGCAGGTCACAAATTCACATTCAGATTACCTGATTCACCTTTTAGTACAGTCTGCAATCAGTTTCTTTGTCAGGCGCACAACTATATACACGCAATACACGACATGAGTCTGTTGCACCACCCAATTGGATTGGGATTGTGCTGACCAATCATTTTCATGAAAAATAATTCATACCTTTTTGATAGTGAAGAAAGTCACTGACATAAACAAAATACTGTAAATATATACTGACTTATTTTTATATTGAATCGACTGAGATGTTTTTATTGCACCATAATATTTAAAATTTGTTCTTGATTGCTCCAGATTGCTCTTGTGCACTTCCTGTTCAACATCTCTGGCATCATTCTGTGGTATCCAATCCCCTTCACCCGCTTTCCTATCCGGCTGGCCAAAAATCTGGGCAACATTACTGCCTCCTATCGTTGGTTTGCTGCTGTCTACATCATCTGCTGCTTCTTCGTTTTACCACTCTTCATCTTCAGTCTCTCATTGGCTGGCTGGCAGGTACTTGTAGGCGTGGGCGTACCTCTGGTTGTCATGTTCATCATCATCATAGTGATCAATGTGCTGCAGAATCGGAAACCTGGGTGTTTGCCTGCAGTACTGCGATCCTGGGATTTCCTCCCTCTCTGGGCTTACTCCCTGGATCCCTGGGACAAATGGGTTGGTGTGATTACTAGCAAATGCTGTTGCTGTTGCAAATGCTGCCAAGTTACTGTTGACAATGAAGCACATAAAGAGAATGAATCAGTGGAAAATACCAAGAAAGAGGTGTATGATAACCCTGCAATGAGTGCAGATAAAGAGGTAGAAGATGAGATAAAGATTGAGCTACAGATTCTGAAAATGACCCAGCTGTGAGATTATATGTATGCAGAGAATCAAACTGGTCATAAACCCACTCAGGCAAACATTTCTATTTCAACAATATTTATTACTGTTGGTTTATATTTTTGTGTAAACCCAGAACTTGCTATACAGTTTTTAGTCAAAGAAAAATAACACATGTATGGTGGTCTTTTACAACGTGTTGGTCAATACTGCTTTGAGACTTTCTATTCACTCCCTATTTTCAATGAAGGACATAAATGAATCATGCTATTTCGATAATCACATAAAGGATAGCAGCATTTTGTTGCATACTGCCACTATTTGTACAACAGTACTTGACAGAAATAGACATCTGTATTTTATTTTATTTAATTATAGAAAAAATGGATCTCTAATTAGCTCTAATTGTTTGAAAACTGTCTCTTACACAGCCTAAACAGACTTACCTAATAACAAAGGTAAATCTCATGTTGAAAGACGTACTTATGCTTATAATAAATAGCAGAGCAAAGCAAAGTGACTATTTGGTGAGTATTTGGTCAGCACATATATTTATTGCTGTTAAAATGTGATGAGCTTTGTTTTCTTGTTTTATTTGTATCAGGTTTCATCTTTTTGGAGAATTTTTTTACTGTGTATAAAGATACATCCAGATACTGTACTTAACACATCGTTTTAAGGTGTAAAATTAAATTTGTAATGATCAAAGATAATTGTATTTGAGGAATATATAGTTTAATATGACTGTTTTTAATATTTAATATTGACATGTATATTGTTTTCCCATAATAATAATTTGAAAAATACAAATATTTAAAACTTACCTAACTGAAAGATTCACTTCCTTATTTTACCCACGTGGCAGAAACCTGTACACTCACTGTTCAAAATGTTCCTTCATTGGCATAAACTTCGAGCTGACTCTGTATTACAAGCAAGATAGGAAACTATCGGTTGCTTTCTTGTACATGTTATCTAAAGATTGTTCTGATAAAGCCGTGGTGGTAATGAACAGCAGAAGAACTAGAGTTTATAGTGTAGAGTTCGGACCGTTCGAACTAGCAAGCATTTCCTGTATATCAGAAGTATGATAAAATTTATCAACATCATCATTATTATTAATGGTTAATCATTCTGTAACGGCCATTGCTTGATTATTTTATTGCTGGGATATACAAAGCACTGTCAGTGTACAGAAAACCTACGCTGCTGTGTTGATCACTGTTCTATCAATGTCAGTAATCCAACTTACTCCTTACTTTAGTAAAAAGTCGGGTATTGGGTAACAAACACCAAAGCAGACAGGAAGGTCTTTCTAGAAACAAACTATAGGAAAAAAGATTCTGTTTCACAGTGTGGCTGTTTCTGTGTCTTTAATGGTTATTTCCATCAAGGTAAAATACAAGGAAGAAATGTGGGATCTTTTGAGTAAAGATTTAAATAAAATGTGTTTTGAGTAATGTTTTACCACCCTGTAGTGTCTGATCTACCTGTGTACCAAAGCTCGCATCAGTTAAAACTTACCTACAGACAAGAGGAGTAAAAATAACATGTATTTAATGAGTCTTAAGTCATTTGTGTCAAATATGTTCCTCTGTTCATATTACTAGCACAGTAACGTGTATTAATATGAAACAGTTCTGACTTCGGTGTGGAAGTCTGTCTGATGGACCTACAGTGTCATCTACTGGCACATTTCAAAACAGCACAGAGTCGGAGACAAGCAATAACAACTAAATACTGGACAAAGGAGAGAGAGAGAGAGAGAGTCTCCTGATGACGTTGGCGTTATTTAAATGGTGAATGTACAGATCATCTTAAACAATACTTTTTATGTCATTGCCAGCACCAAACTACTTGTGTAGTAGTATAAATCTCTCACACAGAAAAATATAACCCTGTCATGTTCCTCTGCCCACATAGAGCATGACTGTTGCGGCTTACATATCTGGGGCCATTCTGGCATGTTCACAAGAAAAACCTTCTGTAGTCGTGCCAGCCAGCAGCAGACAAACGGACAAAACTTTAAGCATATTTAATCAATTCAATTCCTCATGTGTGTGTGTTTCCCCTGGCCACAATGTTCACTGCTCTCATAGCATCATTTCTGGAGAAACGTCTGATTGACTGTAGACCACCGGCTCCACGGTAAAGCCAAGAAACAGATTTGTCAGCTAACTAGTGAACGCAGTGAAAAAGTTGAAGAGGATTGATGGTAGCCTACAACATGACTCTAAATTATGTTTCCAAAAGTCTGCTGGAAGTCAGCCTCCTCACATTTAAAGGCCTCACAGCAAACACCAAAGACAGTGCAACAATTTGACAGATCAAAATAATTTATTATTTTCAAACCCAGAGGCAATTTGTGGTTTACAGTCATAACAGATAACTGATTGTTTTACACACAATTCTACAATACTAAATAACCACTATCATTATTACTACTCCAGGAACTCACTATGACATCCACTACTTACTAGAACTCTGAATCTACATAGACTAAAGCACAATAGAAAAACACTAACACATTAACATACATTACATTTGCACTTGTAGCACCATTTATTGTAATATACTAAAGACACAATGAATCATTTCAATTTGTGTGGGCTACTACATACTTCACAAGCTTGTGTTTCCATGTGCCTCTCTCTGAAAGCCTGGAAGTGGACTTTTCATATCTGACCACTAAAGTTGGTCACATGTGCAATGATTTGTTGAACTAACAAAAAAAATCAAAAACAAAAAACAAACCAACCAAACTAAAAATCTCCATCTAGCATTTTTACATGGACCAGGTCCATTTGATGTGATTGCCTGCTCCTAGTCTGGATTCAGGTTGTTGTTGCAAAAGTCTTTAAGTTAGAAGGGAACAGGTCCATAGTAGGTGTTGTATGCAGCGACGATGCCTGCGGTGTCAGCCATCTCATCACAGGCGACGTTCAGCTCACACACCTCTCTCAGGCTAGATGGCAAAAGAGAAAAATACTTGTAGCATCTCTTTAATTCAGTTTGTGTATTTTGAGTTGTGTTGTTTTACACGCATGCACGAAAGAACATTTACAGTAATTAGCAAAACAACTGCAGCAGAAGCCCTGCCAAAAATTCTGTGATATCATTAAATTAGAGTAACTAAGTGTACCTTTCGAGCTGCAGGGGGGAGAGGTCTCCTGCTGGGGCAGCTCTCCTGCTCCTCAGGAGTGCAGCGGCCAAATCTCTCTTAACAACCACTTGAGGAGCTGAGGGGATAAAACATCATGAACTCACCTTCTTGTTTCACATTCACATGAAATACAAAATGAAAAATGACAACTGTAGGAATTTTTATTTTTGCAAATGAGAATATTTGATACCCTCATCACTGGCTGACTCTGATGAAGATGATGAGGAAGAAGAAGATGAAGAGTCAGATGCTGAGGAGTCAGACTCTGAGGAAGACGACTCAGAGGACTCAGAGGACTCAGAGGAGGCGGCTGAATCGGAGTCAGAGGAAGAGTTGGAGTCAGACTCAGAGGATGAGTTTGAGTCAGACTCGGAAGAAGAAGAAGAATCGGACGAGTCGGCAGCTGCAGGGTCAGCAGGTGCAGCCTCATTAGCCGTGTCTGCATCTGGGTCCACAACAACGTCTGGTTCAATAGCTGAAGAGGATGACAAAAAAAAAGCAGTTAGTTCACAAAATCAAATGGTAAGAGTAGGAATCTCAATACTGACGAGATGAGTTGGTTTTTACCTCCCATGGTCCAGCACACAGACAGAAGAGCGCAGACAGAGAGGAGAGTCAGAGTCTTCATGATGTCTTTTAGTTAGTTGTTGGTTGCTTTCTCGGTTGCTTGTTCTTCTTTGGTTTCCCTCGACGAATTGTGCTGTTTCTTTCCCCAAAGTCCATGTCAATATATACTGTAGTCCACTCCCGTGTCAGGCCAGACCCACAAAACAAAATGATTCTCTGATTGGCTGAGGAATCAAATGTCAACATTTCCACTTCCACCTTTCATGTAACCTCCCACAAACACCCACGCAATCCCCTGGCACAGAAACCGAGACTCATTCACCTTTTCACAGACGTTGGCCACAGACATTTTGGCCCTAAACTGTGCTCATAATGCATGGCACTTTATGTACACATGTGAATGTGCGTGTAAACAAGTCAAATACAAACAGGGTGAACAGAAGTAATGACAGAATAGAAATACCTTTAGGTAAGTCAATAGTACTCAAACAGGAGAGTTGTAATAACGTAATCGGACGTGCCTTGTCTATATTAGAAATGCATGTATGCAATTTTCATAGTGCAATTAAAGTAGTTTCCATCATCGGGTGTTGGGGGGTTTAATGCTGTTTTCTTCTCAAACTAAAATGTCATTGTTTTCCCTGTCACTCATTTTCTGAGGTCAAACTGACCATTTTTGTACTTGTCAGTCATGTATGTCCCCTTCACATTCCTTTCTATCCTCACCCCCCATCACTATAAACAATGCAACAAAACACACCAAGTCCAAACCACTTATGTTACAGATTTATACCCCTAAAATGTGATTTTATACATCAAGATTTTATACAATCAAGGTTGCCAGTTATGTCGTCGCTGTTATGTTACTATGCTCCTTGCCCCAAATGTGTTCTCCCACCCCCACAAACCCCAAACTATACCCTGAGCTGACCACAAGCTACTAATCGAGTGACACAGTACAGCAGTAAGCCTCATTATGCGACAAAACTTAATTAGAGTGTTGCAGAGTCTCACCAGAACCGCAGTCAGTCACTATTTACAGATCCATCGGGCTCCAGGTTCCAGCCAGATCTATGGCTTACCAACAGAAACAAGTGGCCCAATTCACAATGCCCCGCTTGATGTATTTTAGCATATATACAGCTAAACATAGGAAACCCCCGTGTGATTAACTCACAGCATTATGCATGAGGTTTGGACCCAGCTGTTTGTTTGTGTGATACGACTCTAGTGCGGCTTCAGCTGTGGGTTCTTGATAAAAATGGTATTTTGGATCTCACAAATGGGATGGAAACCATATTGCAACTTAAATACTGTCTAGATAACCAAACATTTATGCACATGTATCATTTCGCGTATATATATCTCAGAGGGCCCCCAAACAACTTCATCTATCATGTCGTGAGGAATGCAGTGCTGCTGCAGAGTGACCTTGGTGTCCTACGTGTTTCATCGTCTAGCGTTATTCCTGGTGTCTGGGATTTGTCTTGGACCATGTGCTGTGTAATTTCAAAGTCTGGTCCAGTGTCCTTTTTGGTGGATGCATTTTAGTGCGAGGGGAAAACAGTTGAAGAAAACAATGGCCATGATTCCCCTGCAGAGAAACACAGTGTCTAAGGGATGTCTGCTTTGAATCACTTGTTTTTTTGCCTTCACATTTTGGCATTTAAATCGTTTAATCTAGACAATGAGTAATGCTCACTTTGCTTTTTTAATGTTGATGCATTCTCATATCCGTGCAGCAAACACGCCTAGATTGTCAAGATCTGAGGAAGTACCAGTTGATGTATCAGAATATTTTATTTAATACAAATTTGCAAATGCTGCAGGTCAACAGAGCTTTTTATCTGTATTTTATTTAAGAACATTTTGGAAACATCTACTGGAATTGACAGAGATCTATCACAGACATGTTGAGGAGCTGATCATACTGTATGGGCCAGAGCATTTCTAATCAATAAGACACATCTGGACTTCTACACATCAAATGTTACATTATAATCTGCAGAATATATTACACGTACTACAAACAAAACACCAAACCTTTATGGGAGAGACACATATTTCTGTTGAGCATTGCTGTTTATTCTCTTATGTCCCTACCAGCCTTTCCTACATTATTATTATTGCAACAAACAACCTGAACATGAGCCGTTACCAGTTCAGCATCTTTTTAAACATTACCTCAGTGTGCGTGTGGAAGCTCACCACTTACAGCATTTCCAGTCCTTTGTGTTGTGCTTACCTTCCAGTAATTCTCCTACAGTACCTTCAATATAAAACACTGTACTTACATTTAGATATTTTGAAATATAACGTGCAGCCTTGTCGGGGAATTGATGCTGCAGTAGAATGTTTTCACAGGACGTTCTGGGAACTGAAGAGTTAAGTTCAGCTTGTGGCAGAGGCAGCAGATGGCTCCATTTTTTAAGTAATCCCCTTCTCTCACTCCATGTTCCTTTCTCTCCATTGTTAATATTGATAAAGGCTAAGAAATAAAAAATGTTATTGAGCTTCCTTGCATGTAGAGGTGCTGAGGGTTGGACCTAAATGTACTGTACTGTGTACTCTGTACTGTGCTCTGTGGTTCTCATGTCTATTTCTCTGTAGCTTTAGTTTTATTTTACTATATTATATTATTTCCTCTAAAATACAGTATTTGATACAATCTAATAAATTCACTTACTGTGCTACTCAGTATTTTATCATTTAAATGCTATTGTAGAAGGACAAACACACTTTTTTTTAAGGTTTGATGTGAAGTTATGTTTGAAAAACCCGGGAATACCACTTCACAATAGACTAGACCGGACTTATATTATCTATATCCTTATTAGAGACTAGTTCTGCTTGGAAACGAGTTTTAGATGAAGATTTATGACAGTTCCTCTTTGGGACTGTAAAAGCCAAGTTGCCTGCTCAGTTTAGACCAGTGGGGCTGTGAGATCCTGTGGATTTACTGTGTTTGGTGTTTAGTTTGAGTGGGATATCGAGTGGTTCCGTTGCTTTACTGACAGCTCCGCATGTGAGGTCTCAAGAAAAAGCTTAAGGCTTATTTACTTACCAGCAACCTGTAGGCAGAAAAACACTCTTCCTTGTTTCCACAACTCTAACGTTGTATTATTATTTTTACATTTGATAATAGCCAAAGACAAATTAGTGACATGTTTAGTGAAAGTTTTGCTTCATGTAAAAGTGTGGCTACATTCATCCAGCTTCATCACTGACCTGTGCATCAGCACCATGTAAAAAAACGTGTTTTATTGCTTTGACAACCGCTTCCTATCTTGTGTAAACAGGTAAAAGCAAATAACAGATTGTGTGTAAGAGAACATTGCAGACAAAACACTTTATGCTAGTGATGCCTCAACTACCTGTGCCCACAGATTAACTGTACTCACTTCTGTGTCATCTCCTAATTAAAAGCACGAGCCACTCATAAACAAACAAATCTGATATCAGCTTAAGCATTAAATGTGTAAGTCACAGGGCTGCTTCATATTTCAAATCAGACATAAGGGTTGGGGCTATAATTTCATAAAGGGTCAATAAGTTACGACTCGCTTTTTGATGTTATGAAACTGAAACACACTGTTTTAGTTCCCCGTCACTCTTCAACCCCTGTGGCATCTTATGTAACATCGTCTCATCTGTCAACCGTCTCAGTTGCAGTCGTAAACAAACTCAGATGGCAGGCAACACATACTGTATATTTCCATCTGTTCTCTGGGAAACGTCCACCTGCCAGGCTTTCCCAATTCCGCCGGATGTATCAGCTTGGCAATACAACACCACTAATTATACTGATCCCAGCCTCGGCCTTCAAATTCCTTACTCGCTTGAGAGAATATTTTTGGGACAAGCTCAAACTTTTTCACCCTTGATGTCTGCAGTCCATCTGTTGTTCTTTTATAGAGCTTACATAGCCTGTATTGGTGAATACTCTCGCCGTCATTCCATATTTATCCTCTAGTTTATGTCCTCTAGTCAAATATCTTTAAGTTAAATTTGATTTAGATTGACCTAGTTTTAGATGTATGTGTGAGAACACTGTTGTTGTGATTGGTCTTCTTTGAAGGTTTTCATGTTAGTTTATGTGTGCAAATTATATTTCCCACTTCTCTATCCAGAATGAATCATATGAGAAAGTACAGCTAAAGCTGCGTGTCTTAACTGCGTCTGTCAGTCTTCCTGAGGTTGGTATGTTGT
>JAUMTR010000001.1:11554598-11582031 GCA_032270685.1 Microctenopoma stevenorrisi
AGGGAGAAAGTGTCCAACACACAACCACGTGTTTTTCATCTAGAATTTTATTTAACAAATATGAATTCAAACCCAGTCGTTATGCCAAACCTAAAGCTCTGTTTTGGCCTCTGCTCCAGCCTGTTTCACCTCCTGAGAAATATAAAAAAATGAGAGTAAAATATGGCAGACATGAAAGACAGAGAATACATGACACACTGTACGGTGCAAACAGTCTCTGCTCGTATCTGTGTCATCACTGACTGCACTTTAGAATATTATAACTAGTCGTGTTATATTGAAGATTAAAAAAACTGTAAAACTGACAAAAAACCTGAAATTGTCAAGGCCTTATGTAAATATATCACAAAATAAAAACATGCTCCTTCACAGTGCATACATGAGTAGAGAAGAGGGGAAGGTTACTTCAACCTGATAATTCAGAGATTATGTCATACAAGTTACATCTAAACAAGACAGAGAGTACTCTGCAAGGTATGCAGACTCAGTACACAGTACAGAGACCAGAGACGAGCACAGGCTGGTACCAAGGACACTGGAGAAATTCACACGTCCGTGTTGTTACCTGTAAATGATGTAATGATCTCATGTTTTGGTCACTCTATTAAAAAAAAAACGGGGGGACAATAAATGCATAGCAGGGATGCTGTATTGGATTGTATTTGGCTGTAGGCTCCAACAATTCGCATAACATATGAGTTCAGTCATTTGTCATGGTACAATGTTCAGTGATATAATGTGTGACTGCTGGGCCTCAGACTCTGTGTCTGCCCAGCCAGAGCTCGACGTGCTGTAACTGAATAAATTAGTGCACAGTGTGAGGTTTCCTGTCTTTTTTGTGGCACATATATTTTACAGTGATGATGGGAAACAACTTTATTCTTGATGTACTTGAGTGGTGTAGCCCAGCCTTTCTGTCATGATCTTTTCTGGCAGTATGACGACTAAAGTGGAGCGTTGTTTCACTTTCATTTGACAGACTCTCGTTTCTTTAAACTTCTTAAATGTGCTATTTATCAAAACTTGACTTTGTTTTGAATTGTCAATCTACATGTTACAGTAAAAGAGATCCAGAGATCTATATCTTAACCGGGGACCAGGTTACATTTGTCTAATTATCCCACTGACACAGACACAGAGCAAATCGTAATGGCTGCTCACCTTCAGTTCTCCCCGTAGGAAGGACTGGCAAAACTCTCGTACTCGTTCAGTTGAAATCTCTCCCTCAGGAAGCAGCCACTTCATGTCAGAGTCACCATTGTAGATGCCAACGCGTGGGAGGTCTTTAGACTTAATGCCGAAGTAGTTGAGTGATCGAGAGTTGGACTTCACTGCTCCGTTAATTAGCACAAACAGGAACTGGAACACACACTCAATTTGATTTTTATGGCTTAATTTACCTATTATGGATTGAATCAAGTAACTACAGATAGATTGTGTAACCTCTGTTTGACTTTGTAAAATCACTTTCATTTGTGGCAAAGTATGAAGAAATAAAGGAGTCTTCGAAAGTGTTCGCCAAATTAAATGTTAGACCTTTTAAAACCACAGAGAATGTAATTCAGTGCTTCTAAGTTCAAAGTCAAAAAACAATGGGAAGCAAAAAGGAAGATTACATAACATTTCAAGATTGACTGGTGATAAGTTTTGCATCTACACTTAGCAAATAAAGTGTGAAATGTTTTTACAACCTAAATATCCTCCATCCATGTTGACCTGTGAATCACCTTTGTGCATATTCTCACCTTGCCCGTGAACTCAGGTGCCAGAGTCTCCAGTTGCTTCTTGAGTTCAGAGTATTCTTTACTCCCTCTGTTGGCAAAAAGCAGGAGGTGTGACTTCACCGCAGAATTGAACAGGCCCACTGCCGTCTGAGAAGACAGGAAACAACATTCTGCATCCAGATGTGACGAGTACATTCTCACCCATCATTTACTGCTTCAGAGAACCTGTGCCTGATGGGATTTAACTGTGACCCGAACTGGTCTGTTCTACAGTTACAGTCGTAAAGACCATGTGTTTTATCTCTTTGTGCTGGCATTGTGTGCATTCTTCCTCATTCTTCCTCATCACGCGTTTGTCATGTTGCTATTTGTATTTTATTTTATTTGTTGTGACTAGAGTTGGTGGGAAGGGGTCAGTGGTGTCATGGGTCAACGAGCAGACTGTGCATATGTGCTGAATATTGTTTTTTAAATTGAGTGAAGAAAAGCTCTGTGACAAACTTAAAAATAAAATGCACCTACCACTTGGTTGTATTCTGTGATGAATCGGACCTCGTTCATGCTGACAAAATTTACAAGACCATCGGTGTCTAACTTCTTGACCTTAGCTAGAACAAGATTCTCCTGGTGGTTATCTGCCTGGATCATTAAATAAAACACATCCACATCACCACGCTCGTCAAAACGTAAATACCTGTCAAATTACTTAGTGAAGAGAAGAAAGTGGTGTAGAATACCTTTCTGAAAACGCTGATGGTGTCTGAGGAGAGGCCGTAGTCAGCCTGCACCTCTTTCACAGTGCAAATGGCTGTAGGAACTGAGTCCACTCGCCCTGCAGCAGCAACAAGTTCCTTGTAGCCTCGACTCTCCTCACCCTGAGGCACAAAGGTGAAAGAGAGAGTTACTACTGCACATAGTCATTGACTTAGCAGTTTTAAAACCTGGATGTTACTTTTATTCCATATGCGCCTGTGAGGTTTGTTAAAAAAAAAAAACCAAGTCAATGTATTTTTTTAATTCTTCAAAATGATTTACAGGCCTCAAAGACGACCAGTGGGTGCAGGGAAAACCGCAGACTCTCCTGTAACATTTAGCCAAAAAAATGAAGTGCAGGTGGCCGAGAGAAAGAAGGAGAAACACACTAACACTGCATAGCGGGAGGAGAGATGAAGTTGACTCAAAGGAAGGTGAATCATATCTATTTCAGAGACAGTATTGCATGAGCTCTGGCAGTCCAGTTGATCATTTTGCAGCCTGTAATATGTGTTCAATCCCAGTGACTCACAGCGCCAGTATTTTGGGTTCCTTTTGCCTTCAGTGCCACAGTCCAACTATTTGTTATCCTCATGTGCACTACTCTTTCTTCGTGAACTTTCTCCCTGCCTTTGCACTTGTTTACGAGTGAGTCAATGGAGCCAATTCCACAAGTCTTCAGATATGTATGTACTTCCTGTCAAGTGGTCTGCCATCTTCCCCCGCACACAGAGTCTGGCCAAAGGGCTCGCCTCTGTGGGACAGTCAGCCACCCTCTGTCCTCCCAGCATCAGCACTGCCAAAGGTGTGGCCACAGGAAATATATCCTTCTTCGAAATCTATTTGTGACAGAAGCATCACCAAGACCAGAGTGCAAACACATGCTGTATTTTTGGAGCTCTCACAGTCTCATACTCAGCTAATTTGTCTGATCATGTCTGGTTTGCCGCACGCATGTTAACATAATAAACTAAGCCATAAAAAAGCTCATGTAGGCTTGTTTAAAAGATGAAAACCCATTTGAAACCATGGCTGAGACTTTGTCCCTTCATATGCAATTTTCTTGTCTGACCTCCAGGAATCCGATGACCACTACTTCTGCAGAGTTGATGAAGGCCTCAGCAGCTTTGGTGTCATTCAGCCTGGGAACAGCACTGTCTGAGACAGAAAGACACGAGAAACACTAGACAACAGCTCCAGTCATTGTCTGTCTGACTGTAAAGCCACACTAGCAGCTCTGTCGGGTGGTAATTAGACACATCAGAGAGAGATGAGCTAAATGATATCATCATGTTTTCATGTTCACAGTGGTAATGTATGCTGCATGTATATCTGATGTTTAACACATGTTATTTTACATTGGTGTGTTAGCATGAAAATAAATGCTAGCTGCTGGAGATGCAGGAGAAATATCTGGAATTAACTGCTGAGAATAACCATTGCCTATATAATAGCAGTTGCTGGCCTTCACCAAAGTAGACGACTAATGATCAGTGGGACACCTCTAGATGTCCATACAAAATGCCATTATTTCATTGTTGAACTTTAAAGATCAGACAGGATCCACCCTACATTAACATATGCTAACAAGCTCACAATGACAACTTGTGTAACGTTCATCTTAGTTCAGTGTGTATGCATGCAGTATTTGCTCATAGGAAAAAATAGAACGTACAACTATGGCTGATAGGATCGGCATTCGTTTTATATTTAGGCCTGTGTTTTAAATTATCAGGTTTAGAGGTAAAGTTAGATATCACCAGGGAAATGAATTTAAATCTGTAATTGCTGTTTTGCACGGGGCAAGTTAGCAGAGATTAAATACTTTTACTAAACTTACAAGTAACTTATTATGTCTGAAATTCTTAATTGAAAGCACAGACAAAAACTAGAGGTCAGAGTATACCTAAATGAATTTACCTTTCTGTGTGGCGATGGCAGAAGACACGAGGAAGGAAAGAAACAGAGTGACCAGCATGTTTTAACTGATTCAACTGACTGAAGGATGGTAAACAAAAGGAAGAGCAATGCAGAATCAGAAGATTTTGTAGCTGTTTGACTCACCCCACTCTGTCTGACGGTTGCCCCATGGCAGCCAACAGTGACTGCTGTAATAGTCATGGGATGTGATTGGAGGCTTCATGGGAACCAGGCAGGTGTTGTTGATAAGTTGGGGCTACAGGAGTTTGGAGTACGTGTCACAGAAGGACAGGGAAAAGGTTGTGTGTCTCTTCACTATGAAGTGAAAACAGTGGAGTTGCATTTTTTGATATGATAAAATAATAATAATAATTGTTTGACATCTCTGCCTCTGCTGATTCAACTTTTGCACATATTACATATCGCTTTGGTCAGTCAGGCAGCATTCACTGTAAAATGCTTTCACAAAGAACTTGAGCGAGTTTTGTGGCTCAGATGGCTCCATATCAGGCACACTCTTTTCTATTAGGCTGCCCAAATCCATGTGTCAGCTAAGTTAATGAGTGATGGGAAGCTATGCTAAGGTTAACTAGCCTATAACCTACATCTTGCTCTCTGCTGTCAGTAACTTAAACGTACCATATAACTCCCATGTGCATACAACAGCATTGTTTTAATTTTTTTTATTGTTCATGATTTTCCTGAATAAATCGTTAGTTGTTACCATAAAAATTCAATTAAATATATCCTATAGGAGACACACATACAGTGATATTTGAGAAGTGAAACAGAGTTTATAGGATTTACAGATAGGATGATGATGACATTATCATGATATCAGGATTAATAAAGTACAAATTTTAAAATGTAAAATGTGCCTATGATCTGGGTTTCAGGTAAAAATCCGAGTCCAAGAAAAAAAGTACCCAAAACACTTTCATAGAAGAACTGACAAAGAGCAGTTACCACAAGACTTCACATAAATACAGATTGTGATGTTAAAACAAAAATAAAACACCTTGGAAATCAAAATTTATTCATGTCAATTATTAGAACAAAAAAGAAAAATGAGAATTTAAATAAAATGTAATGTGATTTTAAACATGGTTCTCGTGAAAAAAAGGAAGCTGCCAAAACACTTTATGCGCTTTACAGTTTAACCGACCACAAGGCCGGAATAAGAACAAAAACCAGAACAACAATGCAGCAAACTCCTCAGGACAAAAACTGTTTCTGTATGAACTCCATAAACTTTCTCTTCTGCATCAGTAAAATTTAAAAACCTTTCACATATATCACATAAAACAACAACACTACTTAGTGTGAGACAGAAAATAAAAACAACCTGTTCTAGCTGTTGCTAGGAGGAAACTAACGAGTGCAATAAATATCTAGCCCTTAGAAAAGCAGTGTATGTAGAAATGTAAACAAAGTATGCAAAGAGATCATGTCTGAGTTTTCTAGAACGGTCACCTTATGCCTGATCTGGACAGTGAGAGTAACCACTTCAGTAATGTGTAGTAGCCGTAGATGATGCTGGGTGGGTTCATTATATGATACAGAATTTTAAGAGGAGAAGTCAGGGTGTCAACAAAGTCCCTACAGGATCCATACATATATGTTCTCAGGTGAAGAACACTGAAAATTAAGCTGTATACAAAGAAAACTCAAAAGTACTGTAGCACTGTAGTAAAAAAGTATGCTGTAATTATTTCAGGATAATGTGGAGGGTTTATGTTTAGCAGCTTCGTGTTCTTAGCTGTGCTCAATTTTGTTTCTGTATAATCAAATAAAAATAGATTTTTGTTGTCTATATGTCTGCATAAATGTCATCAACTCTGTTTATAGCTTCCTCACACAAAAGTATGGCAGAGAATTGCAGAAAAATAAAGCAGGAAATACTGAACAATATGTGCTTTTGGTAACTTCTGACCCCTTGTGAAAAAGTGTTGAACAGGCTCAGAGAGAAGTCGTTTATGTTCAAATTACAGGTCCAGATGCTCATATACTTGGTGCTACAAATAAACAAAGCAATAGAAATGATTATAATACACACAGTGGGATAAATACAGGCATCAGATTTGTTTTTTTATATGAAAACTGCGCTATGCAAATGCTGACCTCACGTCTCATTAGTATTATTATTACACCAAGCAGATATTTACATAGTAATTTATATACACTCACAAGATTTTGATGACACTTATGTACAATGCACAATTATAGATTGCAAAACTGTTGTCCTTTACAAACCGTGAAAGTCACAAAGAAACAGTTTTTACTTAGAATCTGTACAAACACTGCAAAATGCAACATGCAGCTTTATTTGGAATAACCTGTAATTTATTGGTGTCTTTTACTGAACCTGAAGACCAGATCACAAACAGTAACCAAGCTGTGACTAAGACACAGATCACCTGTCTAGTGACATCTGGTGGTGCGGCTTTTGAAACTCTCAGCAGACACTGCCCTCCCCGTTTACCATTAAAACATATCTTCTCTCTTGGACTTGTTCAGTGGATTTATATGTAACACTAGGTGTGAGTACTGGTTCAGTACCTTCATCATATTATAATGCATTTTACATTTGTCATTGAGAAACATTCAAAAACAAAACATTTCCATTTTTCTGGTGAACAAACAAAAGTGCACTGGTGCAACTGCAACACAAACTTTAACATATTTACTCTAAACCATAGGGCTGAAAGCATCCCCACCTCGATAAAAAGCAAGAAAATCAAGAAAGATGGGGCCCAGCTTTAAAGGCCCAGAAAAATGGAGCTTTAACAAGGCAGTGTCTTTATCCAGCAGTGGACGACAGAGCAGTCCCAGAGACTCAGAGCTTCAGACCCATGAATACACGATGGAAGATAACTTAACAACACAACACAAGATGATAGTTATAGTAAAGGGAGCCCTGAACCATAAAATAGATCAACTAAACAGTCGCTAAACAGGAGGAACACCTCAAGATCAGAATCAGCTGCGTACCTCCATGGTGTGAGGAGCAGTGGATGCTCATGTGCAAAATCCTCCCCTCAACACGGGGAAAGCTTAGACACACTTTGTTGAATTCATCGTGCTGCCCTTTTAATGCATCCCCAGGGAAATCAAGGACACTTCACAAATCCACCGGGAAGATGCACTTCAAGGTTGGACGGCAAGGATTGTAAGATTTGGACTCACATCCCACCTTCCTATCTCCATCCAAATGAGCCTGTTCAGGCCAGGTGAGCAGTGAAAGTGTCATAGAGACTCGAATCTCTGAACATTTTGTCATGAATGAAAGGCTGGCCTGGTAGCTCAATGGGTTAAGCGTCACACTGGGATGCAGAAGGTTGTGGGTTCGAACCCCGTCTGACTCCTAATCCATCTCCTACCAGGTGTGAGCCAGACACCCAGCGCTAGCTCCCTGTAAGTCGCTTTGGATAAAAGCGTCTGCCAAGCGAAGTAAAGTAATCTGAAATGATATATTTTCCAGGTGTGATGTTTTGTCCAGCGTGTCAACCTGCTGAAATGGAGGGGTAATAGGATGTGGTTATCAACCCTGTGTGAGTGTTTGCACTATGGATTTCATGAGTGGGTTTGCTTACAGGCTGTCTGACGTCAGATGTCCACAGAGGACAGGAAGCAGTCTGACACTTTAATGACCATATGACACTGTACAAACCGTCATATAGCTGCATCATTAATGCCAGATGAGAGTGTGAATAATACAAGTATTAAAACTTATGCTGAACTATGTAAATAACAGATTTATGGATCTAATATCTGTTCACTTTATCTTTTATTGTAATTATAAACAGACTTTATTTTTATGTATTATATATTTAAATGTATTTATTTTGACATTGTTGCTTTAATTGCAAAAAATGTCAAATGTGTTGGTCTCACAGGTGAAAGAATCTGAAGAACCTGAGGAATCAATGATGAATGACATGAAACTGACATGATGTGTGCATGTAGAAATCTATTCACTCTGTGCAATATTTAATTCACTCTAAAAACACTCTGGTGTTTAAAGACATTACCCCACGTTCGTGCCTGCATTGTGTATAAATAGCATTCATGGCCAACTTTAGGTGAGGTAATCCTTGACTATTTAACTCACAGGACATTCACTGTCTCTCTGCACTGGTCCATATGGACAAGACCCAATCCTATTACAGCCGCGTAAGCTGGAACTGTGTGTGTGTACGTGAATGATGAGTTGTAGGTTTATGTCGGAGCAAACAACAACGTGACAAACAGGAAAGTTGACTGGTCTCACCTGATGTGTTCCAGGTTCTGCACTGAGCTTTCTGAGTATGCACAGCTACCGTTGCTGTTGTTGTTGTTATTTTTGGTCCATGTTTAAAGGATTCATGTCAGAAAACTGTTCAGTTGTACTGAAGTTTAACCATGTGATGTACTTTACACAGTCTATAGTTTGTGGATATGTAGGATGCAATGGATCTATTTATGTCATCAGTCAGAGTGATCTACTTTTAAAAATATCAGAGAATAATCAGCTGTAATCATGCAGGTATTTTCATTCACAAAAAATATACTCTTATCTTAAAATTGGTGTCAGTGATGCAAAACTGGTTCCAATTCTAAAATGTTTAGGCACTGATTGTGTAGATATTTGTTATAGATCAGGATTAACAGGACATATTTTCTCATAATTATGACAAAGAGATCAGAATATAGACGTGATAAAGAGAATTGGGACATAAAATAAGATGCATGGTGGGATTGCTGGAGATAATTACAATACACGTGTTGTGTTGAATGATCTTCGTCTCTGTTAATATTTTTTTTTTCTTGTGGAGTACAAGAGTCGACTGCATATTACTGCAAAACAGCAGGTTGGGTTGCCATGGCAGCAGCAGCTTTACATGTGTTTTCTGTCTTCTATTTTCACTCAACCCTCTGTCCATGAAGAGATTTAGTTTTACAATCTGAGTGAATATTTTATTATGATGTGCAAAAGTAGCAGCGAAGTAATATACTATGAACATACAGTGTTATATTGTGTGCACAGGTTAAATGCAGAGCTTTTCTTTTTTTAGTGCCTGAACGTCTGTGATAATGAGTGTTGTTACTCACAGTCCTCACATTAAAGAAAGTCTTTTATCTACAGCTTATTATTTTCAGACACTGCATGTCCCTTCCTTTCACTTTACCTAGAATCATCAAGGTTTCTGCACTGGTCCTGAAGTGAAAGTCATCTGAAGCTCTCTGACAGCAACAACGGTGCTTAATCATTTATTTAAGGATGCAGTGTGAACACTTGATTCATTCTCCGTAGAAGCTGGGACGGATGCCGCAACTCTCCTCATGTAAAACATGTTACAGACATACAGCAGCGTCACTTTAGACTGCTGCTAATCAAACATTTATTTAAAGTTTACTCCATTATTTGTATTGTATTTGTAGATATAATATTCTAGTCATATTTTTATGCTTACTCTGTGTTTTCTTTTTGTTCTCGTACTGTTTAAGCGGGAGTCACGCAGTCTTGTCTCCCTGTGTACATACTGTTCTGTACACAGTATATAGAAGAGATGATAATAAAGCTTACGTTGACTTCGACTTTGTTAGAGTGCTTTCGGTCCCCACGGTGCAGACCCATGTCTCATTCAGAACAGAACTGAAGGTCATCAGTTTAGTTCTAGAGAGAAAGTGAGAATGTTTATATCAAGTGTGTCTTGGTTGATGCTGCTGCTTACTGATCATTTGTAGAACATGTATTTTTAATGTGTGGGCAGTTTATGTCAGGGGTGAGGCACAGAGCCACCACATCACCAAAATCAACACTGAGTGTTCCTCAAGCTAATGCTCACAGCTAATGACTCCTCGTTTAGGATAAGATGCTGAGGCCAGTGTCTGGCATGGCAGCTCCATCATCAGTGAGTGAGTGAATGTGAACAAGTATTATTAAGCAGTATTATTGTGTATTTTGTTTTCTACCCTTCTGTTTCTACAGATATCATAAATATCTGAAAAGGTGAGTTTCAAGTTCATTGTGTCAGTGAAGAAGTGTATGTTACTCATAAGAATGACCCAATTACATGCAGTTCTGTGGAAAATATTGACATTTATTGTGTTTATGAAATGTTCCCACTCTAATTACACATTTTTTCTTTTTCTCTGAAAAATAAATTGCTTTGTAATTATAGATTTTCTCTTTCCAGCAGGTTTTCTCGTAAAAATAAATCTTTATGTAACACAAAATAGACCTCTGCACATGTTTTGAGAATATGAGATGTAACTGCATTAACAGTCCTGGGACACCACAATAATATACATCACATTCTCAAACATATTTACAAAGAACAGTATTTTACAGGGCGCAAATAAAGTGCGTTAGACAAAAGAGAGTGCTGGACTTCAACAGCTTAATTAATAGTAGGAATACTCGAGGAACAGAAGGCAGAGAAAAGTAGATTAGATTATTCCATATTTTGCCAGGTCACTGAGCTCCATGTCCCCAAACGCTTCCCATGGACAAACCACCGTGAAGTCTGTGCCGAGACCCTCCATACCGGGGATGTCGTCACCAAATCTGAAAGGAGGAGAAAACACCTGAAGTGAGTACAAACTGAGAAACAAAAAAAGGTTTAGGGTGATGTGATGTGTTAACTGTCAATGCTTAGCAGGAATATGACAGAACAAAGACGTGTGTGTGTTTTAAATCAATCTCACCCCTTCTGGCCTGGTTTAGGGGCCTTGCTCTTGAAGGTCCGCACGGCCCTCTGTTTGAATTTGGGAGGTGCCTTCTTCAATGCTGGAGTTGCAACAGCTAAGTCTGCCATTTTGATTCGTTACTGTTTGAAAAAGAGAAGAAAAAAACATATGATGTAAAAACAACTCCTTCACAAACCTATGAAGGTTTCATATCTTGGATCAAACTAAACTAAGACGTAAATGCATTAAGGCCTGAAACAAAGTTTAGAATCAGTCCTCTGAATCTATCAGGTAACAAGATCTGAGAACATAACATTGAATGGTGGCTGCGCCTCGAGCAGCACTAACAACAAGGTCAGCATGAAGAATTATTCCATATGACGAGTATTCAGAAAGCTGTGACTCTATTACTTTGTCTCCTCGTTAAGGAAATTGCTGCAAATGCAGTCAAGAGTCTGAGGCAACACGTTATCAAAGCAGTCCTTAACTCTCCATGCGAGAGCTGAGAAAACGGCAGTTTGATCTTACCCTTTGTTGAAGCCTCAAAGCGTCTCTCTGATGCTGCCTGATGAGCTTGTCAGTTTCCTGCTTGTGGTACCCTCTCTCTGTCTGACCGTCCCTTTTTAAAGTCTGCAGCGCTACTAATCCCCTCAGATCTGTCACTCTGTGATGTGCCAACTCTGCTCTGTCCTCGTCTGTACCAGCTCAGCCACAAATATATCAGATAAGGGATAACGAGATATAAATACAAGGTGCATTTCAACTGAAATAAGCACGTCAGCATGTGAACTGAGATGAATTATAGATGTGTCATTTGCAGGCAGTAGTGAGTGACAGTAATTAGCATGACTATCCAGTGGAGAGATGAAAAGAGAAAACGTGCTGAACAGATAGTTTTTCACTGCCCACCACATGCATCAGTATGCTGCCCATGCATGAAAAACTCTACAGCTGTACTACATTCAACTTCTGTGATCATGATACAACAACTGTTGGTTTTTATTTAAATGTTCCTACTGTGTAGCCTCCTCGGATTACATCCGCTTTTAGCAACATAGCATAAGGAGATTTTGTTCCGTTTTATGTGTGAAATTTTGTGAAATACTTGTGGGATGCACGAGGATCTGAAGCATTCTGATCTGCATATATTCAGTGATAAATAAGCTCAACTCAAGGACCATCATCATCAGGTCGGTTCTGGAAACACCCAGAGCACTGCTGAGCTTTGCTCCAAGACATGAGAGTTAAGCAGGGTCGGACTTACTGTAGGCTGGTTAAGAAAAAAATAATTAGTTGTTCAGAGCAAAATATCCTCACAGTTTAATATTTATTCAACCATTTGATTTGAAATGCTGGTATTAGGTGAATTGAGTGATACCCTGGTCACAAGGTGGAGTTTGTATCTTGGCCAAGAGTGACATTTAAAACCAAGGTGTAAAAATAGACAAAGCTGTTTGTGCAACAGGGTCTTAAGGGACTGTATGACAGCTTTAGTCTCTAATTTGACCTAATCTGAATTAGTTATATCATCCAAGAACGGGACTGTGGGGATTTAGAGGAGAGGGAGAAAGGGTCTTATAGGGATCAAGATTACATCGCTAACTTTTCATTTCTGTTCTCTCAGTGCATAAATAGCCGATGCAGCTGGTAAAACAACCAGTTGACAAGAACGCACAGCCTAAATATTGCAACATAACACACACTGGGCTCATTTTATTAGTTTAATTTTTGTCTTCATTAGGTGTGATAGACTGACATCCTGGTGCTCCGACTCTCACCAAAACGTCAGCTGGGACTGGCTCAACTGTCTCAACGTTCCTCTATAGAAAGAAGCATATCTAGATAAATGGATTTTGTTTCTCTTTCTGATCTGGAGATGATATTCCCAGCAGAATCATATAGATTCAAACCATCTTTCCCACAAATATTTCTTTAATAATGAATATATTTTTCTTTGCCCCAAAATGCCCTTTCACACTGCACACGTAAAAAAATGTATTAATGTCTGGCATTACCTGAGACGCATTTAAAAAAAACATTGAACGTGTTATAGAAAAGTACTAAACACGCATAATACTTGATCTTACTTTAGACTCTGAGGCTGCTCTGCATCACTCCTCAGCGGTCTTTTCAACACACCCCCCCCCCATGCAATACTTTGGTCCACACTGAACTATACCGACTGTTGTGAACTTTCTGTTCCTGTGGTGGCACCACAGGAACAGAGATTTCTACAACATCTACTCGACAGATTTACACAAAATGTTCTCACTGTGTCAAATCAACTAGAACACTAAAAAAAAAAAACTAATGAAAGCTTGGTCACAACAAAACGTTTTTATATAAAACATTTTATATGGACATTCAATAACAAAAACATAATGGCAGTCAAAAGGGATATAGACATGACGAAGGGAGAGAACATTGAGAAACCATAGCAACTATGAAGAATGGCCATACTGTAGTTTACTATAATACAGTGGCAAGAAAACCACAACAAAAAAAGAAGCTGTCACACTGTTCTGTGTCAGCAGGCCTTTTTTTAAAATCAAACAGCAGTGTGCTCTTTGTTGTGTTAACTAGCTTCAAACAGCTAGCTGCCGGTCATTCTCCATGTAGTTTAGTGGTGAAGAAGAAAGCAACTGGGCTTGGCTGCTCAGGAGTCAAATATGAAAGACACAAGATTCATGCAAAAACATTTTTTTTTACTTGACAAGACTTGCTCATGCTGGTTTGTCCATGTCTTCAGTTGATGCAAAAGTCCATGTTCAGGTTTTTTTTTTGTGTAGCACTTTTCGATCTGGGAACCATAACGTGCTATGGACTGTTTAATAGCATCTTTGGCTAGGCTCTGCCTCCCATTTTGTCCAGAGCACAGTCTATATTAATATGGATATATTAAAACAGAAATGTTAAATGTCAAGAGAAATCCAACAGCAGCACATTTAATTAAAAAAAATCTAAAACGCACAGACCTGTGTTTTCTTCCAAGTGTGAGATTTGAACACACAACAGTGCATTTAAATGAATGCACTACCCTTTGTACACAAGTTGTATTATATCCCAAACTTACATTTTGTTTTACTTTGTTGAAATATGAACCTGTGTACTTGTGAGAGATAACACTTTCAGACATCGTTATTACTGGGTATTGTGAAACCTGGAGTGACCATAGTGGCCAAACTGGCAGATTTCACCACTGAAATGTAAGGAGTAAACAAAAACTAAGAAAAACTGAAACAAAAGAAACACAGCTGGTTTCAACCAAAGTGCTACAGGCCTATGTTCATTCATTCCAAATGTCTCAGTCACCTGCAAAATATGGACAGAAAAAGAAAAACAATTCCTTTATATTTTGAAATACAATAATGCCATGCCAGCAAATCCTATAGCCAACCAAAAACAAGTCATTCCAAATATTTAACTGATAAATGGTTGGTAGTGTTACATGCATACCTTCAGCGTTTAACTACTGGGTAGAGAAATTAATTTCAAAACAAACAAAATTAATTTGCACCTCACAGGAGAAGGCACAACACTTACAGATATAAAAACAAATAAAAAAGATGAAAGTAAACAGACAGCAATAGGATTATCAAGGATTATGATAATAACAATAACAAAGATCATATATTTATACGTACGGCAGAAAAATGTGCTTTCTACAAATCTTTGGAACAAAAACAAAAGCCAAAAAAAAGCCACATTTTCAAAATATAGAATACAACTGGATAGAAATATGCACAAGAGTAAGGTGTTTTGCATTTAACTTGCTCAGTAATTGCTGTTGGCAGCATCTCAAACACAATTACCAACTAAAATATGTTTCAGGAAGACTCGTTCAATATTGGACTTTGCTCTATAAAACATGGAGCATGAGGGGAAAATCCAAATAATAAATCTCTATGTTGAAATATCAACAAATACTTGAACCTCAGGGTTGCTCGTGGATGCTTGAGTTTATATGTAAAGCTAAAATCAACTAAACAAGATGTAGTGTTGCACTTTATGTCATAGTGATGAAATCCTGCGCATGAGCAGATTATGCTTGTGCCATAGAGTGGACTATTTTCTCTTTTTCTGATTTTAACCCCAAGGTTCACTGTTGATTCTACATTTCCCACACCAGCAGTGGCTGCTGTGTAGTGGAGTCAAACATAATAATGGTTTATTAAGAATAATTACAATAATAATAATAATAATAATTTGGTAACTTTTTCTCTAAACTAATTTCTTTGCATATCATAACAATTTTAAGTTTAAAGGTTTACCATTTCCACATACTAAGAAAACTTGAGGTAAGGAACAGCTCTAGTAACCCTCCCTGCTTCAGCTTTCGGACGTGATTTCTGTAACAACCGTCACGTCGTCTCTCCAAGCCGTGATGTTCAGTTGCCCTCCACCCGAACAAAGCCTCTCTCATTACTTTTCCACCAACATCAAGGGGGAATCATAAAAGCCATCAGTGGATGTTTTATCGTTTTAGTGACTCGTTCTGATTGAAAATGTTTCTAGGAGCTCTTTCAATGCACCTCTCTGCTTCCTACTGTTCCAACAGCACTCCGCTCTCTCTCATAAGCTGCTGACAGCTGTTTCAATGTCGGCTATCCATATACAGCCTTTTAAAAAACCATCTGAGCTCCATCCCGAGTCTTGTGCTGCCGAGTGCTGAGGGAATAAAAAGGGGTGGACTATAATACAGCCGTGCAGGAAGGAAGGTGGCCATATTAAGTCTTTTATTTTCTTCTTTTTTTATGTAAAGGCCAGCCGTCAGTTTTTAATACAGCATTCTTCTATTTCTGGAGTAGCATATATAAGAAAACATGGGACTGCTCTGGGGTGGGATCTGAAATATCTTTGTTGTGGTTGACTCCACTCTTTAAAACTGGGTGCAGTCCACCTCCACGACACAGAGGGAGCTCTTTCAAAGTAATTCAATGGAAGAGAGGAGCTCCTGGGAAATGTAGTGTCCTTAGTAAGGGGCAAATCTACTGTAGCCTCCCCTGTACAGCGTTGCCTGTGAAATGAAAAAAGAAATCCGTTTAGTAAATAAAATATTACAGTGCAGTCAACATTCAATTATTCATTAAAGCATAATGCTGGCAATGTTCTGTAAGTGAGAACGTAAATATTCCTTACGGCTCTGTTCATGAATACGAACAGTGCTTTTTTCTTTTTTTAGTTAGTCCCACATAAACGAGCCTGATCTTAGGCACATTACAGCTGAAGAATAAAACTCATCATTTCTCTTATCTTTATTTTCAATTCCTAACATTTCCTAAGTTTACAATGTTTTCTCTATATAAAATATGGTTTTATGAGATGTGTAAAGATCTTACAGAGTGCCCGCATTATTTCTGAATTGGGGTCGTATTAGAAACGTATACACTTACCATAGCTCCAACGCCATAGGCAGCTGGGGCAAGAGCAGCATGGTAGGCATCTGCTGTGTAAACTCTGCCATAACTGTTAGAAAGGTGCATATTACACACATTAAAAGTGAGTTATCAGAAAATACATACAGTATGCTATGTGTCATTTTAGCAGCAACTTGTTCACAATGACGCTGCTCAATTCTTTGCCTAGCAGGCGCTGTCCTGTCAGAGGCTGACCAGCACTCACCTGTCACTGTAAGCTGCTGCTGCAGCCGCTGCAGCAGGAGTCGCTACGGCAGCCGGCTGGGCATAACGATAGGCTGCATAACCACCCTGTGAAAAAGAAGACAGGGGGAGGATAGAACGCGGGAGGAGAGCAGCATGTGAGAAAGGAGAGAGCGAGATACAATGCAGAGGGGGAGAGGGACAGAAAGAAGAAGAGTAAACGCTTGTTAAAAACCTGTCTGCGTCGCTTCTGCATACTAACAGGCTAGTAGTGAATCTAAAGGGTTACATTGTGAGAAAACTGCTGAGAAGAGAGCGAATGATTAACAAGCAGACAGTCAGCAAAACTGGCTATTCTGGTGCAGTACAGCATTCACGACGATGTAGCTCAGGCTCTGTGTGCGTCTCTCCCTCTATGGCTAACTCAGAGAAGAAAGGCATCGTTCAGTGTACGCCATGTGTTTCACTGTCTTTCTATTCCTTGAGCGCATCATTTAGTTGCATTGTTTTTCCCACTGTGAGTTGGACATGGAGGGAGAGAGATTTCATACCCAATACTGTGCCCCACCCCAGTTCCCCTACCAAAAACACACAGTTAAAGAAAGGGGAAGGGGTGGCAGGATGATTGTGTCATTATTGATGTTTGAATGGACAGCTGATGGACAGAAACAAACACAAAAAACTACAGGTGTAAGAAGAGAGTCAGTCAGTCAGATTAAAATAGGACACACACGCTCATGTGGTCTGCGACCATTCGCTGACACAGCAGACACAGCATGCTTTCCCAAAAATTAGGCCAAACATCCCTATGAAAAAAAAAAGAAACAAAACATACTCCGCTGCATTCTACCCTAAAGGATCGGTCACAACCAAGTCCCCGCATTCAGGACCACACAATTGCTGCTATGGGAGGAAGGCTGGACTGGGGAGGTCAGGGACAAGAAGAAGAAGAGGAGGAGCAGGAGGAAAAAGTGTCTGAGAAGGAAGGAAAGATTGCCTGTAGAGATTTCTAAGGAGATGAAGTGATGTATGTGAGAAGGAGAAGAGTCAGAGAAAGGTTTATAGCGATAGAGATAGAGGAGAGAGTAATACTAAACTGCATAACTAAAGATAAAGGAGAATTATCAGAGTTTTGGGATAAACTACACAACTGGGCAGAACCTGGAGTGAAATGGGTTCATAGAAAGAGAAGGAAAGAGGAGGGAGGAAACAGGTGGGGGAGGAGTCAGCCTTGTAAGTATGTCTGCATGCCGACATTGATTCAGTTAGCATGCCAAAAGTGAAACAGATAGGGAGATTCCTGGAAGGGGTCTGAAGAAACTTGCTTTCTAAAGCCAACATCCTTCTGTATCTATTTCAAGCATGGCAATGCAACTCGCTGACATCTTTTCCGTTCATATGTGTTTGTGTACATTGTGCAGGATTTACCAACAAATGACGATGCTTTAAGAAATCATCAATTATATGTATGTATGGGTGTAGAATGAACTGGATGGAAAGCTAGATGTGTTGCCATGGAACAAACTTGTATTACCGGGGCAGCTTTTGGTTAAAGGAAGCCTTTACCAGGTACTGACATTCGATATTAAACCTAATCTACTTTAAAATGTACATCCGTACGTTTGTTTCCAGGAGGATATTTTTGGGAATGAAAGTTTTATGTTCTTTACGAATTCAGATTTTAAATGAAATCTTTTCTCCCCCTTCCGCAACTCCACCCATGTCAGAATCCAGTGAGTTAGTAGAAGAAGACAGAAGGCATTTCAATCTCAGATGGTCAATAATGTCTAGCAGCACGCAGTCATTTGAGACGAGGAGGATGCACACTGGCTCTCACACAAAATGTGTAAACCCTACCTGGGGCAATCTGCCACTAATGTCCTGAAACACTAGTCTACAGAGAGAACAGAAACAGCTATTGTCAACCTGGTCACACACACACGCACACACCATTACATACACAGGCGCACACTCCTAATCACATTGGTACAAACTAACTCACAAATGCACAAACCCTAGAGGAGTCTACTCATGAATGGACACAAAG
Source organism: Microctenopoma stevenorrisi (assembly GCA_032270685.1). Lineage (NCBI taxonomy): Eukaryota > Metazoa > Chordata > Actinopteri > Anabantiformes > Anabantidae > Microctenopoma > Microctenopoma stevenorrisi. The sequence continues at coordinate 11,573,315 of JAUMTR010000001.1, forward strand.
AGTGCGCATCAGGCTGTTGACGGGTATTTGTCTGTATTACACAGGTATAACATGTTGTTTGGCGTTGTGCATTATGTGTGTGCAACAATCTGATTATTCAAGGTTTGGTATGTAAAACATAAAGTGTCTCTTTGTAATGAATCAAAGCACCCAAAAGTACACGTCTCTGGGTTTGGCCCAAACTATTTCACACTTGAAAACCAACAGGCAAGAGGAAGAAAATGTAGTTGAGGAGCGAGGCAGTAGAGGAGAGAGGTATACTTACATAGAGATCGGCTGCACCGTAAAAACCATCCTGATAGGCCATCACGCTGAGAGAGAGAGAGAGACAGGGAGAGAGAGAGAGAGACAGGGAGAGAGAGAGAGAGAAAGAGCAAGAGAGGAAAGGGCCGAAAGGAATGAAGGAAAAATGGAGGGCGCAGAGGAGCGGTGAAAATTTCAAGAAAATGGTGTGATGCGCCACCATGTGGGCAAAAGAAAATGAAATAAACAAGAGTGACAATTGAGGGAGAGAGAGGTGGGAAAGCGGTGCCAGATTGTGGAGAAGAGAAGAGAAAGAAGGGTGAGATTATTACACACCGTGCAACATGCAAGACAAAAATACCACCTCTTTGTACACAAAGGCACCGACTTAAGAGTGATACTACTGATACTTCAGTCTGTGAGACGAACGTAAGGGAACTATAAAAAAAATACTTTTCAGTTGAATATTTTAATGCATAAAGGCTATTATTATGCACATTATCACCACTTTAGGCTACAAGGAAATGGTATTTCAGCTGCGCAAACAATGAATGTCATTACCTTCAAAAATGTGTTCAAAACACACAGCATGCACAATTATGAAGCACTATTTTAAGCTAATGAGGACATGCAATTAAGAAGAATCATATCACTGCAATATACCCACATTTCATTATGAGCAGCAGTTTACTAACATCGTTCTGAATTTGTATTTTTGTTAATGTGTGTTTACCCCGGGTACGCAGGGATGGCAGCTTGCGGTACAGCTGCCCTAACGGCACTGTAGACAGGCCGGGCACGACCCCTGAGATGAGCGCCTCGAAAGGTGGCGGCCGTGGAGGCAGCAGCCGCTGCTGCTGCTGCTGCTGGGTAGGGAAACCCTGGTACTGAGAGAGACAGAGAAAGCTCTTTGTACATCCACTCTTCACCAGTCGCGTTGAGAGTGAGGAGAATTTGTGTTGCCTTACCTGTGTAGAGTTCAGGACTGTACATCGCTCCAACCATTGGACTCAACTTCCATCCAGCTGTAACGAAAACAACATAAAACACATGCCTGAAGCAATGCTCCACGGGAAACTCACCAAACCAACTATACAACTATGCCCAAACCGATTTCTCCTTATGCTCTCATTATTTAATATACACTGTAAAATGTGCAGTACTGTCTAGACGATGTGAACATTATATGAGCTTAAAATCAATATAAGTCTTATAATGACGACGTCATGCTAGTCATCACCTCCAGAACAACTGTAATAACAAATATAAAAATAAATGTTTCTTGGTCTGATAAAATGTGAGTATTTCTGCTAATAACAATACCATTGATAATAATAATAATAATATTGATTTGCGCCATGTTTCACAGCTGTATCCACCATGTATCAAAACGCTCAATAACTACGGGCTTGTGCAAAAAGACATTACCATATGGCAGAGCTGCAAGGCCCTCCCCGTTTGAGTAAGGTGTGGTCATCTTCTTGTTTGTCATCACTCTGGCTGTGGCATTATTGACCTGGGCACCAGAAAACGCGGTCAAAGTCTTTTTCAACCCAGTTTATTCGAGACAGAAGTAGCGAGAAATTATCGAAATGATAACCATGAGTCCAATTACATTAAATATAGATATGTGTTCAGAGATTTCATATTAATCTTGTACTTTAAGTCTGATTTAAATTTGTGACAAAGGTTAATTCTGCTGATGAGTAGCGATGGTATTTAATGCATGCGCTTCTTTTGAAGGAGAAAGACATCGAAAACAAGGATCCTGGTGAGTCGTCAGGCAGTTTTGCACACAAACAATGCAACCATCGGCACACAAAACAAAACAAAACAAAAAACTAAATATTTTTGAACCAAGAGCATTCAAAAAGAAAAATAAAACCATTATATTGCAACCTTTAAAAAGGAGGGAAAAAGAAGGTGAATTAAGCGGCAGATTCATCATTTGAACACAATGCAAAAAAACATCAATTGAAGAGATCATACACAAATTACTCGCAGCCAATCAAGAGCGCATCACATCACCAGAGGTGAGCAAAACTAGCCAATCAGCAAGCATCAGATGCAGCAAGAGCCCAATCAAAAAAGGTTGGCAGCTCTCCCAATCAAATACACATCATACAGAAAAAGGAGGAGGGGCAGGGAGAGAGAGTAACAGAGAAAGACAGAAACATGGAGGGATGCAGGAGGAGGAGCCAGTCCGCATGAAAGGACATACATGGTGTGAAGAAAAGAGACAGAGAGAGTGAACAATCCATCCAAATGTGCAATTAACCTAATGAACAAACAGAAACAACAAGATGCGGCACACAGGTACAAGATACATCTGACCATTGCCTACGTTGGATCTAACAGTATGTGAGCAACAATGGAGAAATGATGAATGGAGCAAGAATAAATACAGAGAGAGTACAGTCTAGATAAAAGACAGAGAGAATGGGGGATGCAAATATCATTCCTCAAAAACAAACAAACAATAAAAATCAAACCACAGTCGTGAAACACTGCCAAACATTCCAGATCAGTGTCGCACACCAGAGAGACCTTGAAGCACACAACCACCAACACACACCATCCCGAACCAAAGTCATCCAAACGTAAAACAAAAACACCTCTTTACAGAAATCAAAAGAAAAAGCTGCAGTTAATCAATCAGTGGCTCGGCTTGCAGTGCTGAGATTTGTCCTCTCTCTGGTTGTAAGTATTACACATACTACGACAGGTGTGCTTTAAGTTCTAGATGCCTGCATCCTTTTACGGGCAAACACTATTCAGCTACATACAGTACGTGTGTGTGATTCTAATGTTAATGCTAAATGGCCATACCTCTACAACTGTCTGCAGTCTACAGCGTGACACAGAAAGTGATAATCAAAGACTACAGTACACCATGATATACAGTCAACTATTGTCCTCCCTCCAGTAGAGCTAACGTAGCACTCATGCTTCAACATGCTGTCCCACTAAGGTGCAAAAATGCAGCTACTGGCTGACACATGACACAGAGATCACAGTACTATATGACGTCTTACAGATGACGAGAAAGAGAGTAAACCATGCAGGATACAGCTCTGGAATTAAATGCTGAATGCAGTTAGAGAGGTGATTTGAATGAAGGCATAAGAAGTGGTAGTCATAGTTGTTGCACTTGCAGATAGATGCAGTACATTCAGTTATACAACTGGCCTTTGTAGTGCCATGCGATCAACGGCTAATCTCGTAATCGTTTCATTCACCACCTCCCCAATCACAGGTTTAGCCAATCGGGTTCTGTCAATTACCAATCAAATCAAATCAATCAATTAATCAATAAAGCTCCCTTCAGTATAGGAGTCCCTCATTTGGGAGTTTGGTGCATTTTATTTCATTTGGACAGATGGGGTGGGGGGTGGGGTCATTCAAAGATGATGCCATGTGTACACAACTTACCGTTGCCAGGGAAACGGCGTGAGGACACGCGAGCAGTTACCGTGGAGACTGACGACAACAACAACAACAACAACATACAAAAATCATCAGGGAAATAGAGAAAATATATGTAATAAAGAAATGATGAACCAAAAGAAAGAGAAAACAAACAAAACGAGGTAATGAAAAGCAGCCCCCACCCTGTGGTAGAGAGGAAGTGATGTAACAGGCCACATGTCACCTACTAGTATCAGCCATTTGACAACAACCTAGCCTCTACTGGTTAAAACCCACTATAAACACAGGTCATTTAAGTTCAGAAAGGAGCAAACACATGAAAACAAAAAATGTCATACGTTTAAATCTAACTTGAGGGAATCGACCCATTATTTCTGCCCAGATTAGGCTCAAATAACTGATGTAATAATCACTCCAAACTCAAACTTAATCCCATTCTCCAATGTTTATGCTCTCTGACTATTTCACAGGACAGGGAAACGTTTTGAGATATGAGGGGAGGAATGGACAGCAGAAATGCAGGTGCACATGGGGACACACGACTGGGAGAGACAAAGACCGACAGACAGACTGGCCTGGTGAAAAAGAGTGGAGAGAAATGGAGGAGAACCAATGTGTATAAACAAAAACTAAAAGGAAAAGGAGAGGGAACGACAGCTATCTATTGCATTCTCTTCAGTTGTTCATTCTCTCTCCGCCCCCAGTATTTTTAATTCTGCACACCCACACACACACAGAGACAGAGAAGAGTGCAGGACATTTGAGACATGCAGCAGAGCTTTAGTAGCAAGTAAAAATAAAAATTACAAGCGTGATTCAAAATCAAGAGCCAGAATCAAATGGCGTAAGCATGGTGTATTCAATCTCCAAGGCCATTTGCAACTGAAATTTAAGCTCATGCTGATAAATTAAAAATGTGTCACAACAAAATGCACTTCCATGAGATCTGGTGTTCTTTTTCAGGAGTGGTGGATGCATGTGTGTATATGTGCAAACAATCCTTTTCTTTTCTTTTTTTTTTTTACCATCCATCTTGCACGTCTGAAATTAAACAGTCAGCTTTTTGAAGCATCAGAAATGACACCACACTTCTCACAGCAGTCTCATTCCCCAAAAACCTTCCCCAGAAAATGTCCCGTCATGCATCAGTCTCTTAAAACATCAACTAGAAATAAACTGTGATCCAGGCACCTTCCTAATATAAAGTAAAAAAAAAAAAGAGTGGAAAAACTCCAAGATGACGTCTGACCGTATGATCCATTCATGCAACATAAAATAGCCTCTTACAGACACCAGCAAGCACTATCTGAGAGGAACGTCACTACCAAGCTAATAACTGTCCTTTCAGTCATGAACACAACCATAGACCACAGCCACTCATCATGATCATGGAAGAAGTGATGATGCAAATGGAAAAGGTGCAGGAAAAAACAAAACGCAAAAAAAAAAAAATCCTACATGCTGTGACAGAAGCGGATATCGTCGGCAACCGTGTCGTAGAGACGTCTCGCTGGCCATGCCCGTTGTGTGTAGCCGCTCCACCCAGCATGCTTTGCAAACCACACAGCTTTCAGATCAAAGTGCAATGGACAGCACAACATCAACAAGAACAAACAATGGCATAAACATCGATAGGAAGTGTTGTCAGAAGAGACTGAGTCTGTGTGCGCGGCACCACTGTACCATGCTATAGTGAAGCCAGAGGGGTTAGAATTGAACATATACAGCTACCCGGAAACATTCTCTGGGGCAGAAATGACCAGAACACACTCATTCTCATTGTTGGACATGGAAGGGAAAACAGAGAAGATGGACACCATTAAAATCTTTTTCTTTTTAGGTGTTGAGTTACCTCGATTTTCCGTCCTTCCACCAGCGTACCGTGAAGCTTCTCTCTGGCCCTCTCTGCATCTGCACTCGACTCAAACGTCACAAAGCCGAAGCCCTGAAAGCACAAAAAGAAACAGAGAAGCTGGTGAGTTAGAGCATTACGTTTTTTCGTAAAGCTAATCTACAGACGAACTTGCACACTGCTCCGGTGTCTTACCTTGGATCCTCTCTCATTGAAAATGATCTCCACGTCAAGAATTTTGCCAAATTGCTGAAATATAAAAAAAAGAAGACACTAAACAATCCTGTTCGTCCCGTACTGCATCTTGCCACAGGGTGTCATCATTGTTCAGACATGGTGATCTGGCACAGAGCCACCTCTGGCAGTTCTTTTCCTTCTAGCACTCGTCTCCGCTCTATTCTATGCACCACATTTCTATTAAAACAGCCGAGCAGATTTTCACTAACAACTACCCATCGACAATTTGGTATCCCAAGTCGTAGTTTGGTATTCTGTTATATGCATGACGGCTGATTGTGACAGAATCTTAGTCTTAATTTGAAATATCTCTTAAAGATAACAGAAAATAAAAAAGTAATCTGTTTAATTAGGTTACATTTCTAGATTATTGTTACCTAATGACTCACTGATGAAAATGGGAGAATATTCTAGGCTACATACCCCAAACATCTGTCGAAGGTCTGGGTCTCGGAAGCGGAAGGGGATGTTGGACACATGGAGGCGTTTGGGGGTCCCCTTGGCATCTGAATCATCCCCAGCACTGACCCCTCCAACTCCACCTCCTGAGCCAACCCCTGACTGTCCGTCAATCTGGGAGGAGCCGTCCGACTGCTGGAAAAGAGAATATGAGCATTTTTAAAATGAGGCAAATATTTTGATGATAAAACATTAATACAATATAAATACATAGTATGAATTGAATTTGATGACATAAATGTTATGATAGATGTTCTATTGAATTAACCGACTATGTGTATTTATAGCTGTACAGTATATGTCATGGTTGTATGAAGTACACAAACTGGGTAAGTGCCAGGAAAATACAAAACTTAAAATGATGTACAATATATTATATAATACATTTATTAAATGTATGAAAAAGTAACAAAATGGAAATACCCTAGTAAAGAACTGAAGCACAGTTCTTGAGTAAATTCTAGTTACAAACAACCTCTGTCCAACATGGACATATCTGTAGAGATTCTCAGTCATAACTCATTATCTTTCCTCTATTAGAACGTCTGGAAAAAATCCAATGTGGAGCTAATTATCAGACTTCTTGCTGAGGAATCACTGCTTTCAGCATATCGGTAATTAGCTATTTGAATCTGTTTTATTGTGTTTGTAACGGAGTAAAAACTAATATTGAGAATTGTATCTCACTGCATGTTTCAGAAATTAATATAAACCATAAAAGCACAATTACATCCTGCACCTTGCTCGCTGGGAAGGTTTGTTACCCTACACATAAAGGAAAGATCTCAGTCCGTAGACTCTCCCTGGCATATTCATATCTACATATAATCTGTAATGTATATTCCTCCACACTCTTGCCATCAGCACTCTCCTCCCAAGGCAAAGACCTGATGTGGGCTGCACACAGAGGAAGAGGCTGGCACTCACTTGGGCACTGAGGCTACTGGTGGCATTGGCGGCGCTGTTCACTGCTCCGCCCGCTTCCACTGGGCCCTGGACGGCCCCCGCTGCATACAAGCTGCCCCCGTAGTCCAGGGTCAGGCCGTTCTGGGGGGGTGGCGGTGGAGGTGGAGGGAATGCAGAGAAAGGTGGGGGTACAAGTCCCTCCTGACCGCCAGCACTATCCTGAGAGCCCTGTCGGGAGAACGAGAGAAGCGTGAGGATGGAGTGAAAGCTAAAGTAGCTGTCTGGCGAAATTCCACAGTATCTTTTACTGAGAGCATCACGCGACTACAGAGAGCCCACTTTCCCAGGAGCTTGAGTCTAAAAGTCATACAGGCATGGATATTATATTTCCATCTCGCGTGTGCGCGCGAGCGTGCTCGCATAAATGCGTGCATGTATCTACACCCTCCACCCATTAAATATTCACTGCAGCCACATCTATTATTGAGGGTCAGATGCCTCCATGCTCTGAGTGTTGTACAACGGTGAGTGTCTAACGCCTGCACGCGCACTCGCAAACGCCTCTGCACACAGGGCACCTCTGACACGCGAACACCCATGCACGTAAATGCTCCTCTCGCAGAGACCAACTGTTAGTGGGGAAGCTCGCCGGGGTACTCCGAGCACATCGTTGCCCCGGAGAATAACTAAGTTACGGACACGCTGAGAGATTGTAGGAGAACAATTTGAGCAGGCGCAAACATATGGTGGAGACACACAAACATGACACGGGCAATGCCACAGCGCACACACACAGACACACATTCCTTGCTGTTGGCAGCGGGGCATGGATACCCTAAATGGTAATAGCTAGGGAGCAGAGAGAGAGACAGCAGGGACGGGAGAGAATACACGGACGGGTGATAAAAGGTGATGAGTGATACTAGAGGCATGGCCTGTCTCTCACCCACAGCCGCACAACTCGCGTCTTTCAGGTCCTTAGAAATTACTAATAACTTTATTTATAATTTATTTATAACACTGTACAGCAAAGCGAGCAACTTTGTGATGCTCTGAGCCAACATCAACAGGCCAAAATGCTCATGACGAACTGATCTTTAGCAGGTTTAACCAGCCATTTATCATGTTAAGTATCTTAGATTACTGTGTTGGCATGCGGAGCTTTAATTAGCAGAAGAAGCTAATTAGCAAAAACAGCAGCAGGAAAGCGTAATGGCACCGTTTCTGATATCTGATATCTGAGTTTTCTGGATATACTGGTATGAAAAATGCCTGGATATTCACATTACTGCGTTTGCATTTTATCATAAAAAACACACACACACACCGTTCACAAGCAGCATCAGCTGATGTGATGCTATGCTTCACAAAGAGGGATCTCAGGATATATGCAGCACCGCAAGCAGGCAGCAATAATAGTTCATTTATTAGTAAAAGTAGTATTCTGTGTCTTTTGTTCCTCTAAATATCACCTCTAAAAAGACTCCATGCTTACTAGACGTCTGCTTGGTTACACTAGCTGTGTGTGTGTGTGTGTGTGTGTGTGTGTGTGTGTGTGTGTGTGTGTGTGTGTGTGTGTGTGTGTGTGTGT
>JAUMTR010000001.1:11582332-11603449 GCA_032270685.1 Microctenopoma stevenorrisi
TGTGTGTGTGTGTGTGTGTGTGTGTGTGTGTGTGTGTGTGTGTGTGTGTGTGTGTGTGTGTGTGTGTGTGAGTGACAGGCTGCAGCGATGCCCATCTGAGTTGCACAATAGATCTCTGTCCCTCTGGGAGTGTTAAAAGTGTGTGGGAGTGTGTGTGTGTATGTGTGCATGCCATCTGTCTCTCAGCTTTTGACCTTTCTCAGCGTCACACCTGTGACACGGTAGCCGTGGCCCTCGACTCAGTGACAAACCAGGGGATGCACGCGGTCGACACAGATCACATCCATAGTGTGACATGACAGCAGCTACAGCAAAGCTTTGCTCCGTAAACAATGAGCTCTTTTAATTAAGGCGGTAAAGGAAAGAAGCATCACACTTTCTGTACTGTGTGGACTCTTCACTGTAAATATTTACATCTTACAGCAATTAGCACCTGACAACTTTACAATAAACATCATATTTAATCATTTATTTGATCTTTTTTTCCTGAATTTATTCCAAAATGTCCTTTGATAACGTCACTCAGTATTCAGCTAATCCACTTTATTAACAGAACTGAAAGTAGGATACCAAAGGAAACCAATAAGGCTGTATAAATACCTTAACCCCAATGATATTTCCTACTAAATCATAGTCTACCAACTAAAGATGTTTACATATAATACATTTATAATAGAAAACAAAAGGCAGTAATTCATTAAACATGTTTGTCAAGCCATATACAAAACTAGCTACATAAAGAGAAAAATACTGGATTTGGATTTCTAAATATGGATTTTGTAGCAAAAACTGTGATTTATAATTTTCAAATTAATCAGACATTTATACATATAAACATATTCTGAAACTACTTGACATGGTGGCTACTCCACTTTTTCCTGCAGACACTGCAAAGTCAAGTCTAAGAGAAGGTCTTTTTTGACTGCAGTGCTCGTCCACCAGTTGCGATTTCAACGGGATAATCACAACCAGCAGTCGTCTTATTTCCAACCCTTCGCTCCTCGATAACAACGTCTACACTGCACGTCCGATACTAAACGGTGCCATCATACTCTTCACATCGTCCCCACAGGTGAAGAGTCTCCACCTCTGCCCGAACAGAAACCATGTTCTGCATCTTCAGTGCCTGGCACTCGAGCAAGACCGCAGCCAGATTACTGACCACAGTGTCCAACTTCATTCAGAGTTTCAGATAGCAGCTGTGTCCGCTCATCTAAACCCTGCAGCTGTATGAACCTCTTCCAATCTTGTCTACAAGCATCCAAATTAAGATTCTGCTAAATGATAACATCCCTCACATCCTTGCCTTCCTGTGCTGCCCGAGTTTCAACAGTCCTTCCTATACCTTGGTTCTCAGGAAATGTTTGCTCATTACTTGAACAGACTGGTAGTCGTTATAGTGTGGTGGCCTGATTATAAATATATATATACATATAAAATTCTGTAAAATGAGTTTTCTGCATACAGGACTTTCATTGAACAGTATACCGAACAGACTATGTTAGATTTTCGGCTGAATGTGTTTTCCACATCTTCAACTTAATTTGTTTTCTGTTAATAGTAGTTCTATTTAATGCTTCAATTAATGAACCAAATCTCGAAAATAGACCAGAAAGAGAGGATGAAATGGTGATGATGTTTCTTTCTCTCTGTGTTATTAAAAAAACACTGTGTTACATCACCAATGGTAATAATGTGAACATGAGCTGCAATCCTCTGATGAGACATCCTGAATTCATTATGTGTTTGCTCAATTCAGAAAGATAGAAAATGGGAGCAGAAGCTGGGAAATTTGTCAGTTTATATCTGGCTTTTAACTGCAGGAGGAGAAACGCATAATATGGTAAATGATGCATGACTTCACCTTGCATCAGCCCATCCTAGATAAGCTGCATTTGCAGAGGTGAAAATGATAGCGGGCGGAGCAAGTCATTCTGGGTCACCAAGTAAACGCTAACCTGGGTGACAAACACTTTAGAGACACTGAGAAACTGGACCCGCTCCTGTGTCCTGCTACAAAGAGAAAGTTGATCACCAAGCACGAGCTCAGAGAAATTGCTATGGTGAAATACTTTACGATCAAATACCTGCAGAACAAATAAGCCTCATCAACATTAACATATTCAGACGCCATCATTAGCTCCAAGCTCAAGTCACTGCTCAAGAGTTGACCTATTATTGGAAAAAAAAAAATCAAGTTTGTAAGACGTGATAGCAACTATGTTGGAAATCAAAAGCATTTCAAGCGGATCCAAACTGCCACAGTGGAATGAGGGAAGAAAAGATGGCCATTGCAGAGACAGGGGAGATGTGATATTGTTTAAATATGGGGATAACAGGGCTCATTTTCAAACAGTCTCTCCTGGAAAACCTTCATAGCATTGCACTTGGATGTGCACATGAAAAGTGACCAAAATAGCCGAAACCAGAAAGGTGTGGGGGAGGCGGTTTTCAAAGCTGTTCGACTGTCCAACAAGCTGTTCTGATGGAGTTTACTGGCAGTTTTAGTCCGATTTAAAATCCAAAGCTATCATCTGTATTGTGTGTGCTTCGTGCTCTGAAATTAATTGTCTTCCATGGGACACCAAGACTGGAACCGGAACAATAAAGAGAAAAGGAACATTTGAGGAAATCCTGGGACGCTTTATTCAGGGATCCCCTTGCCACAGTGGATGGTGCAGAGAATAGAGTTGACTACACCTAAAGTACCGTACTGAAATTCTAGCTCTTTATCACTTTGGGAAATCTACCCTCCTACTCCGTATTAAAATGTTCAACATGGCTCCACTGTTGTCGTACACTGATGACTCATGACACAACTCACTCGACTACACATGAGTCAGTCTGGGGTTTGACAAGTTGTGATGCAACTCCGACAGAACGATAGTGACTTGGATTTTAATACTGCACACTTGCGACTTGAGGTTTTGATATCTCGGCTGCAACACTAGATATCATTTCCTCCGCCTATACCGCTGATCAAATCACATCTCCGTCAATCATAGCGTCCTCCTCATTGTTGTCGTCCATGCACAGCAACAGACCAGAGCCTAGCAGGAGAATGGACAACCCCGGCTGTTGCTGCGCCTTCTGCCAGACCGAAATAGAAGCGGGAATACAAGCCAAAAACAACCTTGTATTTGTATTCGACAATTGGCCTTTTCAGAGGAGATTCATTTTAACTCCCCCTCTACAACCCCCTCTCTACCTGATACACTATCAACCGTCCAGTATCTACTAAAATAGTGTGTGCCTGCACGCTGCTAGTTTTTTTTTTCTCCTACTCCTTCAAACCGCCTCAAACTTATGTGCCTTTTGCTGACCACGAGTGGCCTTCGTGATTCGCATGGGGATAAAAGCACCTGAATAAATGCACATAGATGGCAGGATAAAAGGAGGAACAGAGATAGGGGGTGAAGGAAAGTGCTGTCCTGTAGACAAGCAAAGTGTGCGCTGCGCTTTGGTGCCAGCACTCCACTTTGAACGCGTTTTGTTTGTGTACAAGTCGTGCACATGTTGGTGTGCGTCTGTGTGCACACTGGCATCGGGGCATTAGGCACTAAGGGTTGTGTAAGTGAATGCGTCGGCTAGGCAAAGCCAATGACTCAGAGCGGTAGCTGTAGCTGGAGCTGGCTTACTTTCGGGTCAGTTAGCAACAGCAAGTGTGTCTGAGGAGGCATGTTATAAAATGTGCTAGTCTGCAGCCGTCTCACTACGCTACAGGAGGAGAGGAGGAGGAGAGGGGAGGAGAGAACCATGGCTAACAGCTAACTAGGGCAGCGTTGGGTCATTTCGCATGAATAATGACATTTCAAGAGCTTACTTGCTTGGGCCTCGAGCCATTATTCTATAGCCTAATTCAGGAAACTTGAAGATGGAAAATGTGATTCACGCTGTTAGCAGCAGCTCACATTTTGGCTCAGTAATCATATTAACTGGGGAAGTTGCCTGAGATCCTGGCTTCTGACTCCGTGCTGTTGTTACTCAAGCTGCAAACAGCTGGAGAAACGTTTACCGAGTGTCTGCGGCATACTGATGAGCCAGGAGACACCCTCTTGTTAAATTATTCCATCCCACGTTAACCCCTCCTCCTCCTCCATCACTCTTCCTCCTCCCCCTCTTGCTCTTCTTCTGCGCTCCTCTTGCTGCTGTTCTCCCTTTCCTCCCACTCTCTCTGCTGTGCGCTTCACTTCTTTACGCTTCATAAAATCCAGACGGGACCCTTGCATGTGTCCCGCCCCCACGCGTGTCAATCAAGCCCATTTGCTTCATAGCAACAGGATATCGGTGGTGCCCAGGCTCCTCCCACCACACGCTTCTGCATCACCTTATAGGGTAACATGTCTGCTTGTCAAACAAACCCCTCCCAAAACACCTCCATCCTTTTCCTTGTAGGGTTTCATGTATAATTCCTGCATGTTGCTTGCCATTTCTGGGAGAGACCCCCCCCCCTCCTTCCCCTCACATACATGTGTGCAGAACACACATGCACACACACCCGCGCGCGATCAGACGGTCTCTGTCATCTCCTCAGTGGACTGAGGCTCCAGTGCAGAATTATATCAAAGACAAACACTCCAAAACAAAAAGGATGATGACATTGTTTGTCTGCATGCAACCATTATTAAAACCCACACAGCACCTCAGACAAACACACGTGCAGGTGAACACACAAACCTGCAGACAGACGTGCTTTTACTCAACATAGGCACGCCTCTTCCAATACATTAGGTATGACCATGGAACGAGTTAGTCTTGTTTAGCACTCAGGGGAGGCTCTGTGATGAGACAATGCTCGTTTGGTTGACCGGTGCGTTATAAAAATAAGCACAGGCCAGCTGTAGGACGGCGTTGTCACCGTCGACTGCACCGTCCACAGTCGGTGGGGGCAACCCCTATCTATTTCAAAGGCAGGTTCTTTTTGAAAGCCATTCAGATGCCTCACAGCGAGTGCTTTTAGAGCTATTAGAGATGCAAATAGCTGCTAAAGAGGCATAACTGTTACGGCAGCCCGAGGTTTGAGCAATTTCATAACTGTCTTTTTGAAGTACGGCGTAAAAAGTGTTTGCCTCACATGGTTTTCCCATCGACATTTTCCCCTCACGTCTGGAACCGTCTAACAATCCCTACAAATTGAATGACTCATGCAAGTTGCCACGGCAACATGGCTCATTGAGATCATTTAACCACCATTATTGTTATCCCTGCAAAGAATCAATAACAAGATTTGGGAGGTGGGCAATTTTGGGCCGGGGGAGCTGAATCTTCCTGACCTCTTTACAGTTTATGCAAGCGTGGCAGTGTGTGTAAAGCTTCGCAGCAGGTAGGCGTTTCTCCCTCGCCTCGGGGAACACGCTTAGGTGGGGCTTGACAAAACACTTCTGTCTTCTTTAACCAATGTGCTACTCCAACTCTCTCCTTCAGAACAGACAAAAAATTATACCGTCATGAGGCAACTCTGAACTCTTATACACACACACAAACACACACAGGTAACTGCAAAGTCAGCGCTACAGTCTGAAATTGCATAACTGAGCAAACTAGCTCTCTCTCGTTGACCTACAATGTTGTCACATCTTTGATATGTTCCCCATCTTTGCATAATTTCAGCCTCCACACACACAGGCTTCCCTGGTTACTGGCTGAGGGTGTCCCTTCACTTTAAAAATCAATTTCCTATTCTCCTGCTCCCATTCTCTCGCTCTTTCTTTTCCAACCCATCCCCCTCTCTTCCAGGGGCTCTTAAAGGAAAACATTGAGATAACAGCTGCCAGGGCCTCAGGGAGAGCAAGAGGAGGGAGAAAAGAGGTCAAACAGTAAAGAACAGGAATTCAAGGTATAGCTGAACGAGGAGCGCGCGCACAAACAACTACAGGAAGAAACACACACTCATCCTGACTCACACCAAATGAAATGTAATGATACGAACGTGACACTTCATACACCAACTTTGCAGCCCGCTGTGCGTTTAAGCTTCTGTGCGGTTGTGAAATGTGTGACACAGAAATTACAGTGAGGAGGTGTTGTTAGCTGAATAGAAGACATGCAGAAGGGAGGACGAGAAAGAAACAGTAGGGGAAAAGGAAAAGACAGAGACAACTGTTCTGTGGACACCTGTCCCTTTCACTCACGGGCTTGAGCGACATACTCAGACAGCTGCAGGGGCAATAAAGAAGAACTTTTTTTTTTAACCTTACCTCCTCCACCCTAATTCTTCAGCGTTTCTACCCTTTTGTCTCACAAATGTCAAACTAGGAATTCATCACAGAAGAGACATCCAAGCAGCTACCTCCAGCTGCACTGACCAACTGTACTGTACCTTCACACAGAGTCTACTGAGCATACATAACACATAGCTGAGCAGTTTCTGGCTGTAACAGCTCTTGATTGCATGCGCTTCTAGCTCTGGGCAGGCGAACAGATGCCACAACAACGGAGCACAAGAATACATCGCCGCTCATGCATTTCACCACAGCAAACAAGAACCGGAGCGATGCAGAGGGGATCTCCAGCATATATCTCGCTGTGATCCTTGCCCGGCACACTAGCTTCAGTGTTTACGTCCTTCGGAACAACTGGCCGCTGAGTGATAATGAGAGTCTGAAATGCCCTGACTGGACCACTCCAGTGAAGGGGTCGAGTAGCATCCTCATCTGTTAGTGGGTAATTAACATTTCATGCTCAATGACAGCGCTGCCCGCTCTGATGCCGTTTCACGTACAGTGGAGCCCGAGCTCTGGCGATGAAACGCAGCTGATGCATACACAGAGGACGACACGAACGGAAACCAAGATAAACACTCACCGACAACACGGAAGGATAGTACAGTCCCATCATCGTATTCTGTGCAACAACGCAAACTGTCTTCGCTCCTCTCTCCTCTTCTCACGCTGCCTCACTTTCTCTCCCTCTCCGAGCCTGTGTCACCTCACCAGCTCAGTCTCTCTTGTCTGTCTCACAGATTCAAAATCTCCCTCTCTCTGCCCCCGCTCGCTCTGTCTGCCCTGCCAATCCCTCCCCTCCCTCCCCACCTTGTCCTCCTCCTCCTCCGCTGGCCTCTGTCCCTGTCACTCTCCCTCGCTCACTTGCTTCCTTTCTTTCCTTTCCCCTTTCTCTTTCTGTCTCTTCTGTCTCCCACTCACTCTTTTCTTTTCCTCTCCCACTCGCTCCTTGCTTTCCCTCTACCCCCAGCCGTCTGTTTTGCTGCTGTGCCCTTGCCTGCTCATCTCTTCTGTCTCTTCTCCAGTCCTCCTCCTCTCTCACCCAGATAGCCTGATGCCTTCCCCCTCCTACTTCTCTCTGCCTCTGTCACACCTGCAAACTTTCCCCTCCCCTCT
This sequence comes from Microctenopoma stevenorrisi, assembly GCA_032270685.1. Classification (NCBI taxonomy): domain Eukaryota; kingdom Metazoa; phylum Chordata; class Actinopteri; order Anabantiformes; family Anabantidae; genus Microctenopoma; species Microctenopoma stevenorrisi. The sequence goes on from JAUMTR010000001.1 coordinate 11,589,670, forward strand.
GCTTCCCTCTCATGTCGCAGTCCCTCCCTCTTAGCTCTCTTCTTCTGTTCTCTTTCTCCATGTAGGTGAGTTAACTGGGGCTGCTGGCACCACTGGGAGAGGAAGCGAAGTCTCTCCTTCTCTCTGCAGCCCCTCTCAGACATGCACCTTGTTACATAAATGTGCTGGCAATCTTACATCTTTGTCTCATGTTTGAATAAGCACTCAAGTCACGACGGCAATCTGACTGGGTCAGACTACGTAGCCTTTTAAAACCCTCCCGATGCAGCTTCATGTTGAAAAATGCAACATTAAAGTCACATTTTTGTATTATCCGTGGTTCAAATGACAGACGAAGTCTTCAAAGATCACAATAAAGAGGACGTATACCAATATTTGTCTTCAGCAGGGAATGACGTTTGGATACTGTTTAAAAATAAATCTCCTATAAATAATCTACTAAAACTCTTCTACTGATTTAAATATGTAAATGTTAATCCCAGCTGCTTTGTAGTGTATAAATCTGATGTGATGGAAATCTTAAGGATTACCTAAGTGTCACTAATGTAAAGGTAACTTTAAAGATTTAAATAAGCACACATCAATCTTCTGTCTTTATAAACGTGATGGTTCATTTCTTGCGCACAAGAAACCAAAGAACCTTTCTTGTTTTCTTCCCTTACTAATCTCTGAGAGCAGAACAGAGCATGATCAGATTGTCATCTTGTTGATATTGTCCTACCCTTCACGTACATGGTAGGAGCAAACATGAAATAAATGACCATTACCACGTCACTCTTAGTGAAGAAAAATAAGCTGCCGAATTTTACATTGGTTCTAATAGGTGCTGAAAGACGAGAAGTGGGGGAAGACGTGGCAAGTGTACTTGCTCACGATGGCATTCAACTCGACATCAGCGGTAAGCGTCTTTGACTGATGCAGCACGTCATCCCAACAATTATTTTATCTGGCAACCAGCCGCCGTTTTCGGGCAGTTCCACTGCTGCCTTATGGCTCCTGTTATGTTTGAACAAAAACCATTAACAGATGAGTCACTGATATACACCCAAAAAACACTACTTCTAAAATCCCGGAAAGCCAGGAAACTTTCGTATTCCATGTCTGCAAGGTGCTTGTCTGTCTCATCACACATCAGGCTTCTGCAGCTCTCCAGGCTCTTCCTTTCAGGAGCCTTTGATCACATCATTCTCACACTGCTGTTGACAGTTTAGCACCTCGGTGTTGTGGGAGCCTCCGCTGCCTGGCATTGTTTTCTTCCTCTCTGCCTTTTTTTTTTCTTGGTCAGAGGCCAGTTCACACTTCAGAGTCCCTGAAGGGGTCTGACTCCTTTACATCCCAACACATGAGTCATTCACACAGTGCAACCTTTCTTGCTTTAATCTTTGGGAATTATCATTAGGGGAGGAAACGGTTAAAAGTGGGGTCATCTTACAGTGAAATAAAAACGGTCTAATTGGCTTCCAGGCTTCCGCAATATCTTCTAGCCAAGAAGAAAACATCTCATACGGAAGCAAGCGAGAGCACACGAGGCTTAAGACAGATAAAGTGCAGAAAAGCAGTCAGAGGTTGTTCGGCATCACGGAGAGCGAAGGATGAGAGGATTATGGGAAGAGCATGAGTGGATGAACGGCGGGTGATCTAAGGATTAACCACATAAACTGAACAGTCTAATAACACAATCAGCGAGCCAATACAAACAGCAGTAAACGGATTGCACACTCACACAAAATAAGTTGGATTGCCAAGTGGGAAAAAAATGATATTGCTGATTGGTGAATAGAAGAAAGTGATGGAGAAGAGCAAAGGATGTGGAGGCATGTCTTCTTCTACGTGACTGACAAATTATAATCTACACCCCCACCTTGTGGCTTACAGAGCCTCACTGAGCAATATTAATGCAATATGAACACTGTATCCAGATGGGAGTGAGACATTAGAGTATAATATAGTAGGGTATTATTAAACAGAGATTTTGTGTTTGAGGTGTAATTGTGCCCTTACCTGACTGTGAGATGGGTAGCCATGGTAACTGAGGGTCAGAGGATCATTGTTCTGAAAGAGAAGAGGTTGTTGGATACATGGTCAGGATCTTTTTTATAAAGAAAAGTAAAGCTGCTGAATATTAGATTTATTAGATCCTTAAATCACTCGGCGTTTGTTGTTCCTCCTTTAGTGGAGTCTCTATACCTGACTTCACAGTTCTGTGGAGTTACTGACTCCTAATCAAATTAACTTCACCAGTGACACACTCCTGCTATCTCCTCCGGAGTTTTCCATCCAGCGGATCTTTTGTCTGCTTGTAAAGACGCGATAATGGGGGCGAGTGAGATCATGCGAGCGGGAGATGAAAGACGGGCAGAAAGAACAAGTGTCAGCACAGCTCTTAAATCATAAATAGGTCAGGAGTGTCAGTGAGCATGAAGCCCATTGGTGTGAAACGGCATCATGAGCCCTGATGCAATCTCAAACACATTGCTCTCAGTGTTCTGACTGCATAGAGCGCAGACGGATACATCAAACATCTGGTGAGTAATTACAGCTAAACAACATACAAATGTGTTTTGTTTGGAGCCGAATACAAAGCCAATATCAAGTCCCGACTCCCTGAAATAGTTTGTACCTCACTTTATTCCTACTCATAACAGTGTGTTCTGGCTTTTATGCTAATGCATTCCATTAAAAAGGGAGATTTTCACAGCAATTACAACATGCTTTGAAGGGAGAAAACACATTTGCCTGTCTCTGGCTTCATATCGCTAGATTAGAAAACAACCCAGCTCCTCCCTCCTCTCTCTGTCCTTCCCCCTGATTTTCCTTTCATCTGGAACCAATGCCCCACGTCTGCTCTGTCCCCAGGGGGAACACTTTGCTCTGTGCGCTTCACAGCTTGAGTTTGCCTGATTAATACTGTAGCCATCTAACTCTAGACCCCGTGGGGCCATTTCACTAAAATTACGCACAACATTTCCAAACGCAAGAGGCTTGGTCAGGGAGGGGGCAGAGGGAAGTGTCTTAGTGACTGCAAAAAGCAGTTTGCATTAGTCTATCTCACAGCCAAAAATGTACTTAGTGAACTGGCTTTGGGAAGTAGAAGCTCTAAATAATGAATCATCTTTTACAGGCTTGAATAACATGAATAAAGTATAAACCCTATTTTACAATGAGGCCAAACTCTAAACGCACTGCATCGATGCTACGGAGCTCAGGAAAATAAACAACAAAAAAAGATTTTATGTGAAAGTCAAGTGGGAGGTGCTGTTTTCAATCCAGATGTGTGTTCAACATTTGGAATTCATACGAGCAAGGAACGAAATGGGGAACCAGAACAGTAAGTACAACTAGAGATGAAGAGAAAACAAAATAAGATGGAGGCAGCAAAGACAATGACTCATAAATAAACAGAGTCATGTGCTTAGTTTCCTTAAGAAACACGGAGGAATGAGAGACGAGGGGCTGCTCAGTGGGCATCTGTCTCACTCTTGTCACTTGCACAGGGTGTGTGTGAGTGACAAAAAGATCTGTCATACTAAACAGTGTGATAGTTAATTACGTTAACCTTTTATGGCTTTTTTTGTTAGTGACAAATGAAGCACAGCTGACTCTTGTCTAGAGTGCAAATGGAGGGGGGTGGTAAAACAAAGAAAAACTGCAGGGGGAGGCCAGGTGAAGTATCGGGAGAGAGCAACAAAATGACTTAAAGTCAACAGATGGTGAAGGAGGGAGGAGAAGGAGAGACAGGATTGTTGGGGGGTGGGGAAGGAGAATGCCATGAACCCAGCTACTTCTCTCAAGGTGGTGGTAGGTGTCTGTGTCTTGTGTGTGATTGTGGGCGCCGTCTAATTTGGTCACAAGACTTGCATCTATTCCTATCGTATCCTGGGAGCGCTGCTCTTCTAAGGAGGGGAGCTACATTTCAGTGCTTCAGTGGTGGTGCGTCGTTATACCTAGCTGCAAAGCAGGGCACTCCATACACTCAAGAGGATGTGAATCCATTTCATCCACAGAGCACTTATGTGCTAAGCCTCCAAACAGTTGGCCAGATGATCTGAAGTTTATTTTCCCTCAGTATACCTCACATCCCTCTGGGTTTCCACAGTAAACCTACATGTGCTTTTTCATGGGCATGTTGCATGGTGTCGAAAGATGATATCTGGACAGTTCTGGCATAAATACTGTCCTTTTTAGCCACCAATAAATTTCAGGTGTGATTTGAGAGCGTTTGCTTGTAATCATTTACTGCACAACTCATGGTAATGTTACAAGATACATTTATTCTGTGTTAAATTCGAATATGTACAGGGCAGTGGAAAAATATCTGCTCCTCTGCTGCAAATTTATTTATTTGCAAATTTGTCAAACTTAAATGATTCGGATAATCAAACTAATTTTAATATTACACAATGATAGGTTTTTGAAAGATGCTTATTTATTGAGAGAAAAAGATCTGTCCAAACCTGCCTGGTCTGATGAGAAAAGTGAAAACTGATCAGTGCGTTTAATTTCACTTGCCACACCCATTATTACAGCCAGACCTGTTGAATCAAGAAATTAAATAGAATTTGTCTGACAAAGTGAAGAATACCAAAGGATCTCCAAGAAGGAACGCAGTACGCTGCGACACAGAGAAATTAAAGAACAAGTAATTTACATGTGTCTGTAAGCCATTATCCACAAAAAAACGTGGAATAGTGGTGAATCTTCTCCAGCACTGGTCGACCTAGCAAAATTACTCCAAAAGCACAACGCCTCACCCAGGAGGTTCATAAAAGAACCCAGAACATCACCTATGCTACAGGCCCCACTTGTCTCTGTTAGAGACAGTAGTTATTATTCAACTCAAAAAGACTGGGGAAAATGTGATGGAAGAGTTCAAGGGTGAGAGACACTTTTTGCAGACCAAAAGGAACACAGATCATCTCATAAGTGTCAGGAAATATTTAGTTTCCCAAGTTTTTTGGGCAAATATTAAATGGTGTCGGTCAGCATTAAAAAAAAAACAATCATACCAACAGTCAAAGATGGTGGTGGCAGCGTGATGGTGCGGGGCCTGGACGACCTTCCATAACTGTTGGAACTATGAATTCTGTGCTCGACTAGAAATTGTCGAAGGAGAATGTGGAAACACACCAGCAAGTCCACCTGAAATGCTCATAAATAAATGAAAGCTTTGGAGTGGCATAGTCAAAGACCTAAGTCTGATTGAGATGCTGTGGTATGACCTCAAAAACCCTCCAATGTCGCTAAATTAAAAATAATTCTGCAGAGAAAAGTTGGACAAAATTCCTGCATGGCAATGTGAACTATGAGTTTATATATACAGTATATACACACTGTATGAGAGGATCTGAATTATTTAAGTATTACAAATGTAAACTTGTAATGAAAAACATAAAAAATAATAATAATAATAAAGAGGACAAGCACTGAAAGACAGAAAAGGAAGCAATGGAATAAAATGTTATTAATTTTCTTTATTAATTTTAATTGCTGCTAAATTTCCCTATTCATAGTTAATTGACTTATGATTTCAGCTACGACTGTGTCCTCTAATTACTCCATTGTTCCTAGTTTATTTACTAAGATATGTAGGCTTTAGCTGATATAGGGTATTCATACATTAATTATACAGTGTACTGTATTATCGGTTGTTCACTTTGGGTAATTAATAGCAATAATAAATAATTAAAAAAGGAACAATAATAAAAGCACATAAAGTGCTGCATATAAAGTCCAAATGCTAAATATTAGCAATAACAATTGTAATGTACACCAGAAACCGTAGAGCATCAAATCACTTAACTGGAAGAATTCTACAACTTAAATTACACAGTAAATACATCCAAGCAGAGCAACAAAAACCAATGAACGGTATCTCTGCTGGTCTCTCTCAAACACGATTAAGTCAACCCATCTCTACCAACAACTTATCAGAAAAGAAATAGGAACCACTAAATAAATATTCTGAACTCAGAGACAGTACATTTTTCTTGCTGACGTTTTTATTCTATTTCAGTGCCGGGACTGAGATGAAAGTATAGAGGGGTGATCCACCTACATTAATGTCCTAGTCAAGTCATTTGTCCTCAGCGCTGTCACCCCAGGCAAGACCTTATTAGGTTAGAAGAGAGCCCCGGTTCCTACATAGAGTGACAACAAAACATGAGCTGCTCAGCAGCATGCTGGATGAATATTGAGGCAGACAACCTCCTCTCAACATTTCCCAAAATCTGACTCAGGCTGGAGACGCAGGGAGTTGTTGTGAATCCCCTGTCGTCCTGAAAAATGCAGGACTTCCCTGGTGCTGCACTGGAATGCCAAATGTACACATACTATCTGTCCAGTTGTTGACTTGTTCAGCTGATCATCGTTATCATTTAATCCCATACTAGCAGATAAGCACAGTGTTTGGAGCGGGGGGGGTCAGCAGTGGTGAACATTTCCACTCACACAATCGAATGCACTCAGCTTTCTTTCTCCCACTTGCTTTATTCTCTCGCGTTAGCCGAGCATTGACACACTGATTTATACACGCATTGCTGCTCCGCTAAAACTTTGCAGATTTGACTTGACAGAACGTTTCCACCCCCGCACTGTGGTGACATCATACCCTAACAGCTAATGAGAAAAACAGCAGTGTCAATTGCCAAATGGGAAAGCTCCCATTATTAGACTGCAGTAGTGCAAATGGATGACTGTACGACAACCACACCCCACTGTGTTGGCCTCAGTCACAGGTCAGAGTTCAACTCTTGCGCTTTTGTTGGTAATATGTTGTTTGTTTGTAACAAAATGAGGGAAGTTTGCTATAGTGGAAAGAGTGAGGGAACGGTGTGCTGTAATCATTTCCAGCCTTCACCGTCCCCCGAAGATTACCTTTACAGAAGTGCTGATGTGCAGTTTTATAGATGTTTCTAGGACGTGCTCAGATTTAAAAAGAAGGAAAATGGCACGTCACACACGGCGACTCCGGTTTATGGGGATAAAAATACGTCAGAGTTTTATATGCGTGCACTGGGATCAGAGTGTGATTGGTTCTGTGTGTGACACACAAGTCACATACGAAAGGAGTCTATAGGGGGGAAATGTTTTAAAGGGCAACTTAAACAGACAGTGTAGTTTTTGGATAGTAACACACATATAGTGATACAACTAACAATAATTTATAATTGTTTGGTGGACATTTTCAGACATTTTAAAAATGTCCACCATAGTATAAAGTGACAACTGTACAGAATCTGTGATTTACTGAGTAATCGTCCCTCACAAATTGCATTATAATCTTCCCCCCGTTCTTACCGATGAACATATGTGCGCCGTATAAATTCTCTGCTTTAGATAAGGATCTCAGAGATCAGTGTGCTTATAATGCCTCCAGTAAGAGATGTGATCCCATTAGCTGGAAACAAAGCCTCTTTACTGCCAGTGATAGGGCAAATCTGTTCCTGCACCAGTGGAGGGAGAGGGGAAGGGGGAGGGAATTCATTTCCGGACTGTCCAGCCAGCTCACGTTCAATACATTTTAGGGGCCGAAGCTATTGATCTGTGCTTCTCCTGCTACACAAAAACACACACATACTCTTCCACTCGCATTTGTTTTTAAGTGCATTACGTTCCAGAGCCTGTCTGTCAGCACTCTCTGACAGCATGATGATGTAAAGCCAGACATTTAGTTTTCCAAACAGGAGCAAACAGGCCACTTCACCTCCATTACTGGTGCTTTCATGGCAGAGAAATAGCTCTCCCTCTCTTTGTAGGGAGTGCTTCACCCTTCATAATACCATAATGATGTCCTGAGCATCCTCTTACCCTCCTGTGATGCTCTGTTAAGAAGAAAAATATGATCAATTCTGGACCGCTGAGAGGAAAAACACAGACTGAAACTGATTCTGCTGACAATAAAAAAAAAACCTGTTTGAGAAAAAGTGAAACACAGAGTGAGAAGTTGTTCCTAAGAAAACGACTGATGAGAGCAGAGTTTGAGAATTAGGATTAATAAACTGACCTAAACTGGACTGATCCACCCCCCCAAAAACACTAGAGAGGCTTGATTACCTCAAATACTCCGCTCTGCCCTCGCTGCCTCCACAGTGATCACACAAGCAAACACTGAATCCAATTTCCATTCTGAACCAAATGTTGTGACAGCACTGTGCCACACAGCCCAGGTTTCTTTTGCATACTAAAGGTCAAGTTTGTTTACACTCTCCACCCACTCATGCAGCTCTGTCTGGGCTCCACTGGTGTTCAGAGAACTGATTGTGGAGAGTTTTTAGGCGACAAGGATTCAGTTTCCTTTGCTGCTTAAAACCCAGGTAAATATAACCTCCCTCTGAACACACACCACCCTGTTCTGGCCGAACCAACAGCGTGTGCGACATGTGTTGGTGTGTCCTGCAGGGCTGTGCATGGACTGGGCCCGCTGGGGGCCTGTCTGCTGGAGCTGTGGCTGCACAACCACACTTCTACACAAGCACACGGTAAATACGTCGTTGCGCAATCGTTGCACCAGAGGTTGTTGTTTTTTTTAGCTCACGTATTCCTGCCTGTACTAAAAGATTTGGACAAAGGAGTTCCTTCCTCACCTGACCGACCTCGCCGATCCCACCGGAGCCGTCGATCCGGGGACGCTTGCACTCCGCCCCGGACGCGTCCACCAGAGCCGCCGCCGTTTGTCCGTCGGGCTCTGGGTCTCCCCGCTTCATTCCCCGCACAGCTGCGGGCGCGCCGCCCGGGTTGGGAAGCACCCCGGCCATGGCGTCCAGCTCTCTATCCCGGTCCATGAGACCCCGGGGCACAGGCAGCATGATGGATGCGACGTCGGTCGACATTAACATTTAAAAACCTTCTTTTGTCGCCTCTCCTGAGCTAAACTGGGGCTAAAACGGACTGATCCGACGCGTAAAGCCCAGCTCTGGCTAATTAGTGAGCGCAGGTAAAACCGTGTTTTACCGTCGTCTCCGCTGTGTTTACCACCGGGCCTTTGTGTGACCCCCCACAGTTGATGTGCCCACAACTGTTGTGGCCCTCTGCTTAAGCGATTAAATCTGTACCCGAGTTTGTTTCTTTAAAAAAAAAACCCAAATAGTTCATAAACCTGAACGTGAACCCAACATTAAAATCAAACCGAAGCAGGTCGGTGTCTGCTGAGCGGGTTGTCTCCTCGCTGCGGGGCTGCCTCAGAGGCCTACAGCACATCAGACCACAACACACCGATCAAATTCAGGGGCAGAGTCTACCGTCCAGCTTCCAGCTGCTGTCTGCTTTATTTCTGTGCGACGGGCCGCCTGTGTGTGAGAGGACTACATCAACATCCTACCGCAAGCTCAAGACGAAAACCCCCTCAACATGTCCTCCTTCCCTGCCGCCTGGTTCCCTCTGTCTTATTAGCTACAGACTTGTGCCACAGAGCAGAGGTTCACTGAAAGTCAATCCGCGTCAGGAGCTCTGTCTTCCCCCCATGTTAGTCCGCGTACAAATAAGAAGCAACTGATTTGTCCCTCCCACCCAAAAGAAAAAGCAACTAGCGCGCAACGGAGCGAGGGCTGCTGCGGCGTTTCCGTCTCTCTCGCCTCTTATTTTCTTTCCGCTCTCCGTTTTCCCGGTGTGTTCTTGCAGCGTGTTACAGAAAGGAAATCGTCCTCCCTCCCTCCCTCCTCCTCTCTTGGTGTAGTCATTCCCCTCCTCCTATCTTCCGCTCTCCCTTTGAACGCTGAGCCAGGCAGCCATGCAGCCCGCAAATACACGCAGTGTGCCGCAGTGCTTCCATACATTTCTCCGAGGGGGAGGTGTGTGCGCGCGTCTCACGGCCTGCATCACCTGCCACGCTCACACTTCACATTCTCAAACGTTCCTCTGCTCTTTGGGTCTTTAGTTGTGTGCAATTACATTAAAATATGTCCCCTTAAAGCTCGAGCTTCACGCGTTTTCCCCCTCTGCTGTACCAAGGTGCTCACATAATAAAGTGAAGCATTAGAGGAGGGTGAGCTCATCATGTGCAGCTCTGGAAGAATTCATTCCTAACTCATTACACAACAATACACAGGCCAAGGTCTTCGCACAAGCCCAGCTGTGAGTCATGCGGCATGGACTACCTTATGTTCCTCTGGCATTTTTATTGCTTCGATGACACCCAGTGGTCAAAGGCTACCACGAGAGGAAAATACCCTGAAGGCAATTTGCTGCAGTATGTTAAAACAAGCAAGTGCTAATTTTGGCAACGTATTCTTGATTCTTACGACGTGGCTCTCTCCTACAGCTGTAATCCCACACTGGCCGAGTAAAGATTTGTTTATTACATTTCTACTTTAACGTGTCATTTTGAGAAACCCTTCCAGGCAAGGGTTAAAGGAGACGACCAATATGGTATCCAACATGAAGTTACAGCCAGGAAACTACACATGCACGGTATAATAAAAAGGTTTTCATGTGCACTGTACGTCATTTCCATTTTAAATATCCAGACAAGATACGACAGTAGTTTTGTATTTAATACATATGAGTGGCAATGTATTCACAAGTATAGCAAATCATATCTCACCAATTCCTAAGTACATCCTAAAATGCAGGTTCATATGTCCAGTGTTCAGATTTTTACCTCCAACTTTACCTGAATTAACAGTCAGCGTGCAGGCCCAGGTCTGGCAACAGCACATATTACATGTATTATGGTCACAGTTTATTTATATGTAATATTTTAGTAAAGGACGACACACTGTGCAGTAGTTGTGCCAGTACTCTGTATCTGTACAATCAAGCTCCAGTGAAAATATATTTCTGGTTCCCTTTCAGGCCTAAGCCACACACTAGTGTACTGTTCCTCAGGTGCTGTTGGACATATGCAAAGCTCTCAGCTGTGATGTGCAAACAGATACGCATCACTGTAAGCCTACTGTATTTATGTGAAGGTCAATAAACGTTACCCTCAGTCAGGCCAAATGGTTCATTTAAACAATTCCAACCCCCACTTTCTCGTGGAGCGCCTGTCCTCCCGCTTTAACAGCGGCTGCAACTAGGAACAAAAACACAAGCACACTTTAAGTTCTTTAAGAGCTTTTATTGGTGGTGAAAAAAGGGATGTCTGAGGCCTGAAAAAGAAAAAAGAAAAAGGTGAGCTTAAAGTAGACATTTATTTTACCTGCTAGTCAAAGTATTGCTTACCTCATCACCTCAACTTCGAGCATCTTCTGTGTCGTAACTGAAAAACAGGAAACGGATCCTAATAAATAATTCAAAATTCTCCTCATTACTAAGTCATCGCCCTGCTGTCATATGGAAAATACTGGCTCTTGGGCTGCTTTGGTGACAAATGGTGCTCATTCATGGGTGTTTGCATGTGATTTTCCAGAGTTCACGAGGGTGTGGTGGGCGAGTTCAGGACAGAGAGATAGTTTACCCCTACCATCATTGGCCGAAGCATCCCTCGACACAAGGCCCATCACGTGGTGAGCAGATTTCAGTCGAACACATAAAGTAGATCTGTGAAGAAAGCAAGAACAGAATTCAACCAGTATTCAGAGTGTGTGCATTGTGCTATGACAAACAGCTGCGACTTGGCCAGAGTTCATTTACAAAATGGCATCTTAACCCTTTATATAATGACTGCTGACTTCAATTTAGAGACACAGCTGTAAATGTTTCTTTCACTACACACGCTGGATAAAAAAAAAAAAAAGTTTAATATGCAAACAGCCAAAAAAAACAATTTTATATTTATTCACTTTTGATGAAATTAAACTGGTTGTATTTGCCAACAGCAAACCTAGTGAGCAGACAGCTGTATGTTTTGCTTTCTTACAAACGTACTGCAGATGAGAATGTACTCACATGAAGTTAAAGCCACCAGACACTTAGCATAAGGATTACATAAAGAAAAACAGCTACCCTGAGATTATCCAGGGCAAAATGCAGCCTGTCAGATCACAACTTTTTTTTTTTACACTTTTAACCAGAAGTGTTGGTTGAGCTTTGGAGGTGCTAGGCTAGCAGTAACTTTGAGTAACTACTACTTTCATTATTCCCAGTGTTTGTACTAAGCCATCTCCTGGCTATAGCTTAGTTCATGTTTATCCCCACAAACATGAGCATTACCCATTTTCCCTGTGCCTCATCCTCCATCTGGACCTTTCAGCAGTTATATAGTTTTGTGTCAATCGGGGCCTAGTACCTGACTCAAGGGGGATTTGTTAGGTTTTCTATATTAGGTCCTTAAGCTTAATGTGAAGTGCCCCAATATGATTCTGTTGGGATTTGGCACTATGTAAATAAAATGTATTAGAACCAATTTTAAATCTCAGAAAAAAAGCGCTCAACTATTCTCCTAAACGTGCCAGTACAGCACTTCAACCCGAGTTGATGATAAAACACAATATAAGGGTCTCTGTTCATACACACCTCTTCATCTGGGTCCATGAACTCGCCATCAGGAAGAAACTGGAAGGTGCTGATTCTGAAGCGTCGGGTCTGACCCTGTGGAGAGGATGTCTCGGCAGTGGACAGTACAGCCCGCCTCAGGGCTGGATCCAAGGGATTGGGGCATCTAGGAAGTAACAGATTAGCAAGACAATTACAATTTCTATGGTAACAGCTGGTGAAAGAGTTGCAGTCACAGCATCTGCAACTGAGTCTTTAACTTCTCGACACAACAGCACACATAGTGGCAAACCACACATTAAAGCCCATCATGAGCACAGGCTCCCTCCAGGGCTGGGATTTGAGTCCATTGCTCTTCAGTCTGCTGACCCACTGCTGCACTGCAAGATCCCACAGTAGTTAACTCAAAATTAGTAGTAGACTATGAGACTGTAGTTTGCCTTACTAAGGACAATACAGAGTCTGCATATAGGACAATGGGGACGTACCTGAGAAACGTGGTGCGGATCCTACAACCTCTTCCTCACAGGGGAACCATAGAAAGTGTTTTAATGTATAGCTAAATGATTATATCAAGGGTATTCACCCATCAGTAACAATATAAACTTACATTTTGCCATCTCAGTGAAAATAAAAAAGTTTTTTACCAGATACCTTCTACTGCTGAATAAATAAAGATTTATTTAATGTTCCATTAACACAGAACATGAATAGACATACCCATTGTAGAGCAGCACCCACACAGATTTTGCAGAGCGGGGGTAAGCCACACAAAAGTGCACCAGCAGCACCAAACTAGGATCTGGAGTGTTGAGCAGCCGCACTTCCAGGAAGAGGGGTTTTCCCAGCAGCATCTGTAGAGGCTGGTGATACTGGGGGTAGTAGCTGCTGTACTGGGCATCTGGGACAAGAGGTGTATTTGACTAAGTGGAAATTATAATATCAGCTGCAGGAGAACTTGTGAGATGTGATAAGGAGAGGGTTTTAAACCACCGATATGGTGCCGAAATCCAACATCCATTATACGTTTTCAACCCATTTTGACAGACTAACCTGCTGCAAAGTAGCCGTTAGCATTGACACAAAACTCCATTACCTTTGGCAATCCTGAGCTGGACACCTAATGTCCCTCGAGTCTGAACTGCAGGTCCAAGGGTGGGAGTTTTAACCATGTAGCCCACAGTCAGGACAGTACCTGGCAGAAACCTACACTCCACCAGCAACCTGAGAATGACCGTGAACATAGCATAAAAAAAACAAAAAAAATTCCCCCGAAATCTACCACATTAACCTTTCAGAACAGTCAGAACTAAGTTAAAGCCTTAGTAACATTTTCAAATACAGGTCCTTCTCAAAAAATTAGCATATTGTGATAAAGTTCATTATTTTCTGTAATTTACTGATAAACATT
>JAUMTR010000001.1:11603892-11698899 GCA_032270685.1 Microctenopoma stevenorrisi
TACCCTCTTGCTTGAGGGGGTCAATGATGGCCTTCTGGACAGCAGTCAGGTCGGCAGTCTTACCCATGATAGCGGTTTTGAGTAAAGAACCAGGCTGGGAGCCTGGAATCTTCTGCAGGTGTTTGGAGTTAACTAGTTGATTCAGATGATTAGGTTAAGAGCTCGATTGGAGAACCTTTTCATGATATGCTAATTTTTTGAGAAGGACCTTCCTGAACCTACAAAGAAATCAAATCTGACACTGCCCTCAGCCTTATTATTATGAAGATAATGATATTTGGCAGTGGCAAGAATATTAAGCCAATCAGGGAAGAGCTGGAACCTTTGGACCAAAAAAAAAAAAAAAGTATAATTTTTCCATTATTTCTGTTGTCATAGTTTAGATATTTTAATCTCAAAAGTGATGCTTCTTCAGATACTTTAAATACACCACTGTGTGCTCTACCTGCTCAGCACAGTCAGTAACTAGCAAGTGAACACATTGAGCAGATAGTCATGTGTTAAATCTAAAGTTTGTAGAGGCCAAAGGAGAAAGAGCCCCATTAACATAACACTGTTCTCAGGGTTATCTAAAAGGTCAACGGGTTTAGTGCATTATCAAAATGCTGCATCCAATCAGGGTTTATAGTAACTTGATAATTAGAAGCAACATGTCCTGACCTGACAGGAGAATCTCTTGTGATGGTGCCAAAATTCAGGCTGAGAGCATGAACCTTGTTGACCACCTCCACCATGTAGACCACTGCTTGTCCCAACACCTGTCAACATATATTGGACACAATTTAGTTTGACACTGATAAATACCAAACACTCAGGAAAGTCAAGTCTCAGAAAGGTGAATGTCATGGGTAGGAAAGTCAGGAAATAATCTACCATTAGTACACAATACAAAATGGGTCATTCACAGTAATAAAAGAGCATATCATCCATTTCAACAGTGTGTTTAATAGTTTTTGAACAACCATGTGGACTCAATAGGATCTGTGACACAAAGGAACCAGCCATCTGGATTTGTCTACAGAGTAAATACTAAATATAACATCAGTTTGTTGATCATTTGTTTTTTCCTCATGGGATGTCCAAGAGGAAAAAAAAAATCTATATCACCATACCAGCTTCTTGCTCTACAACATTTTAGAAAAAAAGCTTACCACTTTCCGTGCCCCACAGCCATCCATTGGGATCTTAAACAATGCAAATTCAGGAGTCACTATCCGAGGCTTACAGGTGGAGTTGCCAGCGGTGACAAGCATAGAAGGGGAAAGAGGGGGCTCCGTGAGGGAAGCAGGCACGGAGAAGACAAAGTGGCGGTCAATAGTGCACTCTGGAGGAGGACACACACATGCATAGTTATGTAAAGGTCAGATAAACAAAAGGTCAGAAATCTCAGGAGGCAATTGATAATGAGACCCAAGGTATCTTATACCCTTTTCACATTCTGTGCCTCTCCCTGCATGAGTCATGCCTCTTCACACATTCAGTAGTTGTAGTGCTTACATTTACGTACCCAAAACAGCTCAACTGTATTCACCTAAGTGGCATGAAAATGCCAGGGGGATACAAACTGAAGCTCACCATCCATGGGGTAGTAGCAGGAAGGGGGGTGCCTGCTGAAGCAGCAGCCCATGGAAAGACATTGTGATTGGGATACAGGGCCGGGTCCGCAAGGGAGATGCTGTTCACGGGGAAGGTTGCACTCTGAGGGACAGCATGACAAATGTCAGCCACAGATTTAAAGTAACTGAATGTCCAGAAGAAAAACAAGCCTTCAGGCAAACTGAATAGATTTTCATTGTAGTAAACATAATTCATCTACCTCTTCCAAGCCCAGGAACAACAACAACTGGACAGGAAAAGCGACCCTCTCTAAAACCAGTCACTGTCTTGTAGATGATAGTGATCATGTGCATTTTGCCCTTTTAGTTAAAAAAAAGTTTAGACAATAGTTAATACGTACAGCATATACTCAATTAGACAAAAGGTCGTGTGCTCAGTGTGAAATATGAGTCAATACTCGCCTCCACTCTCATGTGGCAGTGTGAGTGTGAGTGTAACCGGAGAATCAAATGGATTTCACCATCCTCGCCTTCCCTTGCATAATACCCACAGTGCTTTGGGGCATCCTGGAGGTTCATCTGGTTACCTCTAATGTCTGAAATACATTTCCAAAATGTACAAAGATTTTTTTTTAACAGACTTTAAACAGTGCCATTAAAGCACTCAGCAAAGTGAGAGTTTAAGTGTATAGAGTCAACTGTACACCAGAGTAGCTCTCCTAAATAAAGTTAAAATCCACTCATGCAGAACTACTACTAATTACTGACAGTAACTATAGGGACCCGGACAACATACCTTTAACAATTATTTCAGAGATGGGACCAGAGGGGAGCTCCACAGTCATCTGATGGGAGGAGCAAGTGACTTTAGGCTTTGGGAAAACAACCGGGCTGAGCTCATCCCTGGTGGGGCTGGGTGGCCTAACGAAGACAGGTCGTTCTAATTCTTCAGTGATGTCAGATCGACTGTCATATGAGCATTGTGGCTCTACAGTCCTATACTGTGCCGAGGACAGGTCCCAAAACCTTAGCAATAAGGAAATGGTTCTGAGAGTCTATAGGGAGAGAGAGAAAAAAAAAAATATAAAAATACATAGGGAGAGAGAAATAAAAAACATTAACAAAACGTGATTTTTCATTGCTGCATTTAAAATAAAGTCTATGATAAGCTCAAGTCATAGTTCATACCAGCTGGGTTGCACACTTACTTCTACTAGTACAGAGACTCTACCTGGGCACACAACCCATATGTGATTAATCAGAAATATGAGCTGCTGACTAGGAGAAGGAAATAATGAGAATGATAATTTATGCCCCATATACAAGCAGACAGCAACCCAAGTGGTACAAACCAGTGTCAGCAATCCAAATAGGTTTTCTACTGGGCTGAAGTTAGTCATTTCCTTCATCCACGTACATACCGTTTACTAGATTATGTTGTAGTAATGTAAATAGGTGCCATAAACTACATCATGAAATATTTCAGTTTCATGTATTTTAAACGATGTCCCTCTGGGATTAATAAAGTGTTCTGAATCTTGAATGTATTGAGCTGCTGAATATCATGCCAAATCTAGCTCTTCCATGTTGCATTATCACCATTTGTAATTTAAAATAAACAAACCCACACATCGATTTAGAGCTGGAGCTGAGGCCTACAATACTGCCTACATGTTGCCGAATACCTGGTACTGGTGTGTTCAATTAGCAGTCCTGCTTGGAAAACAAGCAGGACTGTGGCACATCAAATGGCCTAAATATGCTTCATATTGAAAATAAATAAGTGAATAAATCATGAAAGTCAAGACATTATATAATCGTGACTCATTTGCAGGCAATGACGAAGCATTATCGAGGATCTCACCCGTGACTTGCTGTGACAGGCAGGCAGGGGAGAGTGGAGGAGTACCCCAGAGCCCTCAGCCGTCTGTATCCTGTACCCACACAGTGCAGACACACTGGAGAGGAACAGCCATGTCTTTGTTTTGTCTGACATAAGAAACTTTGTTAGATCTTTAAATCTAGAATGAAGAAATTACACTTTCCTTTCAGATGTAAATGCTGATCCAGGAACACTGGTGGAGTTCATAGACTTGCAAACCTACAAAATGAATACGAGCGAGATGCTCATCTGGTACTACTACTACTATCACCATCTTGTCTATAGACAAGATTGATAAATGAACCACCAAAACAAAACATGCATTACAGCAGCATTAGCCAACGACTGGTATAATCATCAATAAAAGATTTGAATGGCACAAGTTCATTAGGAAAATAATGAGCAAATATTTAAGTTTAGATTTTTTCTCTATTTTAACTATAGTAACAATAAATATATGCTGGTGCTAGAAACATTAGGCTAATGTATTTACTGACCTCTGATCTGGATCGAGTCTGGGTCAGCAAAAGGCAGGAATACAGTCATGCGTTCCCTCAGACACCGGACATAAGGCATCTCGGGAGAATGAGTAGGAGCAGGTGTTGTATGCAAGTCAGTCTCTGGATAATGAGGCAGATGAAAGAAAGGGTGGTGGTGGTGGTGGTGAGAAGCAGGTGGGTAATAAGGATCAATTTGGTGCTCTGGTTGTTTGGGTGGAAGAGGAGGAAAAGGTGCTTCAGGCATTTCTGCTCCAGGATAGTAAGATAATGCAAAATAATACTGATGTGGTCTTGATGGCTGCGGAGCTGGAACACCAGTGATTTTGGGAGTTGTAGGTGCAGGATCTGGTGTCACTGGAGGATATTTAAGGAGCATAAACGGACCAGAGTGATACAAGTAAGGGTTGCCAAGCCCACTGGAGAAGGTGATTGGTAGCTGTGGGGGCTGGAGCCCAGGAGGACTGCCAGGAGAAGAATTGGGAGGTTGGGCCGGTTGTGGGCCAGGAGGGAACAACTGGGGAAGCAGGGGGTAATGGATCCCAAAGTATGGGTCGAAGGGGTAAGATTGAGGGGAGGAGGGGATTACAGGGGCATCAGGACCTTGAACAGAGGGAAAGTGCGGGACATTAGGAGATGAAGAGGGGGGAGAGTGGACAAATGGAGGCCGATGAGCATCTGGACATGAGAGGATGTATTCCATCTTATCTAAAGCGAGATGGATGTGCCAACCGCCCTGAAAGAAAGAAAAACCACATACAGTCAAGCCCATAATCATATGATTAAATTATTTTAATTAAAAAAAGATACAAACCAACAGCCTGCCACAAAACATATAGGTTAGACTTACTCTGATTGTGATACAAGCAGCACTGTAAGGGATGAAGAAAGTAAGCTCCTCAGATTCAGATGGACCACGATACGCACACTCTTTGGATACAAATGGACGCCATCCTCCATTCACTGTAAAGCATTTGTTTATTTACAATTATTTGAATACAATTTATGAAATTGCATATGTGCATTTAGAAAGTCCCAGATGATAAGCTTAAGGCAGCTGAACTCCAAATACTAGAACTTTGACTTTTGATACAATACTGCATCTCTATTTAAGACAAAAAAAGAATTAGATAATTATGGAAAACAAAAACGTGATGTTTATTTGTCAACATTATGCAATGCAAACCTCCCTTCATCCTACCAATAATAAAACTCTGGAAGGGGAAACTTGTTTTTGTATACTCGATACTCCACATTGGTCACATTTAAATATTCCACTTGTGAAAATTCCTGAATTAAAAAACACTTCATTAAGTGAATCGTAAATCTCCAATATGGCTAAAAACCCAAACTTACATGATATATGTAAGTTTGGGATATATGTAACCCAAACTTACATATATATATATATATATATATATGATATATGTCCCCACACTATAGATAAATCCCTGATCACTTTTTTAAAAAAAGGAGATTTCAAACAAACTGACGTTTAAGTAAAAAAAAATTATTTTTTTTAAATATGCATATTCTAATCCACGTGGATCATATTATAAGAGGTGAAAAGTAAAAAACATCAGCATTTGTTACAAGACAAATATCTATTTTTAAAAGCCAACTTACTCATGACTTCCAGCAGTTGTGTAGCCCACTTATGCATGAATATATGCACAGTCATGGCATAGGAGGAGCAGAAGACTAATGGGGCAGAGGCGGAGGGTGAAGGGGCTGGAGCAGATCGCACCGGACAGGAAAGCTTCAGTGGGCTACCCCACCACAGCAGGGGCAGCACATAACTGCCATTCTGAAAGAGAAAAAGATGCAGTAAACACAGGTCATAAGAATTACTACCAGGGCAAATATAATGCAGGTGCTGTTGGTACCTCTTGTATAATGTAACACGCATCATATGGCGCCATAACCTCAAGATCTCCCTGTGAAGCCCTCACCGAGTACCCACAGTTTGGTGGCAGGTGGAACAGGGAGATGGGAGAGGCTCCCTCTGAAAATGATTTTAGCATTAACTCTTGGTATTGTGTTAACAAGTTAATAGTTTGACCATTTTGCAAGCTTACACACCAAATATCATTTCCAGCCATTTCAAGTTTGTTGTTCGTCATTTCACAACATAAGCAGGTATTGAATAGATAAACATATGCACGTAAAATAAAAATAATGTTTAATAGTGTCCCCACCACAAAGAGCTAAATTTGGGGATTACATTCCCCCTCACCTAGTGAAATTAAAGTTTTTTATTTTAATGTAAGAGCGAGACATTCAAATTTCACCTACAGGACAAGCCAAAAGAGTAAAAACTTTGTAGTTTGCCAAATTATACAATCTTACGTCTGTCAACCAGCAGATGTGGGAATCCTTGTCCAGAAGCAGTGAAGGTCATGACACTACGATCACAGTGAACCACAGGCCTCATAGACAACCACTCAGGGAAATGTTGATTGGTGTCCGATAATGGGCCCAAAACCTTTCCCTCGACTCTATTAAAACCTATGAAGGATATAAAACAGTACGTAAATAAAAAGTCCTACTCATAAAATCACTCCTGCATCTCTTTTGTTGATGATGAAATAGGTGAAATGTTCCTTTAAACAGCTTTACCTCTAAAATCAGCTTGGTGTTCATGTTTTGAGGATGAAGATGTCGGTCCCACGCGGACATCACCAACAACCCACGTCAAGCGGTTGTGCGCGACGTTACCGCCAGTTTCATCAAGTTTCGGAATATTTAAATTTGGCAGCCGGTTACCGGGAAAAGCAGGAAATTCACGCCGAACCCTCCGATGAGACGGCTGGTTGGGTGCGTGAACATTTGCGCCCTTGTTAACCTGTTCAACCAAACGCCAATTTCCCTGTTGTACGCCATCGAGTTGTTGAATCCTCTCCCAAGGCCTCGGAACCTCGCGAGTAGTAAAACCATCCTCCCGCTGTCCTAAACTCACCGAATGACAAACGCGAAATGTATATAAATGAAGTGTTACGACACATAAAAACAGAGATGTTCCTCTTTGCTGTTTGCAAGACATCGCCGGACCGTCGACGCTTCCAGCTCAGGCGTGCAGAGATCACCCGAACTACAGGCCGCTCAATTAAGAGTCGTCAAGCCGGACCCAATTAAAAAGCCGCTCGCGCACGCTGCACAGGTGGTACTGCAGAACAGGAAGCACCTTAATGAGTCCAAATACTCGATTAACGCTTTTAATTATCATCTGGAACAAGCCGTGGATTTTTTTAAAACAGTATTATGTGTCTGTGTGTGTATATGTGTGTGGATAATTAAATTAATGAAATATCATTTGAGTAAATATAATAAAGAGAGAGAAATCTTTCGATTTGTTGACTAAGATGAGAAATTTTGTAAAAGTGAACCAGAGACGTATTTGTTTGGTAAATCAATATCATTAGTTTTTTATGGACAGACAGGGAGAAGTTTATTTCAAAATGCTAATTTCATATACACACAAATATAAATGTCTTCTTAGTTGAGCTAAACACTTATCTTAATTCTTTAAGACAGATAACAAACAAAAAACATCACACTTCACACAAACCTTTCCCAAAATCTCCTGAATATCATTATCAATATATATTCTTGTTTTGTTTTATTTTAACTTGTTTTGTTTTGGATTTAATTATTGATTTAATAACATTTATTTATTTATTTATTTATTTATTTATTTATGAGACCTCAAAATGCCTGACTGAATTTAGGACTGTTATGATATTGAAGGATGCCCAGAAGAGACCAGTCCCATCAACAACTACTGGCCAATAACCTGTCTCTGCATAACATGGAAGTATTTGTTAGGTATCATAATGGCTAAGATAAGGCACATCAATCATGAGATTAATATATGAGAGGGGCCCACAAACCAGAGGAGCGTAACACCACCTACTGGTAGAGCAGTCACCCAGGACTGTAAACCACACATACCAACCTGAGCACCACCTGGATATTGACTAAAAGAAAGCCTATGACTTAATGCCTCACACATAAATACAAGAATGCTTGAAACTGTACAAGATCAACAAGACGTTAAGAGCCTTCATCTGTAATTAAATGGGACTGTGGCAAACAACCCTAGAGGACAACTTCATCCTACATGGATGGAGGTATGCCAAGAGATGTATGCCAAGAGTGAACAAGACATGGACACCAGGATCGGCAGTGACATTGGAAAGTCATTTGGACTGGTTAAGTGTAGTCAGAAGGAAACAAAGAGGGTGACAGTAGTCAGAACTTCCAGAAGGAAACATAGCAGACAATGATGAAGTTAGAACCCTGCAGGCAAGTGGGAACCATGGAGATGCCTTAAGGAAAGCAGCAACAGCCAAACGCCTGCAATGAGTAAGATAAGTCCTGAGAAGTGAGCTAAATGGGAATAGCTGGAAAATCAATACCCAGGTCTTGCCAATCTTCAGATACCCTGCTTTGATAATAAGCAGGCCAAGAGAGAAGATGAAAGCCACTGACATCAGGACAAGGCAGGTCCTCAGACTGGATGGATGGTTTCACCCCAAATCTAGCATGTTGAGACAGTGGAAAGATGCAGGCAGAGAACAAGTGAGCATCAGAGTCACTATCCAAGATGAAACATCGAAGATCCATGACACCCAAGAAGGAAGAGGAACAAGAAGAGGAACCATCATGGAAAGACAAAACCCCTGCATGGTATGTAACACTGAGGAACACAGAGGAAGTGGCTGACATCACAATCCTACCAGTGGCTGGACAAAGCTGGACGTAAAGACAGCACAGAGGTATTAATCAAGTACAAGATCAATAGAGTCAGAGACCTACCTCATCACGCAGGACCTCAGGTACAGACTGTGCAAAGATCTTCTTCTTATATTTTTCTCTTCTTTTATATTTTATGTTAAGTACCTTGGTCAACAGGATGTTGTTTTTAAAGTGCTATATAAATAAATTTGATATCATTTCTTCCCTGGTGGGGCATCTATTGACGGGCCGCCACTGATGGTATCTTTATTTACAGTCTATATATTATAAAGAATTCACAGAGACAGATTTTGACTAGGAACTACAAAAACCCTAGAGCAATGAAAGTTATAGAAATAAGCATTTATTCCCCAAAGACTTTTAAATTAGGCCTTTTCAGCAGCAGCTACTTGTCTGTAATGTCTTTGCAATGGACACCCACTGAAGAATGGATGTTAGTACTTTCAGCCGAGGCCCACGTGTTATCATGCGAATAGAAACTCCACTGACTCACAAGTGGTGTACAAGGGGATCCAGTGCTACTCAGCACCCACTCAAGGATAAGAATATGACAAACCCTCAGAGGTCAGATGTAATGGGTGTAATCTGTACTTCTATTCAGGCTTCCTGCTAGGATTAATTACTTCCCCTAGTCTATTTCTACACTCTATGACAATAATACAGCACTCATATAATTTTCATCATCAGTAGTAGAAAAACATGAACTTACACTATTGGCTCCATCATTGCCCAGTCATCATACTACAAAGTTATATACTTCAGTGCCTCTAAAGGAGACATTTGATTTAAATCGGTGAAGATTCTCAGTCATCCAGGTCATTGTTATCTCATTCAAGTAGTCCCTTAAGAACATGGTATTATTTGACCTCAGACAGCATTAATACTGTTCTGACAATATCCATTCTTATCCAGGACACGTTGTCTTTATCTAAAGAGTCCTATATGATTATGTACTTCACCATACTTAGTTAGAGTTGGAATCAAACTGAATTTTCTGGCACTGATTAGAACTGTGTGTACCTGCAAGTGTGAATCTTGTGCAACACACGTAAGATGTACACCTTCACTGCTCTGCAAGACATGGTCATGTATTGTAAGTATTCATTCTATCACGTGAAAAGAATCTTAAATACGCTTAAGGTGACAATGGGCGGTATTTATACTTTACTCCTCTTCAACCACCGTCACTAAGCGAAAACATTTGAAATGTTATGGGTGTGGCCTGTTGAGGGAAAAGAGAGGGAACCGAGAAGGGAAAACAGGATGATGTGTGTGCTGTGAACGCGAAGCTGGGTGGGTCTACAGTGTTTCACATTCCCAAATTACTCCGGCAGTGCATTGTGCGTTAAGGCGCTTTCAGGTAACTATTACCAACGTTGTTACATCTAGAGTTTGGGGGAGGGTGCTGAATCTTTGTAAAAAGACATTTTGCATGCCTTATGTGTGTGTGTGTTTCTTAGTAAAGACAAGAAGACAAACAGTTTAGGTCTCCAGCATCGCGCTGAAGAACTGTGCGGGTTTGGCCATGAGCGCATAAAGTACTGACACGACGCGCGACTCCAAACTCTTAAACACGGTAGATTCGCATAGATTTAAGGAGTGTTTCGACTTTACTTTTATATACAAGTTAGGGGTGTGTTTGTTTTTTTGTGTGGTCGTGTTCTCGCGCTCTTTTCAAGTTGTAGAATACAGTGCCGGGCCTGTGTGTGTAGCGGACCCCTTTGGGAATGCCCGAACGCCGTCCCAACAAATGCGCCTTTCTTGTCGACGGAAACCGTTCAAAGCCAAGACGAATTAGGCGTTAGGAATCCACGGATCATATAAACATTAATTTGAATTGTCTAACTAATGAAACAGTGTTAAAATAAAAACCTATTTGAAACTGATTTGTTTAAAAGAACCTGGCTCGTAGTAGTTATTCTTTCACTTTTAAAACTATTTGAGACAGCTGTCTGTGTGTGTGTGTGTGTGTGTGTGTGTGAACTGCTGCTTCCGCGTGTACAAGCCTTTAGTCACATACGTTTGTGCATAGAAAGTAAATAGTAATGTGCATCCTTGTGCATTTTCCTTCATATCAGCTTTCGTAAGGACACGATGTTGATGCTGGCAGGAATCGTTTTTGTGCACGTTACCACCATCATCCTGCTTCTGGTGGCTACCATCGATAATGTAAGTGGACATAAATGACTGTTTTTACTCCCTTTACAGACGCATTTTCTTCAAGCAGCAGGTTTCATACGAGTTCATAAACGCCACCAACTAAATCTCAAACGTGAAAGATATATTTTCTAGTGTAGCTCAGCACAACATAGTTATATGTCAATAAATATCAAATGTCAATATTTGTTTTCAGGTGTTGGCTATTTTGCCAGCCAGTGTTTTCTGTCAATGTATCAGACACAAGTTCACCAGCAGATTATTATCAAAACGGTGACGTTGTGTAAACATGTGGGGTCAACAGACAATTTGAAAAGCTTTACTTAGTATTTCTTGATGTATGCCTTGATGCCTTTTTCTGATCTAATGTGTATCTTCCTCTCTGTCATCAGGCGTGGTGGATCATGACTAAAGAATCGACAGATTTGTGGGCCAGGTGGATATTCTATAGCTCATCCTGGCATTACACCAACCTGAGAGACTACCCAGAGGGTAAATGGACAGAATGGATATATAGATAGTTATGTGATTGGGATTGGTCACCTGAGGTCAGATGATGACTTCATCTAACGAGAAGATGACAGACAAGTTATTTATGAGTAGAAATCAGATCAGAGATCATGGTATCATACATTTTATGAATGTTAGTAGTAGTACACTGGTGGTATTAATCAAAAGGTTATAATAACAAATATATATCACTTATATGTGGTATCAGTTATTATTATTATTGTTATTATTAATCCTCTACTGACTATGTGTCTTTTTTGTCGCCCTACAGCTGGAGAATACTTCCAGACTGTGCAGGCCACCGCGGTGCTGGCTTGTATTTTTGCCATTCTGGCCTTGTGTGTGTTTGTGGCCCAGCTGTTTACCCTGCCCAAAGGCCAGAGGTTCACCCTCACTGGAATTTTACAGCTAATTTCCTGTAAGTACTGTCTATTGAGGGTGTGTGCTAAAAGCTTTACTATAAAGGAGTGGTGTGAAACCTTAACAGGTTTTGTGTGTTCTCTGTGTGACTAATAATTTAATTGGCAGGACTGAATATAATACAGTCTTAGTTGCAGTGAGTTTTTCTACCTTACAGATTAGTGTAGAAGTACTCCATTCATTTGCCATCAAGTTCTCAGAGCCTGAAGGTTTTCAATATAGCCAAAAACTAGTTCAACTGGCCTGCAGACAGACAGACATGGCAGAGCTACCTCCTGTGCAGATGACACATCGCTGAAAATCTCGGCATGACATTTGCTGTTTCATGCAACAAGGGACGAGACCGTGCTGATCATTAACTACTTAATGATTTGTCCACAAATCAATACTAAACTAATGAAATATATATATCATAACTTCTTAAAGCCACATGTGGCATGTTCTCCACCAAAAAGTAAAATTATGTTTTTCATCATGATGACTTTCTTGTTACAGAGATATAGCCAAAAGCTTGGTCAGTGATGCAAACTCATTTTCCAATGAGTGATAATCTTTTACTTAATGCTATTGAATGTATAAAATATCGTGCCTGACAGATTTTAGGGTTTAGAATTAGGATTAGAGGGTTAAAATTGAAGGAATTATGAAGCACAATGTCTATGAAACATTATAGTTCAATTAAGTAGATTAATTGTGGATTTAGGTGGTACTGCCACTAATGCAGAATAAACTTACATTTTACAAATCCATATAATGAGTCACATATTGTCATCAGATTAATTGTAAATTAGGGTAAAACTAAGATTTTTCTCATTGCACTGTGCATAGAGATGGTCTTCTATAATATAAACTTGTTCATGAACCTTGTCTTATACTGTAAAGGGAAAATAAAATAGCCTTGACAGGCTGTACGTGACAGTCTTCCCCTCTCTCTGCAGGCCTATGTATAATGACAGCAGCCTCGATCTACACGGCTGAGCTTCACACCAATGAACACACAGGAAGCTACGGACACTGCTACATCCTGGCATGGATCTCTTTTGTCCTCTCCTTCTTTTTAGCGATCACCTACCTCGTCCTGCGGAAGAAAAACGACTGAAAAGATGAGAAAAGGGGGGCAGGGCTGGGATGTTCCTTTAAAAATGGGAGAAGAAATGAAAAAAAGGTATTTATTCTAAAAGTTGTAGTAAGCTTAAACAGCTGATCGACAGCTAAGGAAATGGAGGAGTCACGTTTAATCGCTAATAAGAGCCAATATTCATATTTTAAGTATTATCAATTGAAAAGGAACTCGAGCTAATTTTACATGAAGAGCTGAACGTTTATTACTAGATTTCTGTTTCTTTATAGTGAGAAAAGTGACGCAATATTTTATCCAATAGTACGATAGTATGTGATATAAAGTGATGGTTGCAATTAAGATGATGCTACTTCTAAAGGCACTAATTTCATAGTTGTATGACTTAGTTCACTTGCATTAGATGTCCAGAATAAAGAAACAGAAGGTAACACAAATACCATATCTGATAAGGTAAGGCATGTTCCCAAACATTACTGTTGAGGTGCTTAATGCCCTAATTACAGTACAGGTACTTTTGTAGAAACAGTTTTATACTGTATACATACATATATTTTATGTATGAGAAAATATATAACTACCTGTTAAAATGTGAAGCTAAAGGGCTGAGCATAAAGTCAAGTTGGAAACTGGAAAATGGCAGGCTCTGTTCAGAGACAGCAAAACTGCCAATTAAAACCTCTAAAGCATAACGGAAATGATCAAATTAAACTGTTTTAATTATACACAAAACGTAACTGCTAAACTCTATAATTTATATGGTTTTGGACTGACGCTTATAGGTTGTAGGCTGCGCTTTGTGTTCTCCCATATAGAGTTTAGAGTCCCGTTTAGAGCTTCATATTTACTGTAAAGACACGATTACGGTACCAATCTAACCAACTAATCCATCTAACTCTTAGCAAAGAAGAAAATATGTGTATAAATATTCAAATATGTGTAAACTGTTGCTTTAGGAATCTAATAAAAGCCACAGCTGTGAGAAAGTTAAAGCTATCAGTAAAAGCTCTATACTCTGTGAAATTAAAGTACTTTATTATCCTATATAATCAAGCTGCGAGGCTGACAGCTACTACTGCAGATTTCCAGAATAAAGAAGTTACAAAAAAGGTACGGAACATTTGCAAAACATTGTTGTTATAGTACTTGAACAATCTGGAAGAACAAGTCTTAATATACAGTGCAAGTAGTTTTAATCATGTATTGTTATGTTACAACTGCAGTATATCATAATCTTTTTCAGTCTATGTATATCGTAACCATTATATTTTTGTAATATTTTGTATGAAGATTTTCTAAATTATGTTATGATTTTGTCTAAAGTTGGCTGCTATGACACGAAAAGTACATTGAATTGAAAATGAACATAACATGAAAAGGGTCAACAGTGTTTCATGTCATGTTCCACAACTATGCAACAGAAAGATTTGTTTGCAATTATACTGAGGTTAAAGCCATATCATTTATTAATAAAACAAATAACATACAAGTTACTGTTTCATCTATTAAACTGCAGTAAATACAACATCTAAAACATCCATTACACAATAAATATGTATTAATTGTTCCAATTTTGAAGCATTCACTCAGCCAAGAGCACAAAATTTCATTAAAGAATAATTTAAATTTAGTCTCATGTGAAGATCCTGTCAATAATGATGACCTTAGGGGTAACAATGATAATGTGCAGTATTAGAAAATGCTACTAGATGTTTCAAAATCTGCCTGACTTTGCTTAATAAGGACAAAGTTTTGTACTGCGTGCAATTCTCTGGGTGTAAGTTACAACACTGAAGTTTTGAAAAAACACTTTTTCAGGTCTTACAACAGACCAAGTCAGAAGCAGGAATGTTCCATTATATAAAGTATCGTTCCCAGAGGAAGTTAGTAAAAACTGGACTACTAAATGCCTTGACCAGATGGTGTAATGCGCTCCTGAACCACTAGGTGGAGAAGGTGATTCTGCTCAGCAGTCAGAAAAGGCCTGGAAGGGGAAAATATTTTCACACGATTAATAGAAAAAAGAAGATAAAAATAATTAAAATGCTGGTCAATCCTCATCACATAACGGAAATTGACATGTTTTTATATACCGTACCATAGCTCAGTCTGAAGAGACTTGAGGGACTCTGTGTCTTTTTCCTGACATGCCATCTGCAAAACAGATTTGCTATTACACACTGCACAAATAATTTTGACAAGACTTGTCAGTGTATGGCTTTATGCTCTCTTCTAACTCTTGCCATGGACAGAGTCTGCACATTCAGGACAAGCAGCTTTACTCACGTTTTTCATTCCTCAAGTATTTGAGTCGTGAATAAACAATAAATCTCTGTGAATATTGACTCCACATCAAAAAAGACAGGTTTAAAATAAACACTGCAAAAACCCACATTTGACTCACAAAGGAAGAGAAACTTTAGTACATTAATCACAGTCATGTGTGCCACTTTCTCTACGACACAAGAAGGATCAGGAAATCCTGCAAACTGCAGAAGAATGTGGATGATGGCACTCACCACTACTGACTGCAGGAGCAGGAAGACATTCTCAGGCAGGAAGGTCACTAGTAGAGAAAACAAAAACGGTTTACAACTCAACGTGTAAATATCACTGCCAGGATTCATAGTAATAATAATCATCTTCTATTCAGCTAAGGCTGGTTAAGAGACTGGCTACATGATTGACACATATACACACACAAGCAATTTATGCTCCTACATTAACCATTGTTGATGACTCTGAGAACAGAGTTTTTTATTCTAAAGGCATTTACCTTGACTGTGGGGGTCAAATGACTCCCATGCATATCTTTCCAGGGTCTGTGCATGTTCTGGTAACAACTTCTGGGGTGGAGGCTGCACAGCAAAGGGAAAATGTTAAATGTAAAAACCGCTGCACTGACAATATTCATCAACATTGATGTTTAACTGTGGTAAAGAAAATAGACAGGGTGCAGTGTTTTACCTCAAGCAACATTAGCAGCAAAACTCTGGAGATCTCACATTTTGCCACAATATCCAGAAATGCACCTTTAAGAAATGAGAAGAAAAGATTTGCAATTTTTTGCATTGCTGATATTGCATCTGTTTCAAAATAATCGTGCACACATGAGATACTTTCATACAGGATAGTCTGTAGATAAGTGCTAAACCTCACCAACAGGGGTGCTGGTACCAGGCAGCAACAGTCCCCTCTCTTGGCAAATCAGTTGCATGTCGGTGAACACTGACAATGCACCATCATAGTCACCTGCAAGACATGGACAGGATCCAAATTCAAAATCGTATAGGCACATAAAATAGGCACCAGTTCCAAAATCAAATGTGAACTAACATCGTGAACTCACGGGTTAATATTTTACATGTAGCCATTTCTCCCATTGACAACAGTGCTTCAATTGGCATTTGTGTCTGCAATTCTGCAGCCCTCTGATAATGAACAATGGCTTCCCCTGGTCTGTTCATCTCCTAAAAATGAGTTAATAATAATTTTAGAGAAAGAGCTGAGATTATTATGTAATTTGAAGTGCACACAAAATCAACAATTGCAAATTTCACCTTGAGAGCATTTCCAAGTTCAAGACACAGGCTGGCTGCCATCACAGACTGGTTCATCTCAATGTAAACCTGGAAATCAATGGTACATTAGAATTGTTCTATCTCTAAAGCAATGTGGTCACATAACACAAATTGTCAAACTGTTTAAATTGCTAATGTGGTACACAAAGACTGCATACACAATGCATTGTGAAGTACTAGAAATTTCACATGGACTATTAATTTAATGTTCCAACGTGTAAAAAGTATATCTGCTACTTTTAACACAAACATGTCATGACATCATAGTCTACCTTGATAGCAAAGCCATAGCAATTGAGAGCTGCTTGAAGGTGCTCATCAAATCCCGGGGCTTGCAAGGCCCGATTCTCTTTTTCGTATGAGAGAAAGAGACGCGCAGCATCGGTCAATGCCAGGGCCTCTCCAGGAGCATTAAAAAGAGTCTGCTCACATCTGCAATCAAGACATTAAAGATGTGTAACTACAACAGCATTCCATCAATATGAATGACATGGGCTGTCACTGGTCACATTAGCAACCACTGTCACTCTATAGTGGTGTGTTGTGAGGGATAACTAGAGAAATCAGATCACTCACTGAGCTGTACTTCTTTTATGAATGTTCTAACTATCTTTGCCTGCCAATATTGCTGTGTGCTTGAACCAAATAGCAGTGATTTACTAAACTTTATATGAGAAATGCTAAGATCTGAGCAACATGTGGGTGGTAAATAAACATTACCGTAATTAATGAATAGCTAATTTATATTTTTGATTACACTAAGATTATTTTCAATGTTTCAGAGATAAGCAATTTGACAGTAAATTATGAAATTCCTTGCAGTCCATGTAGAGATATTTCACTTCAACTTTTGAAATTACAGTTTGGGGAAGTAGGGAAAAAGTTTCTTTATGGCTCTTGATTGATTCTTAAGGGTAAGATATTGTTGTGTATTGTATGTGTTAAAGTAATTCAAAGTAGAGTTTGAGTTAAAAATACATACAATAACAAACTGCCTAGGGATGCTTAAATTATTCTATACAAACAGTGGTCAGTTTGTTTGTTTGCTTATTTGTTAGGTGTACTCTCACCGAGCCATCGCCAGGTTGCAGAAGGCAGCATACTGCAGACAGTCCTGCTGCTTTAGCTCCTTGGCTAATTGACCTGACAGGACAGGGGAAAAGAAAATCACAACAGATTGATGACACACATTCCTCACAATGGCGGGGAGTGACATTTGCCGTTTACAGTAACATTAACGTTAAGATAACAGCTCATTAATAAACACTTACCAAACTGCTCACTTGCCTCCGCTACATTTGGCTTCCGAAGAAAACGTCTGCGATAAAATATGTGTGAATTGTCAGAAATTTCACAACGAACTGGCTATTTCAATCTTCATTTAGGATAAAAAAAACCTTCACTATGCTGTTCGTGCTAAAGAAATCATTGATATGACTATATTGAGCTGTAATGTAGCTACGGGATCACATTTAGCTAGTTAACTTGCCATTAGCTTCAAGAATTTAGACCACCAGTCACCTCTGCTTCACTGAACAATGAAATTGGACAACGTTATCATTTCTTAACGATTACAGTAACACAACGCCAAATACAGACAGAAACTGCGTTAAATTAAATGCATGACACTGACATTAATGATAAGCTAACTGTTAGCTTAGCGTATTAGCGCTAGCTGTTTTACCTTTCTGAAGCACTAACGTCAAGTAACAATAAGATAATCATGGTATTCAACCATACTTATTTTGAAATAATGTAACCGAAAGACTTACTTTTTCAGTTTATTTGACACAGCACGATATCTTGCAAGAAAATCACCCTCCGCAGCCATTGTTTATACAGACCAACCAAACCAGGAAGTCCTACTGACCAGAGCTTTGCCATTGGTTCGTGGAATCAAGACCTAGCAATTTCATTGGTCAAAGGAAAAAGGGTGGGGTTCTAAGAATGGAAAACGATTTTACTGCTCTGTAGTAGAAATTATTTCTAGCCAGTAATAGTACATCAATTACAGTAAATCAAAAAGATTTAATTACTTCCATTATAAGAAGCTACAACATAAAAGGTTGCTCATATCATTAACAATGATCTAACATTTCTTTTGCCAACTCCAATCTTATTTATAAATCACTTTAAACAACCACACAGGACCAAAGTCACCAAAGTGCTCATATAACTATTTAAATTAGATAAAAAAAACAGATAAAATAAAATAAAATGCAATTTTATACAATTAGATAAAATCAACATCTCAAAAGATGGGTTTTCAAAAGTTATTGGAAAACTGTCTAACATCCTTGGCGAGGTTGTTCCACAGTTATAAGCTGCAGCAAGCGAAAGTGGGGTCCCCTCTAAGCTTACGCTTTGTTTTAGGCACACTCAGGAGTAGCTGACCAGTTAACCTCAGAGACGGGGAGGATGTGCAAGCATCATCCACTTTGACCCTCAGATTTACAACCCTGAAGTAAATGAAAATGTAAAATAGCATGATCCACTGCAGCAGTTACAGTAAATCTAAAAGCACAATAATTACAAAGTCAGTGGCTAAAAATATGTCATTAGCCATTAATGGGTGACAATGATACCGCAAACCAAACAGACAGAAACTTAGAGACTGATATAAATATCACTATCCCATGATTTATGACTCAGTAGTTCTCATAGACAGACTCAAATTGGCCTTCATGTTGTGTAGTTTGCTGCTTCTGTGGAGAAAGTAGAAGTTAGTTCACTAATTGCACATTTTATTGTTTTGACTGATATGACATAGGACCTAAAGTTCACACTGACTGTTTGGTCGGGTTCCC
This sequence comes from Microctenopoma stevenorrisi, assembly GCA_032270685.1. NCBI lineage: Eukaryota > Metazoa > Chordata > Actinopteri > Anabantiformes > Anabantidae > Microctenopoma > Microctenopoma stevenorrisi. Next base: position 11,623,139 of record JAUMTR010000001.1, read on the forward strand.
TTTTCGTCGGTTTAGCCTTCTGCTGATCCGGCTTTTTGTTGGCAGGTGAGTGGTGCAGCTCATCATAAATGGACCTGGGTCGAGGCTCCAAACTCTGGAAGTACATACAAATATCACTTCATGAATGCAGGAATGATGAAGGACAGTAAAATGTGTCAGTCTATGTACTGATGAGCAGAAATGTCCTTACAGCATAGAAAGATGTAGACAGGTCTGTAATTTCATTGACGCTGTCGACTTTCACCTCTTTTTCTTTCTTCTTATCTTCTTTGTTTTGTTTTTCGTTTCTGTCAGTGTGTCTGGATTTAGTAATCTTATTTTTCAGAAAAGACAATTTATTTAGTCAAAAAGTAAAAAAACACGAACATGTTCTAGATAATACAAACAAGACGAGCAATATGAGGAAGTTCTTGTCATGCTTCTTTTAGCAACAGTCTCTCTAGTTTATTATAAAGTTCTTAATTATGAAACTCTAGATAGAAACATCATCAGTTGCTTAGCTGCTTACATAGGTTTGATTTGAGTTCCTGACTGCAAAGTAATAGAGGTCCCTGATTTTGAAGAACTATTACTACGCCTGTCTTCAGTTTAGTTATAAAGAATGCTGTTTGGAGCATCAATGGCTACTAGAGTAAAAATTCACCCGATTCATTCCAAGAATTTCTTTCATTAAATTTATTTTTGTTCAGCCCATCTCTGATGCTTAAATCTGACATGAGCAATGGCTACATTGAATTATTTTTATGACTTTATTATCTTATTAGCTATTTGACAATTCTTTTCCAAAAATGATATTTTTTGTTAATGCCAGGATATTAGAAATGCTCATTGTGACACAGACAGATTTATGAAGTTCATCTGGAGCTTCAGAACCTAAATGGAGTATTATACATCAAAACAAAAATCTACAAAGACATCTGTTATGACAACACATTTCAATATACTCTTTCATAACTTGTGTAATGTTGCGAGAAAGTCACATCTTACCCAATGTCCTCTGAAGACATACACAGACCCAACCACACTAAAAATCAGCAGCACAGCAATAACAGGCACTATGATCAGTAGTGTATTATCCTTTCCTGCCTCTTTCATCAGGAAACCATCATCTGGAAAACACGTGGCAGTCATCAGTCTGCGACAGGAATACATTATAACAGCAAAGCTAGACAGATGAATTCCTCATCTGTCAGACAAATAATCTGTTAGCTGAAGATATTCAATAGGGTTTTTGCAGAGTTCAGTTTACTAAAAACATAGTCAGACTCAGTATTAGTCCATTATGGTCATCTGGTTTTGAAATGAAAGAAATCAAATTTTCAGCAGTTTAATTATTTTGTACAAAACATCAGACCTTCGTGGCTTTCATCCTTCCAACAAGGCACACGTTCGGATTTAACTCAGGTGGATTCGATACATACACTGACCCTTAAACCTTTAGTGTAATGATATAATGAAAGTTCTTTTTTTTGGTTAAAATAACAAGTTGGCCCTTTTACTCTGTTTTGATATCACAATGCTGCTTAGTCAGCAATGTCCTGCTAGATCCATTTATAAATTGTTTGCATGAGCAAGCCTCTGATAAGTAGATCAAATCTACCCGGAATTAAACATTTGAACACATGTGCTTCAATGGTTGAAACAGACCTTAAGGTTTCACTTTTGCACAAAGGCTTTACCATGTATCTGTTATTTTACAGACAAGGGTACAAACAAGAGAGGAATTGTTTGAATAAGGAAATGTACCTGCACCTCACCCTAAAGTCATTGTATTTGAATATGCAGTAGATTTGAGGTCTACTCACATTTTGTTATCACCTTACTACAAATGTAAAGAATCAGTTTTACATTATAATGTGTTATTTATTTTATGCTAATAATAACTAATATACTATAATACTAAAACATCCATTTCAGTGTCTTCTTTTATTCGTGTTCTTTTGTTCTTACTCACCTCTCACGTGCACGTACCAGTACACCTGGGCTGTTTGGTACTTGCAGTGATATTCTCCTGAAGTATTCATATGTTTCAGCATTATTGTGAGGTTGTGCTTTTTTGCATTGCCAGCTGTTAAAGCTATATTATGGCTGTATATTGGTTTGCTGGCAGGATCGAAGCATGTCAACATTTCCACACTTTGGTTTGCTGGTTTCCTCAAGTCACAATGAATCTTGAGATCTTTGCCTTTGAGGCTCACAAACACTCTTGATTCAAGGGACAATGCTGTGAAGGTACATAATGCTGAGGTTAATGTTAGCACTGACATCATCACTCTATTTACTACTACTTTTATTTGTTCCAATTTCTTTTCTCGTATTTGCTATTTTACTCATAGTACTTTATATGATTACAAATTCTAAACTAACAAGTTGGACAGATTTCGTTTTGTCATTTTTCAATTTATAGACATTTAGTACTGGTTTATCGACTAAACAACACGTTTGTGATTATGGTAAGATTTAGTTAACAACAAACAACAATTATGTCTAAGATATGTCTGCAGGCAGCTTTTACATGGCTTACTTGATGGGTCTGTTTTCAAGCATACACACTGGAGGAAAAAAATGAGTATCCAAAGTAACACGAAGAAACGACGGCAAAGTGGTTGTAAATCCATGTTGTGATCTTTTTTGTGTTTGCTCTGTGTGCCTACTTAGTTTCTACTGACACTTAAACTGCTTCATGGGGGTTCCTGTTTCTGGCAATACCACTTCCCCAAAAGTGTTCTGTAGATGGACTCATTTGGGGACATTAAAGGGGTAAAAACACAAGTGAAAAGGGCATTTAAAACTCAGTTTGATACATTTGAGAGCAAGAATTGAAAACACTGCACACCAGAAGATCAAATCCACAAGGAGGAAAGGAAACGGTCACTGTCAAGGTTACCTTAAAGCTTAAACGTCTTTTTGTAGGTATGATAACATGGGACATTTGAAGTTTCGTTATGTTTTATTTACATCAGTGTCATTGTGAAGTGAAGTGCAATGTTGGCTTTCCTCCACACTGAGACAGTGTTTGAGAAATAAAGGGTGAGTCACACAAGTGCACATGATGGGCTTCCTAATGTTTTAAAAGACAGATGAAGATTTGTGTGTGTGCACATGTGCGTGTGTGTGTGTGTGTGTGTGTGTGTGTGTGTGTGTGTGTGTGTGTGTGTGTGTGTGGGAGAGAGATACTGGAATTTAGCTGAAAGTGACAAATTGCCGGTTAATGAAAACCAGTTGTGGCTGCTAGTGTGACTTCTTACCGTAACTCTTTGTTGAATCCCTCTCTGAGAGGCACACACATGCTGGAACGCTGCAGTTAATAGTATTATCTAATCTTATCGCTGCCTTTGTGCCTCTTCCTTCTTTCCCTGGCTTCCTTTAATCATTTACTCTCCACTCTCTGCCTGTAGTGGTATACTCTGACCTCGCCTCAGCCACAAAAGGAGAAGAGGGAAAAAGAGAGCTGCAAAAACATCTGGATGCCAGTCAATAAAGAATAGGCCGTTCCATTTTATGTCCCACCTCCTACACTCCTTATCTCCCCCGTTCTAAAGGATATATTTCATCCACTTGGATTATAGTTTATTCCTTCTTAAAAACACTTACAAACACCTCAAATGCAAATAAAGCTGAAAACACATCTTTTTCTCTAGAGGAACTGAGATTACGCTTTTTTGTTCTGGCTATTAATGAAGATAAAACAGGTTGTGGTCTCTGAAGCACAGTGGACTGAATGTGTAATGTCTATTGAAATTGTCAGATTACAGATATAAACATGCTACTAGTTTATAAAATGCAGTAAAGTGTTAGAAAATTACTTACTGGTGCAAGAAGCAAGCAGGATTACACAACCAGAAACTAGTACACAACATGGAAATACTTTGTTACAAGTAAAAGGTCTGCATACACAGTTTCACTGTGCAGATTGTGCTAAAATCATTTGGGTAGTGGCCTTTAATAAACCCCTGAGTCTAGGACCTTTAGACTAGTGTTATTAAGGTTTAGTGGAAATGCTACTTTCAATTCAATAAATGATCTGTATACTTTTGTCAGTTGTCATTACTGATTTAAACAGCATTCATTCTGTAGCTGCTGGTGGAGCTAATTAGCTCATATACTGTGTAGGAGTTTGACCTATAAGATGATCATATTTTTTAGACTTTAGATGTTTGCATGTACCTCTTAACCCGCAGTGTAACTAAAGTCAGTCCTGTAGATGTCAGAATGTAGACTTTGCTTACAACCTTTGAAAGAATAACCATATTTTCAAAATTAATTTCAACTATAAGCACTCGTTATATAAAAAAACTGTTTATTAACTGAGAGGAAGCAGAAGTAGTACAGTCTGAGTAGTAACTGTATTCTTTTACTAAACACAGTTTTGTGAGAGGTAGAGATAGGTAAAAAAGCCAAAACTGTAACTTGAGTTTTGATGAGCCCATAGTGTCTTACTGTAGAATCAATCAATCCTGCAGTGAAGTAAGAATAAAGCCACTGACACGCATGTACCTGTCTGTGTCATAAAGGACGTAAGATGAGATGTGCAGTGGATTTGTCACACATCTGGCAGCACCTGGGTGCCTAAGGGTGTGTGTAAGAGAGAGAGTGTGAGAGTTGGGCGTGTATTTGGGGTACACAAACGAATCGAGGAGGCTCCGCACTGGACCTGCTGCGCACTCTTCATAAATACATTACAGTTGCAAGCTGAGGGTGGAGAGAGCATCAGAGAAAATAAGAGAGCGAGGGGAAAGAAATAAGGAGAAAAGATCAGGAGAGTGACAGAAGGTAGAGCAGAGTCATTTGGTCTCCAAATTACGCCGGAGAAGGACTTCCTGCTGAGATTTGAAGCATCACCACCACCTCAACTTGTGAGTATCAGCTCATTTGCTCATTTTTCCAAAACAGTTTCCAGCATGTGATGTTTCTACCAGTGCGAGCCATGAAGTTAACAATGAAGTTGCTGCAGCACAAACACAAACCAGCGCAGTGACAGTGGTTTGTGTCTTGATTGCTCAGTGTTGTTGACTTGCTTTTGCAGATGTTTGGCTGTTTGACAGATGTTTTGGCAGACGTGAAACAAGCTGTATTAGGTTATTGTTCATCTTCACATGGCCTTTGATGGATCTCCAAATTCATGTTTTCTGGAAACATTTAAAAGAAAACCAATGCGTCATGGACTTATTATCGTCCAGTATGATTCACACACACAGTCATATGCACTCCTGCTTTTTTTCCCCTGTTGCCTTTTCTCTGGGTCACCTGCCTTCATCTCCCCTTATGTTTTTTTCCACTCAGACCTGGAGTCATGGGGTTAGATGGAAAAACAGATGTTAAAAGCTTCTTTGTTTTGCCAAATTGGACCATGCTCATTCTCCTCTCAGAACTGACACACACACACACACACACACACACACACACACACACACACACACACACACACACACACAGAGAGACCAAGGATGACAAAAGTTCAAATCCTTTTCCTAGTGAAAATAAGAAAGCTGCATTACAAGTGAAAGTCCCTATATAACTCGATTGAATACACAAAATAGTCTCCACAAACTGTGAATAAAGTACTATGCATAAATGTGTGAACATTTTAATTTAGTCTGTCAATAATAACCTTTACATATGTGAGTAAAAGCAGTTGTCAGATACAAAAGTAAAGTACAAAGTGTGGAGTAGAAATACCTTCAATTTCTGCTGCCTTCTACCACTGGATGTAAAACAAAAACAGACAATGATGCCAAATCATATGGTCAAGTTCTTTAAATTAAATGAATCTGTCAAAGTGAGTCCACCCAGTGGGTCAGTGAACATCTGCAAGCTGCTGAGCTTTAAACTCGATGGAGGCTGTAATTTTTCTGGCCTGTGCTCATGAAGCATGTGCTTCAGCATGTGTTTTATCTCCATGTCAGACTCTTTCTGCTTTTTATTCATCTTTTTTGATTCAAAACAGAAAATATGTAAAAAAAAAAAAAGTTCTGTTTATTGTCAACAAAGTGCACAGTGTGATTGTTTATGTTGCTCCCTTTTTTATTAGGGGGGTGTGTGTCATCATGGCTTTCCGCTCTGTGTTTATGGTGTTGGTGTTGGTTGCTATGGTAACCGAGTTGCACGCATTCAGCGAGGAGAATGAACTGGATTATGGTTACTGGAACTACAGAGAGGGAGGTAAATCATGGGCCTCCTTTTGATCCCAAATGTTCCAGAGATACAAGGTCTGACAAAGTGATTGAAGTTGTAAATAAAAAGAATAATTTATCAGTGACCTGCACCAATTTAACAAACTCTGTAGAGATGAAATAACTTTTTGGAACTTGGAATAACCAGAACACATGTCTCTGATTTTGGAGCTTCAGTCTGAGAGTGTTTAGCCTGTTATGTTTTATTTTCAGCTGATAGTGTGAATGTGGCCTCAGTGCGCAGTGTGACCAGAGTTTTAGATGCCTGGGGAAAACGTCTCTTTAATCAGATCAAGACTCTGCTGCACTCACAGCCAAGTGCACTGCTGCCCGACTACTCCAGGTAATGTATAAGACCGTGATTACTCTCTATGTTTCCTATGATCTGTTTTCTGAGTATCCTTTTTTGGTTTATTATGCTACATGACTTCTTAAAAGACATTATTGTGACTTGTACATATGGTTCTAGTTGTTTTTTTTATCATTACTTTCCCTGCTAAAACTGTTAGTTCTGGAGTACACAAGTATTACAGATTCTTTAGTACTTCATAACCCATATAATTTTCCTTTTGTTCATACTACTACATGTTTTAAGTCTACTTTTTACTTCTTGCTGCTTTGCTGGTACAAATGTTTCTCAGATTTTAGAAATATTATTCAAAGACATTGTAGTCTTAACCCTTCGGATACTGTGTCAGGCTTAACCCTCTGGGGCCCTTTAAAATTAGTGTACACTTAGGACATTAGGTGCAAAAATGCACAGGTCAAAATTTAAGGTGTAATAAAAATTATTAAACATTATTATATTCTAACTTCATTGGTCTCATTTTGTTCGTCTACATCAGACGGACATTTTGATATAAAAAAAACAATTACCTTTTTACAACTATTAACCCCATAAATTCTAGGGTCTTGGTATAGCGCCACCATGATTTAGAGGGGAAAAACTGGAAAAATGTTTTTTTTTCAATATACTACATGCAAAGTAAATTTTTTTGTGTTCATTTATTAGAGCTTGGTTGTGTCAATGATTAGCAGAAACATAAATGTTCATGCATTATTACTATTTGTGTAATGTCAAATAATGTCCAAAACTCACACTTAGGACCTTTGCTGCAAAAGTACACAGGTCAACTCTATATTATATAAAAATATATATTATAAAATAAGATATTCTCAATTGTTTTATCTGCATAAGAGCTAACATTTTATATCAGATATTGGTTTGTTTTTAATTTCAACCCCCTATGCCAGGTTCATTGTTTATGTACCAAAAAAAACTGAAAAATACTGAAAGCTGCGAGTTTACTTGTTGCAATATACCCCGGCAAGCAGCAGTAGCCTGATAGAAGCCCCCAGGTCAGTCATATCCAGATCCACCCAATCTGAAACTATGCGCCTCCCGTGTAGATTTGAGCAGTCGGGGACCACCTTCAGTAAATCAAACGTAAGGACCAAGCTGTCCTTCAGGCTGCTGGTTCTTCCTATGCGTATCAGGTGGGTCCCATTATCATATAGTATACTGTTTCGGAGTTCCCGGAGGGACCCACACAATCTCCCCACTTGTTGATGTCAATCAAATGACGTCTTCCCCACTGTCTGTGTATTCCGTTGAGGATCCCGACGCCACTCATCCTCTTCTGTGTCCTCCACGTCACATTCACCTTCCTCACTCCATCACTACACGCATCGCTTCTATAACTTCTTACTTCGTAAATCCTGTCTCCATCTTGCACACTACGAACTGACTAGTTTATCTGATGCTCTTATGTAAACTTTGGCAGCAGCGCACCTGCATAAACAACTCATGGCAAAGCCGCAGCGTTTTTTATCTCACTTACAGCTGCACATTTGATCCGATCCGCAATGATCAATATTTGTATTTACTTCAAGCAGTGCATGCCTGTGTTTATAGACATGTATGTATGTGTGTGTGTGTGTGATGTACATTTATACAGACTAGTCTTCACAGGTTCTTTGAACTCTTGCATAAAAGCTACACATGAAAGCGAGCGCATAAAAACAAGAACACTGCACGTGCTCCAGGTGGGCGCACGTGAAGTCTGTGATGTTTACACCCACTGACACACATAGTCACAGTATTGTCAGGGGTAAGTAGAAGGGATGGAGAGGCGAAAGATTGCTAATGCAGTTACATTGAAAATATTACTTTGTCCATATGCCACAAGTGTTAAAATGGCGCCAACTAGTGGTAAACAGTAAATTTTTAAAAATTAGGGGGACCAGTCCACATGGAGCCCCAGATATGCCGAAATGCATTTTTTATGCTTCTATGGCAGCAGAATTAAAAACTGCAGTTTCAATGGGTTTCTATGCATTTTTGCACCTAAGGTCCAATGTGTGACAATTGTTGATAAAGTGTTTGTTTTTAGCCTTAAGCAGGACCCGAAGTGGAAAGATCAAGATCAAGTAAAAATACACCCCCTGGAAAAAATTCATGCCCTTTGCATGAACATAGAGAAAGATAACCAAAAAAGAAAAGCTCACATGTGCAAAAATGACCCCAAAGTCCCCAGAGGGTTAAGTTTCGAATGTTGTCCTTCAGCCATCAAAACAACGACAAGACAAATAATACAAAATGCAACGAATAAAATGTAAAGACTAAAAGTCTGATACAAATATTGTAAAAATAGAAACATATACTAACCAAGCAGACAGCTAATACAAAATAATATTACACAGACAATCAACACAGGTATCTAAAGCAACATATACACATGGTATCATGGGAAAAAGGCCATAATAACAAACAAATTAAAGACAGACAGGTAGTGAATAGTTAGTAATAATTAGTAACATTATATAACCTTGTGTATCCTCCTGAGACCCAGGAAATAATTCATATAAATGAATTATGATAGTGTGTTTAAAAAACACATTGTCTTTAACAAATTTTATTAAAATGTTAAAACAAGTGCACATGTTTTAACATTTTAATAAAATTTGTTAATCGTGCACAACAGGACTTTATTGATCACAAATGTGAAATATTAACATTGACAAAATTCTGGAGCTGACTGTTATTATCAGTTATTCGGGTACCAACATTTGCAATTCTGTGTTCTTCTAACTCAGACATAAACCTAAGAAATAGAAAGAGATATAATTTAGCAAAACATATATTTAGCAGAATTAACTCGTTTATTGGTAATCTGGTAAAAAAAAAATACTGCTCTAAACGACTGAACTGTAATTGGCTAAACATGTGTTTGCAGCATTTCAACTTCCTGAAGGGACTGATTTTATACTATATGTGGAAGGAAAGGTTAAATCGATGTACTGGAACACATTTCTATGTGTTACCTTTCCTTTTATGCTCAAAATCAAAAACACAGCTATCTGGTGTCTAGTGAATGTTTAGTAGACAGCTTTGTCAGAGAGCGAAAGTGAGTGTGAAATGAATACAAGTAAAAATTAAAAAATTAGCCATTTATCCTGCGAAACTAAATATGATTAGTTCCGAAAACGCACTCAGATAACTTATTAGATGTTCATCCAAATCCATCAAAATACACATATACCTTAAAAAACATTTTAAACAGAATTATCATTATTAGTTTTCTTGCTTTCATAGAGTGGCATGAGAAATATAAGCAAAAACTAAATTTGCACTACAGTGCCCAAAAATGAATTGCTGGGTGTCAGGAGGCTATATAAGCTTCGGTTTGGATGGTTTAGCCTTTGGACATCATTTTAACTCAGATGGGGAAAAACTATTGTACAGAGTTTATTTTTAACACAACATTGTCACCACAAGGCCCATTAGTACATTAGATCAAACAACACAAAGACTGGAAACATGCTGGAACATCATACCTGGATCTGTAGATGTATGTGAAAAGTAAATGTAAAATCAAAGACAGTAATATCCATCTCAAAGACACTGATTAACATATTGCGTGGACACATGTGAAAACATCAGATGCAGTGACTTTCAAGAATATACCTTTACATCCAGCGGTTGCTAAACGATGTTAACAGTCCCTTCATCATATCATCATGTTAACACACAGAGACCAGTAATGATCTTCTCGTCTTACTCCGAGCGAGAAAGTATCTCCCAAAATGTCAAACTATTTCTTTTGAGGTTTTATGCTTTTGAGCCAACAACAAACAAGACAACCTTTAAAGGATCCGAAAAGAAATTCAAATATGTAGGCCTACATCTGTGATACTTTGATCATGATCAAAAGATCACAAGACAAGCTCAGCTCATAAAGCTACAGTATTTCAGGCAACAGTAATGGATCATGGATTTTATAAACATTATATCATACAATTATAAATGTAGTATACAAATCTCTCAAGTAATAATATTTTTTATCAGTTACCAAAATAAATAATGCAAATAAAACACCAGCAGTTGATTATTTAATATAGAGAAGCCGAATCTAGTCCTGCGTTTTTATTTTAATCCAGTAAAGTTGTATTCTAAGTCTAATTAGATTTCAATCAGGCAGAGAAACAAAGCTTCACAAAGCAATTACTACGAGAATGTGCAGACTTGCAAACATTATGTTGCACTTACTATTACTGATTAATGCAGGATAGTGATGCATGTTGATTTGGATGTGTGAGGTGGGTGGAGGCCTTCGGCACCACGAGTTGCAGAGGCACCACACTGGAGGTAGAAATATTTCAAGATCAATTTCAGATGCTCAAACTCTTTCTAATAGTCTGCTGTCTCTGCTGTTCAGTGCACCCCTTCCACCGTGATAAAGAACAAATAAAAGCACTGCCCACACAGCGTAAGACTGAGAGAACCCTGCAGGCAGATTGTAGGAGGACTCTTCACTGGGGGTTTACACTCACTGTAACATTATTAACCTGCTGCTGCTGCTTATTTTGTGATCCCGCAGCTCATTGGCTCACAAATGTGTAGCAATCACACATGAGTAGCCAGGTTAGTCATCAACACATCAAACTGTGATCAACACCAGGATAATTTATAATGATACAAATAGTACTCTGCGTATAAATGCGCCCTCAGCTCAGAGGGCGCTGCAGTCAGTCCATTAGTGGAGCAATACAAGACAGCATGTAATGATAAAGGAAGGGAAATACAGCATTTTCAGGGAGTTGCCTGCTGAGCCACAAAACATAAAAAACAGCAGTCACTGTGTGAGCAAGCCATTCATTTGTCTCTGTGTAACCAAGGTCAATGCTGAGGTCAAGGAGATTCTGTTTCAACCTTCCCGACTCGACAAGCTGACATCATCTGAATATTATAGAAACTGTTACCGGTATTTTGTCTTCTCTCTCCCCTAGTTATGCTTCGTCCTCTCTCTCTCTTAGGTATTCTCGACCATGGAGCTGTGGTTGCTGGTCCACCCGGCCTGTCCGGTGCTTTGTCTGCTGCTCCCTGTTGTTATGATCTATGTTACCTGCTGTTCTTTTCCCTCTCCTCTGTCCTCTTACCCCAACCGGTCGAGGCAGATGGCCGCCCACCCTGAGCCTGGTTCTGCTGGAGGTTTCTTCCTCCTAAAGGGAGTTTTTCATCTCCACTCAGTGCTTGCTCAAGTGGGACTGTTGTATATATTTATATAATGTGTAAGGTCTTAAACCTTACACTGCAATGTGCCTTGAGATGACTTATGTTGTGAATATATAAATAAAGTCGAATTGAATTGAAATTGAATATTCAGCTCAAATCAGATGCACTGTAAGTTGTATAATGAACAAGAATTGTTGAGTTGAAATACATTTTGGATCATAAAACATGACCAGGATATCAAAGACAGTGATTAAAGCCAGGATCACAGAGACTAATATGGAGGTACCACCACAGAGAGGGGAAGCTGATGGGTGGAGCTGAATAAAGTTACATTATATAATAAGTAGTTATTACACAGTTACTACAACTGCACTGCTGTTACTGACGCGTCCTCCCAGACATCATAATGATCGGTGCTGTGACTGAGCCTCCTCTGTCTGTCCTGCAGGGTGCGCCCTCTGTCTGAGTCTGTCAATGACCTGTTCAGAGAAGTCTCCCTGCTGCACCGGCGCATCACCGAGCTCTCTCGTCGCCTAGCAACGCTGGAGCCGTTCCTCCGTCGCCACGGCTACCAGGAGAAGGGGGAGGAAGAGGAGGCTGGAGGCGGCATGGCTCTGGCACCTCAGAGCCTGAGAGGGGAGGTGGCGAGCCTTGCCCACTACACCACGAGGACCGCGGTGAGGGAGAGCCCCCGGAATGGAAGCCGAGTGGTGAGGAGGAGACGGGTGAGAGTCCTAAAGAACGGGGGAACAAAGCTGGTTCAGAGCGAGAGATAAAGAGATGAACAGAGTGAAGAAGGTGAAATGCAGTTCATGAAAGTTTGGTAAAATAAAGGGTGCTCTGCAAATGTTAGATAAATATAGTAACTGTATAGATTTAATGTAATTTGTAATGTAAAATTAGACACTGCTTGTCTCATGACATCAGGGCTTTTTTGTATTAGTTTTAATCATGTCTATTTCCTTGTTGAGCTCATGAATTCAGACTGACACACCCACACAACTCATTTCTTAACAATACAAAACTGTGGAGTTGAGTTTTTAAGTTTCTGTGACTGTGTCCATTGTTGAGGTGCAGTAGACACCACAACCAATAACCATGTCATTGTTTTACTTATTAATACATTTCCATCACTGTGCATTATTGATGGTGCAGTATAGGTCTATGTGTACATACACGTTTCCTTAGGACTATACTGCACATTCTGGTCCTAAGGACAGTTTCAGCTATTTACAAATGGTATTTCAGAACAATGTACAGTCAGTATATACGGTATGTAAACATTCTATTTATCTATAAAAATAAAGTTTCTCATAACAAATGAATGAGACGTACATATTCATTTTGATATAAATGCAATTTGTGTCATTATAATTTATATGGAAGTCACAAGAGCACAAACTTTCTATAAAATATTAGTAAACACCTGAGAAAATATAATTCAAGGTTCATCAAGCATTCATTCAGCAGTCTAAGGTTAACACTGTAAAATCTAATGAAAACTACTACTACTAGTGTATCAGCAGTTTTTTTTAAGATAGACACACCCCAAGTATTATTGAACAGAAGAAACTCCCAGACACTGGCCTACCTGTTCCCTACGTGTTGAACAACAACCAGAGGATGCCATGTTGTTGCCACTGGGTGTCAGTGCTCGCCTGCTGCTGTAATGAGACGTGACATCACACTGATTCACGAGGTCTGATCTTTTGTTTTTTGCTCAGCTAAAGTCAGAAACGGTTCTCATGGGCCCAGCAGGGGACGGCACTATTATCTGCTAACATAATTATATTGTTTGTTTGCACAAGGTTGCATTGTGTGTGCATGTTGTGGGCACAGGCGTCGAACTTCATGCCTTCATTAAAACTTTGCCAAGTGTTTCTACAGCAACCAGTTTCTCTGCTCTTCTACAACTCCACTTATCACCCGCACCACATATCTGCCATGTTTCTGTCTTTTTTTCTCATTTTCCAAATTGCACACCGCATGTTCCCTCTTTGTTTGCCTGTGACTCCCCTGCATGGTTTTCACCCCCACCCCATTTTTCCCTATACTGTAATGTCAAACACCCATCCTCCTCCTCGGTTTCTCCCCCTCCTCTCTACACCGCTATGTGTGGGTGTCAAGCTCAGGCTGTACTTTCCATTTTGGTATTGCATTGTCGATTCATTGTTGCATCCAATCCAGTTAAGATGCTGTGGGAATACTGTATAAATCTCTCTGTCTCTCTTTCTACACCCCCCTCCCTCTCTCTTCCTGCCTCCCCATCCCTGAAAAAAGAGCCAGTTGCTAGGTAACAGTTAATTGTCAAGAAGTAGTTACATGTGTTGCAATGTATCCTGAGGTTGTTGGGTTGTTGTGGGGAGAGAACAAGCAGAATAGATGGTCACAGAGTAGGGAAAACTGTAAAGATCTTTCTTTAAGAAGCAGAAGATTAAAAGATTATTTCTACCGCCTCACCTTGGTCTGTGCCAGCATACAGGACTGCAGCTGCTAAAATTCTCCCACCAAATCTATACACAAGGCATCAGTACATTTTCAAACCTGCTGGTTTCTTTAAATAACTCCTGTTGCTGGACAGGGCTTTCGGAGTTGAGAGAGAGTCTGAGGAGTGAGGGGGAGTAAGGTTTTTTGGGGGGGCTTTGATCTCTGCTGCTCAGTTCAGTTTGCACGACTTCTCCTTTCCCTCAGTATGCCTCTCGTCCACTTTAAAAAATTCTCATTCCATCCCAATGTTTTTCTCTTTGGTCTGCAGAAACACTTGTCCAACATGGTGGGTAACAAGAATCTCACACGATGAGAGTCCTGTTTATGGGAACACAAACAAATGATGCAACGAAAGGAGCAGAAGAAGGCACCAGTCATTATCTCTGATACACTGATATCCTGTCAGACATAATAATATCATCTGTCACAACATCAACCTGGTGCATTTTAATATCAGATATAAATACAACACAAACATAAAAGACTTGTTGCTGCGTGTCAACCTGTGGACACGAGAAATGACAAAAATAAAAGACAAACGAGGTTGAAATTTCTTATTTTTTATTAATACTCAACACTTTTATTCCAAATAGACAGAAGAATAATATTTCTCAGCACTTATTTTCACATTGACTGTGTTTAATCTCATTTTCAATATTACTAAATATTTAATCAATTTTGAAATACTCTCTTCACACAAGTAATTTCTTTCCATACAAAAATGTGATGGTGAACTAGATTTTTGTCATATGTACAATTTTCACAATCTGTACAGGTCAGGGCTGGAGTTGTTTAATCTTCTGTGGAAAAACACCCAAACAGAAGATTTGGCCAAAGAGGAAAAAAAGACACCACTTCTGCAAAAATGCAATAGATCATCTATTGTGCTTTCGATGTACTGATTAATGGTGGTGCTTTGGAGTTTTTTTCTTTGAGAAAAAAACAGTCTGGTTTCTGACCAAATTGAAAATAAAACACATCAACAAACCTTGACCTCCCCATAATAATAAACGATTGCACATATCCTGGCCTGAAGTTGTTATAAAAGCAATTTTCCAAGGGGACTTGTGAATCAAAGACTTATCCCAAAGAGATCTATCCGCCGCCATTTTGTACAGTTTTTATCAAAAGTCCATGAGAGTGAGGTAAAGTATTTACATACAGCTTTTATAGTACATGTAGAATAAACAGTTATCTCTCACACGCACTCTGTCTCTCTTCCATATGAGCACACACAGAGGTAATCAAGCGTATGTATTCAGGCACATACATTAACCAAAACAATGGAACATACTGAAATATATAAAAGAAACTGGAGAAGTAGTTGAAATGAAAAAAGGTTTCTTCAGTGACAATGAATGTATAAACCAGGAACCTTTGTTAAAAAAGCATTCACACAAACTATCAAGATAATGTTGTTTGTATAACATTAACAATAAAAATGTTCTATCCTAGTGAATCTGTCATCAATTTAGTCATATTTATTTGAGTAAAATCAAAATTTTGACTGTTCGATTGGTGTCTTCTCTTGTACAAACAAGCACACACACGCTCACACACATCTACGGTACTACATGGATCATCAGTACCAATGAAATTGAAAAAAATCCAAATATCGTTCAATAAGACCCATTTGTGGGCTAAAAGTTAAAGTTAAAAATCAGAAATAAAGAGATAGAGTATACATGCAAGTCCTTAGAAACACTAGAGACCACCTAATATCATACATACTGACTTGTCAACCATGAGAAGGAAAGTCTTCTGAAGTTTTGACTGGGATGTACTACAAGCTCAATATTGGATCCATTCAGTCAGGTTGTGCTTAGATATTGAAATTTGGTTTGGAGACATGATTGGATGTCAAGTGTCAAGTGGAAATAAACAGCTTATACTATTCCAGTGGCTAGAGGGCTCACTCTGTCTTTAGAATGTGTTAGAGCAGGTATGACTTGTGTATCTGATGTTGTGATTTGGTGGCTGCTTTAAATAAAACATATAACTGGAGTGCATTAGTAACAGAGGTGATGCTTTTCAAAAAATGTACCACCTGCTTTTATGATGCTGTTTACTTCCATCTGTCTTTATTCTGTTTTTGCACAAAATGCATGCAGTTGGTACAATACACAGGATGTTGGACTTGAAGGCAAATTTTTCCCGTCATCGTAACCTCAGCATGTGAATCAGACTATGGTTCAGTCGAGGGAGCAATCAAAGTTACAGCAAATACTCAAATTATTTTTATAGTCTGTCTGGTGAAAACTTGAGCTACACGCTGAGATAAATGATGACTGAGGGTACAGACTGATAAACACATATTATATCTCCTGCCTTTTCTACAGGAAGAAATGGTAGTAAGTATGTGCCTTTTTCTGCTTTCTATCTGAACAAATGGTTTAGCTTATCACAAAGACAGGAAGGAGGTAACTATTGGCAGTACCTGCAGGCACCTTTAACAACTCTTAAAAGGTGCAACAGTGTGTGGTTTGTGGTTTATTGATGACTATTTCGGATTGGATTCGTGGCAAGAAGACCTGCATGACTCCTGTAAAACCCCAATACGTTGATTTTACACTTGTGTTGTGCTGCTAGTGAGATTTTATTACAAATGGTTATCCAGGCTAGTTTCCAGTTTTAAGTGTTTATGCTACTTCTGGTCAGGAAGAATGAAAAAAAAGTGTGTTTGCTAAGCATACTGGCTGCTAGCTGTACTGTAGCTTCATATTTAACTAAAAGATTTGTTTAACTATACACTTGAGTGTCTTCTAATCTTACCATAACCTTTTAGGATTAGATTTGAAAGTTGTAACCTTTTTTCCAAAATGTTAAAATATTTCTTGAAAAAGGCAGGGACATTTAGTGAGTACAAATTTAAAAGGTTAACTTTTTTTTTTTTTTAAATAACATGCTTTCAAGATGATTGGAGCAAAATATGATTACTATTGCAAGACTAAGTCATGCAAAGATTGATACGTTTGCAGTGGTCCCTCTTAATCAGAAGAATAAAAATGTTAAACATTTGAACTTCTCCCATCACTCAAATGTGACCATCTAACAGAGAAAGCAGTGCTAATGCCTGCAATCATGAAATAATTAACGTCGCAGTCTGCTCATCCCAGCAACAGAGGTCTCACTCTGAGAATCCATTATATCTCTGTACTAAACAGCAAAACGGTCAAGTCCCAGTTGAGTCAGACCATGAGAGAAGCAAATGGACACTGAATGTGAGTTACATGTATTTAATGGATCCTCAATATCTCTTATAATGAGATGAGAAGGGCTAAAGCTTTTTAGTTAATTATTTAGAAGAACCTAACTAAATTAAATTTGGAGTATAGAACAGGAAAAAACATGATAACGATGTCTTCGCCTGCAGCACGGCTGTGTCATATCTAACATTTGGGGGGCAGGAATGTTTTTTTTTTATCTTGGCACTGTGGTTTTAACCCTTATAATCCAGCCATTGGTATGTTTTAATGCTGTATTTGAATTTAGGCCTCGTGCGTTTTATCATAACAGTTGTTATGCATAAAAACTTGTTTCTACTGATGCAAAATATCAGATGTTTTCAGGCATATTTCCACTTTTCCACAATTGACTAATAGTTTGCAGGTAGATCTATCTACCAACAGAAGAGCTCTTGTATGTATAAAATCAGTGTTAATCCTTTAAGGCACATCCAGCTCAAAATGTGAGACCCCATTTGGTACTGCCAGGCAGAAAAAACGAGAGGAAACGGCAAATCAGTATGATGACGTTGCTTCTGCAGCTGAAAAAAAGTAACCTTCTTTGCAAATTTATAAGTACATAGAATGTACTCAGCGAGTCATGCCTTTCACATACACTTCACATCACTCAAAAATAAATAAGTAAAAAAAACAAATATGAAGAATTAATAGCAAAGAAGAGTCCAAATTACAGAAACCCAAAAAAGATCTGTATTGATCAGTCTCCTGTAATATGGGTAAGCTAAGAAAGAACAAACCCCATATAAATATGTAACATGAACTACTTAAATAAATAAAATATAAAACAATTCAAACCGATCATCATTAAACACTGGAATAATATTCAATACTATTATTAACATTATCAGTACAATTATTATTATATTACCCTGTTACTTCAACAGAAGTGTTGATTTCTCATTCATGATTGTATTTCCGTTGCTAAACAAAATGTTTGTTTTGGTGTTAAGGAACTGCAGGAGGGAGGGAGAGACAATGAGCATGTGACGAGAGCAGAGACTAGAGATTTTGTTTCACTTTCCCTTCCCTCCCTCTCTCCCTCCCTTCTCCCCTATCTTTCTCTGAGCGTCGGAGCAGCACCAGAATCCTCTCTTCTCATTAAAAACGCGTCTCCTGCTGGACTTCGCCACAGCTTAGCCTGCAGTGGCCTCTGTGCATTGTCCAAATTATTTCCATTTAGTGGAGTGAGAACAACACACAGTGTCATGTCTCCTCATTCTCTTCATACAAAGAGGTCACCAGCCTGTGCTGTTCCTATTTGTTCTCTTCTGTATGTTTCTCTCCGTCACCCCCTTGTCTTCGCCCACGTCTATCTTCTCTCCTTCTTCACTCTCAGACGTCTGACTCGATGCTGGAGAGCTTTTCATAAACATGTCCATTGCTGGCACCATTGAAGGGTCTCTGTCCCTGCCCCAAACCTAATGTGTCCCTGCCACTGGGCATTAGCTTGTTAGCTCCATGAGTGTTCCCCATGGGCCCACCCACCCCACCCAGACACAGCTCTTTGGGGAATCTGGGGGCCACATTCGACATCACCCCACCAGTGGAGGTAGCAGGCAAATAGGAAGCTGCTCCCATGGAGCCGCGGAAGTCCCCTCCTCCTCGGTTGTTGTTGAGAAGTTGCTGCTGCTG
Organism: Microctenopoma stevenorrisi; assembly: GCA_032270685.1. NCBI lineage: Eukaryota > Metazoa > Chordata > Actinopteri > Anabantiformes > Anabantidae > Microctenopoma > Microctenopoma stevenorrisi. The sequence continues at coordinate 11,642,191 of JAUMTR010000001.1, forward strand.
CTGTTGCTGCGTCAGTTGCTTTTTGACGTAGTAAGGTTTGGCACCGTGTAATAGACACTGGTCGTCGCCGAAGGTTGGGATGAAGGGATTCTGGTTCACCTTATCTGGGTAGAGAGATTTAGACAAGGAGTAAGTCCCGGCCCCTCTGCTTCCACCACCACCACAGCCCCCACCTCCTATCATAGCCCTATCTCTGTCCCTCTGGTCTCTCTCTCCCACCGATCGGCGATGCAACCCACCTTCGCCTCCACGAAACAAACTGAAAGAGGAACCTCCTTTCGCCCTATCCCCACCTATTCCTTCAAACATCGGAGACTCCCTTTCACTTGAATACCTCTCAAACATGTGAGCATACGGGCTGGTGCCCTCCATGAAGCGGTCTTTGTCTTTCAAGCTCACGCTTCGTGGCTGGGGAAACTGGCCCCCAGGGCCACCGCCAACCCCTCCCATGCGGCCTGCCCCCTCCCTCTGCAGGTCCACAAATGTGTCATATGAGTGTTGCCTCCGTAACACCCTCCCACCTGGCCCTAGCTTCCTGCGCTGTGCCTGAGTTTGGGTTTGGCTGGGTCCTATGCTACTCTTCCCTGCAGCGAACACCATGTTATTATCTTCACTGATGTTGTAAAGGTTGCTTGGCTGAATCTTACAGGAGTCACAGCGCTTGCAGGAAGCAGAGCTGGGGCGACTGGTGGTTCCCCCAACTCCACTAGCTGGGCATGGGCCACCTACACCTCCACTGTGGTGACACACGCTGTGGCAGTTACGGCACTCCCAATCACCCCCAGCTATGCCCCCACCTCCTAACCCAGAGACCCCTTTCTCCCAGCATGTGTGGGCCTGCTGCCCTGCCGACACTGAGCCCAGCCCACCTTTACACTCAGGCTTCTTGCCTTTACCTTTGAGGAAGTCTTCCACAGGTACTAAGCTTTTACAGATACCACCACCACTACCACCGCCCACACCGCTTCCTCCACTTCCACCCTCTTGCTCCCATTTGGCCATGCCCTCCTTGGAGCGGAATTGGTCCGCATAGAAATCCCTCAGGTTCTCTTTGTCTTTGCGGAATAAGTAAGGTGAAGAATTACCCCCTCCTCCTCCCCTCTTCCGCTCCAGGGGAGGTGAGACCGCACGGTGTGTCAGGGGCCTGTGGGGGAAGTGGTGGTGGACGGTGTGGTGGTGTGGTCTCCTCCTGAAGCCGCTCAGCTCTATCTCGTCCTGCTCCCGTCTGCACTTGGCCGAGGCTGGCCTCTTTTTCAGGCTGTCCCTGTACTGCTTACGCCGCTTGTTGTTGCCTTCCAGGTTGCCGTAGGTGACAGTGTGCGTGGAGATATCTGAGACATCAGAGCGAATGTTCCCATCGTCACCCCCTGAGCCCCCCCCACCCCCACCACAGTACCTGTCATGACCCCCAATGAGCCCCGTGCTTGATGCGCCTCCTTTGAAAGAAAACCTGCCATACACATTGCTTCCCTTGAACCCACCCTGGTTGGAATCCGCAGGAGTGTGGCCAGCAATCAGGTCAAATTTGTTGGTATTCCTGTGAGTCATGGAGGGGCGGGGCTGGGTGGTGAAGATGGGCGCTACCCCTCCCCCTAAACTGTCACAATCGAACATGCCTCCATCCAACGAGCTAGCACTGCCTAAGCTACGTGGCCTATTAGGCGGGGGGCCGGACATACCCAGAGCCGGGTGGTGGTGCCGGTAATGGTCCTGGTACAGGTTGCTGTCCTTCAGGGGCAAGTTGCCAAAAGTCCTCTCCACCTCGCTGATGTAATCACTGAACATGTTGTCCTCTGGCAGATAGGGCGGTGCTGACTTGCAGTCTGCAGGGTGACCCACTAGGCTGCGTTGGTGCTCCTGGATGTCATAGATAGCCGACTCACGACTACTATGGCTATACTCCAGTGCTGCATGTGGAGAACCATTAATGCCAGGGACGGCAGTCATGTCTTTGGCAGTGCGGAGCAAACGCAGGATATTGGAGTGTGTGTTGTTCATGTTCTTCTTCATGGTGGCCGAAGGTGAGTCTATGGTTGACTTGTTTTCCTCAATTTGTACCCCATGGATGCAGCTGTAGATACCCTGGAGTGTGAGAATTAGAAGGAAAGAAAGGCAGAGAGAGAGAGAGAGAAGCAAAGACACGGTGAGACAGGCCATGAGAGGAAGAAAAACACAGAGAGAGAAGGTGGTGAAAGATGAGATTCAAGTTTATTGCTAGTGGGTTGGAACCAAACACCACACAGCTAAACAGACAGGAAGTCAGAGAGAGGAAGACAGGCAAACCACTTGACCAACCACTTGTTTACGCAATAATAAACAGTCACAGGGGCTGAGTTCATGACTGACTTTTCTCAAGGGACCGGCATTGACCCTCAGAAGAACCGAGGAAGAATGGAATGAATTGATAAAAGCCTTGACTGATGACTTCAGAGTGTCTATAGTTTTGACCAACAATCAATAGTTTTAATCAAGCCTGTTTAAATTCAGATGACACTGTTGCCATCGACTTCAGTGTGCCTCCTGTTTGCCTGTCATAAAAACAAGGAAATGAATCTCTTTGTAAAAATTTGCTGGGCTTTCTGTCATAAATCTACTTAAAATATCATCATCCATCAATTTGTGTTTGTTTGTGTTGGTAAAAGCAGGATTTTTAAGCAAGGGGGAAGTCTTTGCAAATAAAATCAACAAGTGTGTTTAAGTGGGGGTTGAGGAAATCTGTGGTGGAGACGACAGCCAAAACCCAAAGTTCACAAACACACTACCCACTAGCCAGAGAATGAGCCAATATTCCTCAAAGGCGACATCTTGTCAGAAACTGTTTCTGTCTGTCTCTTAGTCACTTTCCCTGTCACTGAGTTACATTCATGAATTTGAATTGTCAACTCGCTTTTCTTTTATTCCTCCATTCTCTCTTTGTGTCTCTTTTATCTTTGTCTCCGGGCGGTTAGGTGGCTCAATGGGATTGTCTGTCTTTATCTTTCTACCTCTATAGCTACTGTGGCTCCTGTGAAAGGTAATAGAATGGAGGTTACTGGTGCACAGGTGTGTCTTTTCCTTTCTACTCTGCCTCTTCCCTGCTACCAGTTTTATTCTTTATTATGATTCTTGTTAACTGACCTGTTTTTCTTCCTCCATATATTCCAGTGCTCTTGACATTTTGTCCATCTTTACACTTTGTGTATGTTGTATATGAACTGTGATTGTCTTGAATAAAGCATCATAATTAGCATTTCTTTCTTTCTTGCACAGCAACTTTAGTCTGAAATCAGGCGTAGAAATGTATAACAGATGTCTGGCTGTGGAACCACTCTTAAGTAACACTGGAGCCACTCCATTCTAATCAAGCACATTAGAGGTTAGAGAGACTCTTAAGCCTCCTGTACTAAAAAGCTATTTGCATTAAAAATATTATTGTTTCAGAAGCTACAAATACAGAAGGAGTCTACTGGCTGTTTAATAAATACTATAAATAAAACTGTATGTATTGTAACGTAATTTTATGAGTTGAAAACCTTTTCAGGTTAGTCGTAAAAGATCTAAACCACGTGACATTACTAATAAGAACACTTTCAATACTAACACCAAACAGTGGCATCCTTTTCTCAGGCAAATAATGACAGAAACAGTTTGCACCCCGCCTTCTTAAAAGGTTATGAAAATGAATTACACCTCATGTGATAATTTATATGGACTCGTAAATGACCTATCTGAGCAGAGTCGAAACTAGATGGAGATGAGGTCTTCAAGTCACTAGCTAAGGATGGGCAGCATTGTGGGTTTCTTTTATTTCTTCAACATTAAACTGATAAATGCTTCCTTAACACTGTCAGAGGTTGCAGCTTCAGTGAAGCTTTCACATGAACCAATTTGTCCTTTGTTTTAGTGTTATTATGGTAATCTTGTAATAAGAGGCTCACTCTTCTAGTCACAGAATTTTAGTAACTTCTGCAGTTCTCATTTATTATTCTAGGTCAGTAATGCTCCTTACAAAGTCATGAAGATTAGAAGTGGTGTCTCTTGGTCATGATCCAATATTCATGTCCACTTTATGCAGCAACTGGCTGAGATAAGACAAGACAAAAGTTTGGCTTCTGTCCTTCCTGTATTCCAGTAATACCTACCGCAAAATGTTTGCTTCACTCTCATTAATTATCTTATTCATCAACACAACAAAATATTTAACAAACTATCTCCTAAACAAACGCCAAGGGGCTGTTAGAGGAGGAGTTAATGTCTAAACCCGACAACACACAAGACTCTGGATTTGCTCTCTGATGTGGCAGCAATGCCCATATATATGCCTGTTACCCCTATACCACTCTCCCAACCACCTCCTTAAGTTCTGCTTTGGATCAGGGAATTTTTTGTGTAGAACAAGGTGAATGCTTTGGTTTTTGTTTTTTTTTTGTATAATGACCCTTAATAAAGTCACAGGTTTGTCAGGTGAGTCATCATGTCCTGACCACTGACACTGTACAGCTCAACTAAAGCCAGCGGACAACCCGTGATCTTTCTGTCCGGATGACAGACGTAAATATAACACAAACCCACTCACTCTGCTAATGGAGAAGGTGACCCCGGGCTGTCCGGAGCACACGCCCATGAAGCAGAAGCGCAGCTGCCAGTAGAACAAATGTTCACAGATGAAGGTGATTAATGACAGAACCATGGCGGCCCCAAGCATGTAGAAGACCCCCGCCATATTGTCCACATCCAGCTGACTGCTCATCACCTCGTTCTTCTCATTGTGGCAGATGCCCGTCAGCCACAGGGCCTCCAACTCTTCCATCTCACCTGGAAGAAGGAGATGCACATACACACAGGTTGCTGTATCGATGTGTTGCATTCTTGTCTGAGTTTATGTTTGTGTGACATGCCAGTAGGTGTGAGACCATGTAAGTGCGAGAACAAAAAGAGAGGACACATTTTGCCAAAAACAGCTCAGGTCTCATGTACGTGCAACAAATGTCATACTACATTATTTTGACTGAACACCCCTTGAGGATTATTCTCATTAAGTATTGCTTATGCAAGGCTAACCCTTCCTTGTTGTGGGAGGAAAAAAAAACAACTGCCTGCTGGGACATTCCTCAGGGAGGAACTGTGTGTGGTCATGTGACAAGCATTGCCACCTTAAAACGCACCCCCTCAGTTCTACATCCCTTGGGGGGCTGCTAAAGGGGAAGGACATGTCCAGAGAGATTTGCTTGATTTGCACCAATGGCCTGTTTTTTGTGCACGTCTGTATGAGATCTGGGGGGAGGGGTATATTTTTTCCCAATGCTTACGTAACAGTGTTTTGTGTAAGTACGTTTGTGCAGATGAATGTGTGTGTTTGTCTCAGACAGCTGCTAACTAGTTTTTACTAGCACTATCTCACCTAAATGGACCCCAGTGAGAGAAAAGAAAGCACAGCGTAGGTGGAGGTCTTATGATGATTGCCTTATCAGTTTCCAACACGCTGAATGGCAGCAAACAAAAATCCATTAACATAACAATAAAATAGTCTTATGTGTCTCATGTATTTAATTAATTGAAAGAACATTTTGTGAACTCTCACTTTTGTTGTATGATTTAAAAGCAAATACTCACTATGACTATTCTTTGGCTACAGTGTAGGAGTCAGGGGGCAATTTGCATACCTTATCATGAAAACTGGAAGCAGCTAGTCCCTCTAAAGCTCTAATTAACATCTGTTTAAAGCATTCACAAATGCAAATGTACAACTGACAACATGTGGTTTCTTGAGAAACACGTTAAACAACATAGGTCTCTGTAGAGACAGAAATATTACAAACTGTGCAGAAGGTTTTTTATTATATGTTGAAATGTTTATTCTGTCAAAACAGGTCCGGGCGTATTACAAAAAAATGTAAAATGTATATCATTGTGTATATAATTTTTACGATTGCATATATCCTATAATGCTTAACTATATCTAATAAGAAAAGTTAAGAAGAAAAGGTCAACTTAGAGTGATAAAGCCATCTCAAAGCACTATGCAGTACTAAGCAAATGCAATAATGTGAGAAATGTTTTTCCTACCAGCACTAGTCCTTTTCAAAAACTATGAATAAATAGGAGCTGTAATAAGAGCAACCCCGACCCTACCCCCCCCAAAAAATAAAAAAAACGCAAAAGAAAAGAAACAAGAAACAAACACATTAAAAACAAGCTAGAAACGCATCAATATTATTTTCTATATTGATGCCCAAAACTTGCACTCAACATCAACAAAGCAGCAATGGCAACTGCAAATCAGTTCATAGTGCTGAGATCACACATACTGTAATTGCAATGTCCGTCAAGATTATAATTATTCTCTGCTTTCTAACCTTCCCTCTAATCTGAACTATGATGCTTTCAATCCTTATCCATTTTAAAACTTCTCGCCTATTTCCTCCTCAGCGTATTTCTGGTCAGATGTAGTGGCACAGATAACATCAGGATGGGGGACCATTCAAGGAAGGTGGCAGGTGATGTGGCACTGCTGACCTTCTTTGGGGCTGGATGAAGTCTATGTATGAAGTAGTTCACACAGAAAATAGCGAATATGGTCCAAACACCCCTGATCCAATGTGTAACCCTTTTCCTGAGGGTTCCTGTCTTGACTGACATGTTGTGGTGTATGTTTGCCCAGATCTGGTAAACGTGGTGGCTTGAAAAGTGTGGGCTGGATCTGGTCCCCAGGAATTTTGCTACTGTGGACACAGTTTCCCGTTAGTAGACTGACCCTCTCCCTCTGCACAGATCACTTATATCATGTTCATGTATGGACTCTAACGGGATGTGACGGGTAGGAGCAAACATCGGTGAGTCTGATCTCTTAACCTGGACTATTGTATCTGTGCTGACAGCCAAACAGTCCATGTGAAGTAATAAGAGATAATGTCTGATGTGTTGGCCTCATAGACAGAGGTGACAGAACAATAAGATTTTGCTGCCTTTGAGTAAATATGTGCAGACATGTTCTCTGATCTTTGTTGAACACATGTGCATGAACACACACAAAGCCATATGTCATATAAACAAAAACAATCCAAATCCCATTTGCGCACATTAACATCTTGCATACACACAAACATCCACAGACTGCCACTTTGATGAACATCACTCAAGAGGCTTCTAACAATGCATGTCAAGGTCTGAGTCAATGTGGTTCCTTAGGATCTAATCCAAGGTGAACGTTCTCTCTGCACTGACCTGCATCCATCACACAGTAAGTATTATGTATTATCACATATTATCTCACATATTATCTCAGGAGGTGCACAACTACTGTAGGTGTATCATTCTTTTTACATTTAGCTTAGTTCAGGTTATACATTTTAACTTAAAGTATGTATATATATATTCTAATAAGGAAAGTCCTGATTAGTAAAATATAGAAGCCACTACTTTTGACTCAACTAAAACTAAAACTATCAATAACCTTTATCATTGATTCATTTACTAATTATATTGCAATATTCTCTCAATTAATCACCTAATTGTTAAAAGTTCAGTTTATAAATGGTCAGAAAATTATAACATCCCACCAACAGAGACAACATATTTAAATAATTTTGTTCAATTAACAGATATTCAGTTTCCAAAGAAACAGAGAAAAGGAAGTAAATCCTCACATTTGAGAAGCTGGAATCACAGAATAGTTGTTTTGTTTTAACTAGATTTGCTGCAGTGCAGTTGTACTTTCCCACCAACGAGAGAAGTTGCGATTTACACGTGACTCTGTTCATATGGACGTTTGCGCCAAGAATGTTACCTGAGGTGATCTTTGACCTTTGAGTACCAAAATAGGGTTAAAGGGAGTAAAGTTCTTTATTTTGCTCACATATATGTGATGGATGGACGAACGTGCAGACCAGAAAACAGTGCCATCACAGAGACAAAGAAATGAGAATGAATTGATTACCAACGTAGAATGTCAATCTAATTTGTTGCTTAGGTAGCTGATCTCGATGGATTAGAGGGCCTGTTTAAAATAGTTATTAATCTTTCTTTATGAGAAGTCAAATAACTGTATCAAATAAAGGGAAGTTCTTGTTTCATTTTCTGGATTTGTTGCATTTTTTATTCTCTGTTTATGCATCACTCAAATGTGACTACATGGAATTTAGTACAGCAATTCAGATACTGAGCTTGAAGATTCTTGACATTAGAAATTGTTCTTTTGTTCTGGTCTTTTGTGTAAAATAAATGGTCATTTGTAGAATGACAGAACACTGAGAAGGTTTTTATTTAGGAAAAATAAGTATTGTACACAACAGAGCTGAGTACAATCCTGATCACTAAAATATTATCTAATTACAAAGAATGGCTAATACAATTTTATGTGTTTTAGTCAAAGTCATGTTCATGGTAACAGGATCCACCTTTAGTTTTAATAAAATATCTAAGTCTCTTGTGCGAACATAAGTAACTATGAACAAATCCCTGCACTGTGTGCTACATCGAGCCCACGTGAGTCACTTGCTGACAGAACTCATTCAAACAAAGGTGTACGGTCTGCGTCCTAACCAACCTCAACTAGTTCAGTCCTCTCGTCGTAAAGAGGCAGCAGCTTAGTGCAGTGGCCCTTGACGAACACTGTGCTCATGCTTTTCCCAGAGCGGTGTAAGACACCCTGCTGTATTCTTTCGGTCACTACGCAACGCACACATCAATGGCTGGGGCTCAAACAAAACCGAACCTACAAACGGAGAGAGCTGCATGCAGCCACTGCCTTCGTGGTATTTTCTACTTTCTGGATACTTTGATTTCATAGTGTCACCATGTTGTACTGATAAATAGTTTTAAGAAATTCTTCACTATTTCTATGCTTTCTATGCTGCCTGCACATCACTTATCAGCGGCTGAAAGTGGTAAATGATTTCAAATATTACACATCTTTCTAAATTCTAGACTTAGTTTTACAGCTTTAATGTCTGTATCCTCTGAGGTGGATTAGAAGATGTCAGTAAGACAACGTAGAACTCCACATTAGTCTAAACCCAGTATAGATTTTACTTCTAATATGTCAAAGTGAAACAGTATCTGTAGACCAAGAGTAAAAACAATTGACAAAAGACTGTCATGAGTGTCACTGACAAATCTAAACAACTCCCTTTGTTAACATGGCACAATAGTGACCCTAACCAGAAAAAAAATATATATATATTTCAGGTTTTCCTGTTGACTGTACCGTCTAAGTTCACCACCTCACTCTGCCAGTCCATAAGCCCCGCTTGTGAAATCTATGTGATGATGAAAAAATATGTCAATCACACCGGTCCAACAATATCTGCAGGCTTCAACATTTCAAGATTTTATCCACAGAGCTGCGGGTACCTGGTTTCAATTAAGGTCAATATTTCCATGTCACTGCAGAAATAGGTTTTACAATGTGCTGCTAGGATGTCCTTGGTTACCAAATAAATAAACTCCTACAACAGCTGCATCCTTTCAGGCCTGCTGGCAGCTCACAGTTGATTATGAACTGCAGTGTTCCAACCTGTCTCAGGAGGTCTCACTGAATGCCAGGGTCCACCAGCAGGTTTTCTGGGTTGTCACAATAACAAGCAGCCGCCACCTCTTGTGTCACAGCTCCTTTATTGATACTTTGATGACTTCAACCTCACTACACTGATGTAGTATAACTTGTTTTGTGAAATTCATTCACCTTACAATCAGCCATATGAAACACTCATATTGGTAAGACGTCCGTGACAAAAATAAAAACCCTGTCTACAGTTTTGTGGATTCTGTTTCGTTATACCACCTCTCCTTACCATCTCCAAATAGCATGAGGATGGCCAGATCCACAGCTCGTTTCCAGCCCGTGTCCTTCTGGATGGCGATGCCGTAGCCGGTGGTGGCAAATACCTTTCCGCTCCCAATGGTGACCAGCTTACAGCCCTCGTCTCTGCCGGCCATGTAGTTCAGCACTGCAGCGTCGTAGATGAAAGCGTCCAGTTTGCTGCAGCACGTGAAGAAGGATGTATTAGAAGAACACATTTAAATGGTGTTATGGTGCCTTTTATACCACAAGTTATATGGAGATTGTGAGCTCATAACTCTTTTACTTACATCAAAGAAAATATTCATTCATCATTCGCTCATTAGTAAAAACCCTGCTCTCCATTCTTGTTTAATTGTATGCTTGCCTTTGTAGATTTTTGCAAGTTCAGCTGACCTGCTGTGCGCCAACTTAAACACTCCTGGATACGCCAGCTTAACATTTAATTAATTAAGGAATATGGAATGAATTTATTTTCTACCAACGCTCTTTCCATTTTAGTTGTAAGAAATGACATGAGTGAGCAGTTCTTAAAAGGAAATGTACAATTATTATTATAATCATAAGAAAAAAACTGTGTAAATACATAATTGCTCACTTTTCTATTCTTGTATGTATAGGCAGCTCACCAAAAATTACCGTCCTTAACGTCTTGAATAACAAATCTTTTTAGTACAAAACATCAGCTCTTAAGAGAAAGATTAGCAGCCCTATAACACACACCAAAATTCAATACATGTATTTAATGGTATGTACTGTATATACGTATATTTAACGAGTGTGACTATTAAATAAACTTCCTTTTCTGAGATTCAATCTCACTGCTGAGAAAGCCACACCATGTGGCTCAGAGATTCAGAAAGTAACTTTAAATTTACTTTGAATTGTTTTGGTGTCTATAGTTTAAAAACTAAACTGAGCATGTGTGTCAACATGTGAGGACCATATCATATATAGGGATATAGCAATACGAGACACTCTGTATTTTACTTTATTCTATTCTAGTCTTGTCCTCTCGATCCATGTTTAGTCTGAGTGAGCGGAAAGATAAACTGACATGACACTTTCCAGCTTGGTGACAATCTACCATCAAGCAATGCCTCTGGGCTCTGCCGTCCTCTGTGGACATCAGCTCTCACCAGAGGTACGTCACTGCTTTGTATTCATGGTGCTAATGCTAATTGTTCAGCAGATGTTAGTGGAAGACACTGGCAGACAGGGAGCTAGAACAAGTGAAGATGCCTGGAAGAAATTAGTTAGGTCTTTTAACCACAGAGAGCAGGTATTAGTCAAAATAACTACAGTAGCTTTCACAGCAACCACTAGCTACACTGCTATTCTGGGTGCCGGTGGCACAAAGACACACGGCTCTGCCAGCTGCCCACCCACATTGCCCACAATGCTTCCTCTTCCTCTGTCTGCATCTCCTTATTACTTCATCATCTTTTCTCTGTATTGCATCACTAAAGGACCCCACAGTCTCTTTTCTCCCTGATGACAGTCTTTGAACTCCCTCCTTCCTCACATCCCCCATCTGTCTCTCCATCCTCCCCTCTGTGTCTCTCCTCCTCACCCGCCCTTCAGACTGTACAGTGCTTCGTCTACATTCTTCTGGTGGAAGCTGGTCATGTAGGTATGCATGTCCCGGTAGTTGTTGCGGATGTTGCGCTCTGTACTCCCGTTGGGCACCGTGCCAAACCGAAATGGCGGAGAGAACTCGTTTGGATTCTGGAACTGTGGTGGAGTTTTTCCGGGGGAGAAAACACACAGAGAAAAGAAATGCTTGTTAGCATGGAAAAAGCACTGAGCCACATCAAATGGCCTTTAATGCACAGTTGAGCAGGAGAAGAGGACTATGCTTTGGAAAGCTCTAAATTAACTACATGCTTAGAGTCGTGCTCAATGGAAAAAGACAACCATAGGAAATTCAAGGACCTTTTGATAGACCTGAAAATAAAGATGCAGATAAGAACCACAAACGTGCTGAAACAACTAGGCTGGAATTTTTTTCATTTTCGACTATGACTTTTGTTGGAATAATCAACTACAAGAATCGAGTATGTTTATTTTCATAAAAACCACTAAGCAGCTACAGCAACTGAACCTCAGGCCACCTGAACCTCTTCTCACTACCACCTGAAAACGAAATGTGACTTAGCCAGTGGAGGGCTCCAAAAAAGTAAAAGTGCTGCATAAATGTTCGAAACATGCAGCTTGTGCCACTTCAGGTGCCAGTCATTCATGTATTCGTGACAACGTCTACCAAAACAATGATGATTCAAGTGTACTGTAACAATATACTCATTATATAAACAATAGAGCTAAATTGTGCTTCACATTTCCTTAAACACAGTTTAAATGAACACTCATCTAATAGTGCTGTTGGACAAAATACCTAGGCATCCGCTGAACCAAATGATTAATACATTCATGTAAAGGTTATAAAAGAACATGTTTTCACAGCCAACATGTGTATATATCATAAATATTAACTAAAAAACACATGAAACTAATCACTTGTTGCCGTCATCTACCTCATAAACTTGGGTACTTACTCACATAATTGCTAGAAGTCTGCCACACAACACTTTGATACATCCACCCCACAATCTCTCAAACTGCCTTAATTTCACACCTTTTTATCTGAAAGGCCCGACACCTGGTCGACATACTCCTCCTGGATCATGAAGGCAGCCAGGTTGGCAGTGTACGAGGCCAGGAAGATGACAGCGAAGAAGGCCCACACTGACACCATGATCTTGCTGGTGGTACCCTTGGGATTCTGCACTGGGACAGAGTTGTTGAAAACCAGACCCCAGAGCAGCCAGACGGCCTTACCGATGGTGAAGGACGGACCACCAGGCTCTTAGAGACAGAATAATTGAAAAAAGGAGGGGGGAAAAGAGGGCAGCAAAAAGAAAGATGAAGGGAAAAGAGATCAGTTTCACAGATCACAAACACTAGCTCACTTAACCCGCATTTACTCATGACCCCTGTTGATGGATGGCAGCAGCAAAGACTGGATTTATTCCCATCCTTTAGTTTGTCAGTGATCGTAGGATGTGCTGTACAGTTCACATCTACTCTTCCAGCCACTGACATGACAACCCACTGTTAAAAACTACCTCTCTTCCACCTACTCCCATGGCAGTATGACAAGGTAGCAGAAACACTACCTACTGTAGCTGTGTAGTACCAGGGACGGGGAAAATGAGAGAGTGAAGGGGAGAGGTGGGACACAGAAGACTGTAATTATGCTCCAGCTGCTCCAGCTGGAGCAGCAGTATAGGACAACAGCTCTAAATAACCTAGCAATTAAACCACAGACATTATACACTGTTGCTGTGACACAGGACATTCAGAAAAACAGAGTACTATGGGAAACATAACTCAAAACCAAACAACATTACTCTTATCCCCTCTGGTGCTTGATAGAAATGCTGTGAGCAGCAATATAACACCTCTCTGATTTCATCTTGAGTGGCTGCCATAGTGGCAGACTAATGCAATCTGAGAGTCAAAAAAATAGATTGAAATGGAACCACAGATTCTGACGAGCAAATTGATTTGGATGGCCTACTGGAACAGTATTCGATTCAACGGGGTAGTGTTGTTCCATCCTGATAGACACTGTAAAACCTCGTACAAATGTCAAGGTATGGTAATTAACATGTTTAAGTGTGTTCATTTACACCCTGGATGTGGTGTTGAAACACTGGTGTAGTATTTGAGATTGGCACAATTTATAAAAATGTAATTCGAGAACATACAGTAGGAGTCACACAGTGATGCTAAGTATACTCAACATCACGTATCTGCTTCCTGTCAATGATCCTTTTCATTAGTGAAAGAGGTTAAGTGACTGTAGATGTAGATAAGTACTCAGAGACATGGAGAAGAAAGTCCCAGGGCTCCTGTCGTACTCATTCAGAAGGGATTGCCATAGTCATTTAGCACACAGCATAGCCTGGAAACGTCCCTCAATATTATCTTTTCTGCAGTATGGATCAACTGAAACTGGGTTTGCGCGTGTCCACTTACCTCGTCCATCTGCCAGACAGCGATTGTAACCCACCGGGCTGAAGTACTCAAACACAAACACAGCCACGGCTGACACTATCAGCAGCATCACAAACATCATCACCCAGACATCAGCGCTAAAGGGCTCTAAAACACACGGGTGGGGGGGGGGGTGGGGGGGGAAGGAGAAGGAAGGATATGGAGAAACAGAGAGGGGAAGTTTATTAAAATAAATTATAAAATCACCCCCGGGTATCAACAAGACTACTCAGTAATGTGTATTGTAAGTATTTTGTGGCACATTTGTTTCCCTTTTTGTGATCAAGCAATTCTCAAGAGAGAAACTGAGAGAAATCTAAGTAGGTGTGAATGGACAGATGTACTCATTCAAATGGCCACTTTTTCCACCACTTGCTCCGCACTCAGCTTCGCAATTTTCACACACAATACTGTCTGTGACAAACACCCTGGGACTGTCGTTAACAAACCAGTCGCCCCACAAGGTGCATTAACTTGCTCTTCTACGGAGCTTTTAACTAGACAATATTCGTTGATAGAGGCAGTTCATCCAGCCATCACTGAACTGTTACAATTTTTTAACAATCACAACCTTTTGAATGATCTTAAATGTGGCAGGAAATAATTAAAGAACATTTACAGAGATAAAAAAAAGCTGCTGGCGACACATTTCCAGCCTCTCAACCAGGTAACCAACTTTTCTGTGCTGGTTTACTAAAAGGATGATTATACGTCAAAAACATTACAATTTAACAAACTTTAGTTTAGTTATAAAGTATAAAGAATTATTATTATTATTAAAATATACATATCAACAACAACTTATGCATGATGTATGGCAAAAAATGTAATGTAGTAATCAAGTAATTGTTCGTTATTTTATCATTATAAATGTCAGAAATAGTCATGATATTTTCTCGGAGTCCTTGACTTAACAAATCAGTCCAAAATGTTTATTTCACAAGAATAAGAAAGAATCAGGCAGAATATTCTCACACTGAAGAAACTGAAGCCAGAGAGGCGGTGTTTGGTATTTTTGCTTAAAATTCACTTAAATATTAAATCAGCAATCACAATAGTGGATTCCCTGACATAATATTAAATAAGCTGAAGGTCTGTGTGTGTGTTCTTCTTAGACCTCTAATGTGCTATATTTCAGGGGCTGATATGATATGAACATTTAAGTAAATGCATTTGTCAAATAAATGTAGTGAGTTAAAAAAAACAGTGTTTCCCTCTGACAGGCAGTGAAGTAAAGCATAAAGTACAACAAGCTGAAGGTAAAGTACATAAAGACTGTACTTAGTTTTTACCACTGCATACAAGAACACAATTTCAAGATTTCAGTGATTTTCACAGGGGAAAACTAATTTTTCAGCTAGATTATTTGGCCGTGTACAACCACACGCACCTGTTTGTGACTGTGCATTTCTGATCAGCTATGAGAACGTGTCTGTGGTTATAAGTGAAGCAGCAGGTGTGTTTCTCCTCACCAAGGAAGGCAGAAGGTGACACGGTCCCGTTGCTGCGGGAGACCATGACGCTGATCCCCGTCTCGATGAAGGGCACGGAGAAGTCGACGACCTCCGACCTCTCCTCGTTGATGGTGAGTGAACCCACTGCCATGTGGGCATTCTTCAGCACCACCTGTGGGTTAAAGACGGACAGACGGGAATAGACAGAGGGGACGCATCAGTTTACGGTGCTGCATATTTTTTAGGACAGTGGTGAAAATGTTAGAAAGAATTCAGTGCTACAGTTCTTGAACAAGCCATCGTCACAGCCAAGTGTTAAAGAGGCTATTTCTGTAGCGGGGTAAAGAAAGGGGTGGGATGGGGGGGTGGATGCTACAGTGGGTCAGAATTTAACTCCCCACCAGCCGGGCCTCCTTCTAAAGGTGTCCAGGTATATTTACTGCCAAGATTCTGGAGCCATGAATAAGAATGGAGCACAAATGACTGTGTTAATAAGACCATGTGTGCCAGTGTGAGCAGGAATCCTACGCAAAGTTTTTTTTTTCCTCTTTGTTTGTCACAGTTGTTCATAAAGGCCTGCTTTCTCTTTTCTCTCTCTCTCCCTCTCATTCTGTTGTCTGCGTCTGTTGTTCTGCTTTCTTCAATTCAAATTCATTTATTAGCTGTTTGCTTTGGCATTTAAAGACACTAATGCAGCCATTCATGCACGCACAGAAAGCGTTTTTAGTCTTTCTACTGATTCCACTGGATGTTTTTAGACACCTTGCACATCTTCACTGATCTAAGTTCTTATGGTAATAATGAATTTGCTCATCCCATGCCATGCCAATTAAACTGGTCATCACTCTGATCTGTATAGCCTGCGCTGTGTAGGATATCTAAAGTGTGCAGGAAAGATGTGGTTCTTTCCCTGAGGCTGCTTTCTCTCTCTTTCTCCTCTCTACCAATCACTCTTTCTTTCCCCGTATCCCTTTTTCTTTCTCTGATTAGGAACCTCTTTGTCCTCCTGAGGTTTTGCAGAGCTGATCACAGTTCCCCCTCAGGCTAGGTTGTGGGGAACAAGTGCTTGGTGGCGCGACAGACACACTGAGAAACTAACATAAATGGTGAAACACGTAGACAATATAATTAGTCCTGTTGTTAAATTAAATGACTGTGACCTATTCTCTCATTATATATAACATTTTCCTGACTGTAGTAGCATTTGTATTTAGATTGTTTAAATAATATTTGAGCTGTGAGAAGTTATTTAGTCTACACAAGGCATTCATTTTATAGAGTAATTATAAACTGCTTAACATTAGAACTGTTGCGGGAATAAAAGTAGCATTAACGTTGAATAAGGCAGAAAAAGCCAAACACTCACATGTTGAAGAAATAAACATGAAACATATTAAATAAATGAAAACCCATTAAAATCGAGAAATGTAATGTATGTTTGCTTGACTTAATATAGTCATTTTACTAAACCATTTGTTCATAATACAACTACATTAAACAAATGAAATAAGATAAAGAAGTTTAGAATTACAGTCTCAGCTGCACTGCTCTGATATTTCTTTTACTTTACTTTGCTTGGCAGACGCTTTATCCAAAGCGACTTACAAGGAGCTAGCGCTGGGTGTCTGGCTCAGAGACACACCTTGCAGGGGATGAACTTGGAATCAGACGGGATTCGAACCTGCAACCTTCTATATCCCAGTCAGACGCTTAACCCATTAAGCTCTGTTTTTATTATTTATTATTTTATTATTCACATTGTGCTTGTCTTCGAGGTAATACATCAAACCAGAAACACAAGTCACAAGTAATAAATGTGCTTGTCTGGACATGTTGACTGTCCAAATATTGTTCTTCTGCTTCAGGTAAAATATTTATTTACTTTGCTCATCACATGCAATGCGTCCAGTTCGTAACGGTAGACTTTTTATAAATCCAACAACAACAAACAACACAATTCTTGGTGTGTTGTAGCGTGGCAAAACAGAGCATGTGATGCAAAGTGAAGAGATAAGAAGTGGTCTACGAACACCTGTCACCTGCCTCGTGGTTCCTACATATACTGAGTGAACACAATTATGTTTACTGACTCCAGGTACACCCAACTCTAAAAAACATCAAATTAATGTTCATATCACCAAAATTGGCCCTTACATCTATAACAACATCAATAAACAGCCCTTGCAGTAATGGAGTATTGTATTGGTTCTAATTGACCTGAGAAAAACACACCAACTCTAATTCTGTTTGCTGCCTCATTCTCATTTAAAAAAATCACTTGTATGGGAAAGACTCCAGAGTTCTGCTGCAGTAATCTACCAGCATGTCTGTAGAAAATTGACCAAAATGACATTGTGTATATTTTACTGCTGCTTTCTTCTTTGTGCTGAGTTTGGCTTGTGACAGAAATGTCCACATTTCTACTACTGTAGAAAAAAATCCAAGTCAGTAGTTAATCTGACATAAACAGATAAATAAAATGTTGATGTGTAAACGTATTAAATCTCATCACCTCTCCAACCATGCCATTCCATGTCCCATTAACCTTCTTGCCGTGTTTGCCGTTGGTGACCAGGTAGAGGTCATAAGTAAACTTGACCGTCTTGGCGATCTTCTTCAGGATGTCAATACAGAAACCCTTGCAGCAGCGCTTGATGTAAATCCCTGAATCACCTGTTTGATTGCTGGTAGGTGATGAAAGCAGAAATAGAGACAAACAGGAGAAAAAAGTTACAACATTATATCTATGTTTATTAGCAGTGAGATATACGAATAGCAGAGTGCACAGCAGCAGGTATTAAAAAACTGATGACTAAAACACTCCACCATGTTGTTAAAGAGATTTTCACTATTTATTCAGATATCATTTTCACTGTGTAAACAGAGCTGTGTCAAAAAAAGAAGCGAATATCAAAGATTTTTTTTACTTCCACCTTTTAAACAGGTTTACACACTATCATCCTAATTCTACAGTAAAGGGGCAAAAAGAAAAACACACACTGAGTCATGAAACTGAAAAAACTATGTCATCAATCAACTGGTTTTTCTTGCTCATAGCAGATGCAGGTGTAGAACAGCTGTGGATAACACAATGGCAGTGTTTACACAGTTAGAGAATGCTGCCAATGCCAGACCAAGGACAAATGTGTTTGAGTGTATTTTTTACTCACACAAGAGTGTGTCAACCTCCATTTCTAGTTAATTATGAATTCAGCTCCCGAAAGTAAATGATCTTCATGATTAGTGAGATAAAACACACTGTATAAGATGGAATAATGTAAACACAGGGGTTTGTTTATCTCCCTGGTGTGTCCATATATCTCTACTTCTGTGCATCCAAAGAGGAATCTACACACCTGGATTGTTTTTGGCTGGAGGGAAAACTGCATATTCTTTGTGGCACACAGCCTATGCCTGACAAGTTGTATGTGAGGGTATCTTTAAAGAAAGAGAAAGACAGACAGACAGGCAGAAGGACGGAGAAAAAGGCAGTAGAAGATGGAACTATGTGAAAGATCAGTTGTGAGCCACACGATGTAGGACACCCTCGGGAGATTTCAGGTTGGCCAGTAATAGAAAAAGAGGCCAATGAAGGAAATTCATTATCACACACTAAGGGGAAGTGGACGGCAATAAGGTCACAGTGAAGAGACGAGGGGGAGGAAAACAGTGACAAAAACCAAGATAATAATCTAGATAACAGAGGCGAGACCGAGGTGATTATCAGAGGATAAAATAGATACAATGAAAAGAACTGGGGAATAATTGCAGCACACTGTAGTGATGGAAAGACAATACCCACTAATTCATGGCTGTTTTACAGAACATTTACAGTATATGTTTGCATGAAGGTTCATATCTATCCTCTGTCTACAGTCACACCGATAAGTATAACAAACATATAAATGAATATCATATGTTTGTTATACATTATATGATACGTATTTAATCTACAGATCCAACTGTCTGTGTTTTAAGTTCTCACCTGAGTTTAAGCTGTTTGCGGCATGGCACAGTGTTCCTCATGCAGGTCCCACTGAGCGGGTCCACATCCTCCACAATGACAAATGGTGCCTCCTCCAGAGTCACAATGGACAGGTGGTCCTCTCGCTCCTCTGCTCCAGAGTACAGCTCAAAACGGGGCCACACGTGGTACCTCATCGTCAAAGAGCCTCTCTCCCACTTGCCAACCTGCACGAGTGAGTAGGAGGGTTGTGTGATATACTGTAAGAAGTACTTCGTGTAGATACTCGAGATCAAAAAGTGACAGACACATCACAGAGGGTGAAAAATACACAGCAGAGAAAGAGGCAGTGGACAGATCAAAGGAAGAGAAGAGAAGAGAAGAGGAGAGGAGAGGAGAGGAGAGGAGAGGAGAGGAGAGAACAGAAGAGAAGATATTCACCCTGTCCCACTGTCTGTCCTTGTCTAGAAGAATGATGACCAGTTTGGGAAACATCTGGTGACCCTTTTCGCTAAACGACAGGTTTCGGCCTTCAAATGTCACATTCATCAGGTACCTGAGAAGGAAGATTCAAGGGTTATGAATATTAAATCTGTAATGTGTGTAACAATCTAAATGTAAACCATTGCGTCTTAACCATGAAAATGCATAACGAAGATAAATAAATAAATTAACTTTCTTTAACACACACTTTTTTTTGATTGGGGCATGTCTTTTAAATGAATTGATCTCAAACATATAAAACAAACTCTGATGTACAATACTATCAGCAAACAGTTTCATATTTAAACATAAAGCACATGTGGAGAAACATTCAGTCATTCAGAGTCAACCTACTGGACATTTAGTGACTATACATCAAATATTCACTTTCTTTTATCTTCCTGTGTCTGCTATTCGGTGCTTAGCAGGTAATGTGAGCTGCTTTTTTATTCGACTGAAAACAGCTTTCTGCTGAGGTCAAAAATGATGCTTTGCGAAGAGCAGACGAGCGAAGCAAAACAGAAATGTTGCAGACTTTACAACAAGAAACAGAACGAGCAGCAAGATGCTGAACCACGCTGCAGAGCTGAGGCGAACTGCAGAGCTGGGTTATATTAGAGCGGCTTCAAGGGCTAGAATAAAACATGAAGGTAACACCAGAGAAGCACTACTAATAGTGTAACCTGCTTGTCACGTCTCTACGTCAAGAGGTTAACATGCTCACAATGGGCGTGATGGTGGGAAAAAAAAAAAAAACAGTGATCCTTTGCGGTAAAAATTTTCGAATATCTGGGACACAGAGCCAACACATTTTAATCAAAAAGTATACACACGGTGTTTACTGGCAATGATTCAGTTCTGTCACATATTCAGTTTAAATACTCTGGAAGTGTAATAGTAGCAATGGTCTTTGTGAAATGTGTTAATAGAGAAAATACATGTGGAGATGCCTGTGGGTATCTGACACCCACAGGATTTCCAATTTACAATACAACACTGTTCACTGTTTGTTGAATCATCATCAGTCTATTTATCTATGTATGTTAGAATACTTTTTATCAATATAAACTCACCAGTCACTTTTTACTGCTCATTAACACAAGTATCTAATAGGCCAGTTACATAGGAGCATTTAGGTGTGACCGTGTGTAGACATGGTCAAGATGATCTGCTCAACCCAGGCATCAGAAAGGGGATGAAATATGCCCCGTCAGGGACATCAAACTGTTCTCTGCTGTCCTAGAGATAGTCAGAAAATTACGTTATAGCTATGCCTAAATATCGTGTGGGTTGTCATGTTTTTTTACCAGTCAGACTTCCGTGTTGTGCGTGATCTTTGATCGAAGCCTTCTAGCTGGCCTAGCTGCTGACTGAAGTCGAGCTAGCAAACAGACTTTTTTTTTTCCAACTTAAAACGAGGATGTACTTTGTTTTGAAATGATGGGCCGCCATGTTGAATGGATATTTATCTAGCTGTACCAGCTATAGATTATTGCTGTTTTAGACCATTTCTGCTGGTTTAAACGATATTTAGATGGTGGTAACCTTCATATCTGGTCAAAGGTTTTGGCTTCAATTGGCTTCTGATTGTGTTATTAATCATTTATATTTATAATGAATACTTTTTTTGTTTGCTTCTTGGGCATCAGTAAATGTTGTGATGGAGCAAAAAAAGCTGAATAATAGTCGGTATAGTCTTGATATTACGTAACGTATTTATGTCTGTGCAGTAAGTGTTGTAACTGTCTTAGGTGTCATAGTTAAGTAAGTTAAACTGACAACACATGATGGTCCTGTATTTCAGAAACTGCCAATAGATTTCCATGCACATCTCTGGGGTTTAAGAAAGAAAAAGAAAAATCCAGTACACAGCCGTCTTATGAGTAAAAATGTATTGTTGATGTTAAGGAGAAAATCGCCAAACAGGTTACAGTTGCTAGAAAGTCAACAGTAACTCATACAATCACTTGTTGAAACTGAGTTTTGCAGAAGAACATCTCTGAATGTGCCTCTTGTCTTAAAGCAGATTATCTACAGACCACACTGCGTGCCACTTGTATCGGCTATGAACAGGAAATTGAAGCCACAGTTCACCAAAATAATCGTTTTGGTATAGTTCCAGTTGGACATTGTTTGAATGTTGTTAAGGCTTACAGAGGTTCAGAGAGCAAAGAGGAAAGCAGATCTTGAATGTGTAGGTCTGAGGGCTTACACAACACCTCTGCTACACACAAAACCATTTAATGTTGTTTCATTTTAACCAGGTTGTTACTATTATTATTGGCAGAAGCAATATCCTTTAGGTTTCATACACTCAGATCTCAGCAAAGTAATTTGTGTGTATGGTGATTAAAAAACAATCAAATTATATATTACCCACAATCCCACTTAAAGTGTAAAATATGGATGGATGACCCAGTTTGACACACCTGAGACTAAGAAACACGAAGAATGCGTACACAAAAGCTGTGTAAGAGAACAAGTTAGAGCGAGAGAGGAGAGCGACATGAAATCAGGAGTTAAATGTGGAAGTGTAGCAAAGGAGTGGAGACTATATTAACCACCTGTGTGAGTACATATCATCACATGCGTGTATGTGTAAGTGTACAGTGGTGGGAGATTAGCTGGAATCATCTCTCTGTCTTCCTCACAGCCTCCTTCCCTCACTCGTCCTGATCTGTGGGCTGCCATCACCATGGAGATGCTCTGCCTTTGAAACAATCCAGCAGAGAAATAAATATCTTGTCTGAATGCAAGAAGTGAGGGGCTGCGTGTGCTGCAGTGTGTAGACTTTTTAAGGGAGGTGCCGTGCACATTTTACCTACCATCCCTACGACCCAGTCAAGAGTGTGAAAAAATAAATAAATGTCTTCACAAGGGAAGAAATAAAATGCAGACAACAGTTGAGCAACAGACCTGAAACTTGCCCAAGCTTGTATTGCAAGTACCTCCTACCAGAACATTCAGTAACTCGATCTGTAATCTCTTCGACTATATTTATATCCTACCTCACACACACACCTAAGTAGGCTGCATGTTTAGAGCTAGTCAATAATATTACTCAGACCTCTGTGAAATGCACATTGCTGCATCCTTGCTGGCTACAACAATCTAAGTGCTGTAAAGCATGTGTAACATGGGATTATCCTCCTAAACTTTGAGTAATCTCACGCTGAATAAAGAACCACAAAGATCAAGGCGGTGTGGGTGGAGGCTTGGGAGGATCCTACTTTGCCATCCTGACACCGTGACGTCCCGTGTGAACTGCAGTGGCCTGCGTGTGTCATCAAGAAATGGTGACGTGGACATGTACGCAAAACCACAACGTATAGACGCAGGGCGACTCCTAACACCAGCGTAACGTGGTGTGTTGCCATGGCACCCACAACCACAGCAATTTCCATGCAATCAGCTGTGTTGCCATGGGAACAGTAATCTCACCCGAGAGGCAGGGTGAAAGAGAGAAATAAGTATTTTTCTGTTTAAAGCTGAGTGTTTATCCACTTTCCCTCATGCTGTCTCTTACTTTTAGATCAATGTCTCCATCTCACCTCTGAGTAGTGCGTTGAATCACACATCAATAGGATTCATCTGCCCGCACATTAACCTGTGCCTTTACAAAGATTGATGCGTGCTGTGAATTTGCAGCAGAGGAGGTTGCTCTGTTTATTATTATGTAGCCCTGTACTATCGATGTAGCTTTTATGCGTTGTTTGATTCCTTTTCATGTCTAAATTCCCCCCTGACTCTGCTGGATGAAGGAAAAATAACTAGTGGGTTGAGCTACTAACAGAACCTCATGTGACTTCGTCACAGCCATATGCAGCGATTGTCTGTGCCTCACTCACCAACTGTTCCCCAACTAATCAATGGCTGTGAGGAGATTTTATTTTTTTAGTTACATTGACACTGAATCATGGACACAATCCCTACTTTTTGCTTTTTTTCCCCTTCAAACCTCTCCCTCAAATGTGTTACAGAGCCATTTGATATGACTCTCTTTTATCTCACAGTGAAGCTGAACAGGGTCACAAATTCTCTGTCGCTGCAATGCAGGGATGTAAAAATATATATCTCGGCTGTGCGTGTGTGCCGGGAAGTCTGTGGTGCACATATACACATACTATGTTAGGTTTGGGAGGATGACTCATAATCTGGGATGACGGCAGAAGACCTGCCTCTGAAGAGTAACTACACATTTGAAGTCCTGTAGGAGAGAAGGCGTGACTGTGTGAGGAGACTAATATAGTCAGTTATGGTAATGCATAGGGCATATAGTGTAAGAGCTGTGGCATTTGTTTGATCTAGATTGAATGTGATTGTTCATTTTAGACTAAAACTACGTGTACGGAAATGCAGAAAATGTAAACCCCACAATGATTGTAATAAACGTTATGGATGTATAATAAATATTATTTTACGGTCTGTGAGGGAATGAACCATTTTCTGGAGCAGCCTAATTTAACACAAAATTATGAAGAATGAATTATGATTTTTTTAAATTAGAACATTGACATTGTTTGTGATTTATTGTAACTGGATGACAATTCACACATTGCTGATTTACTTGGCATTTTCTAATCTATATATTTTATTCTGAATTACACGCACTGTTTGTTGTTTTGTTTCTAAATAACCACGACTGGTGTAACTGCAGAAATATTCAAATGTCAAACGAGTCGAAAAGTGTAAAAAAAGAAGATAACCTATATTTTGCTTAAGAACACTGGCTTTAAATAATTTAATAATTCATAATTACTTCATAATTTCTTACATAATCAGCATGCTCATCGTCTGCAGCATGTGTTTTAAGTAAAGCCACTGTGCCCTTTGAATTTAAAGCATTGGATTGTTTGCCAGCAACTTTGATTAAATCTGCAGCAATTCCCATGTGCCTGGAAGCTGCCACAAGCTGCAGTCTTTCTGAAAGTTTAATCTGTGGCTTTCCAGTTATGACTCTATGAATGTTTTTTTAATCAAATAAGAAAGACTACTACTCTCAAACAACTGTTTATTTAAGGCCTCTTCACTGCTGGTGATAAAACCCTGACAGCATAAATACAAATGCCGTGACTCTTTAGATCTACAGCCTTTAATAAGTGAGTCCACAGAAACTCCATGTGATCTGGGCCCATGAGGACCCCTGCAGAGTTGGAGACATCAGACAGCTACCTGAGGAGTCTGATGAGAGTGTGAACTGAATCACAGAGAGCTGTCTCTCATTAAAAATGCGAACGGGGTCTTGATAGACAAGTATACTGACCTTCTATCCTCACCTACTGACACTTATTCTTTTTCTGGTGGTGATTTCAGGAAAAAAGTTGTTTCAGGTTAAAGCAAATTAATAAATGCATCTATTAACCATGATTACTAAATATTTATATGAGGAAATTTGTTCATTTGACACATGGAGACATAGAAAAGCTTTTTAAAACTCCACGTACCTCTGATGATTTCATTTTACTGGTGGCAACTCGCCACCAGGCACAATTAAATTTAATGGAGAAAGTATTTAGGTCAGGATAAGGTGGTTTATAAGTTGTAGGACTGAAAAGACAAAGCACTGTTTGGAGCTCATCGACTTTCGTTTTTGTTCATAGTCTACTAATACTAATACCACAAAATCATATTACAATGTTGTAAATCAAGAGGATGACTAGACTGTCTGACTATTGGATTAATTTAATAAATAAATGACAGATTTGATATGTAGGGAGAGGACATACTCAGAATTTATGTTCCGTCTAAGTAATCTCGTCCTTGAAGTGGTCATATAATGCTTAAGAGTTTTATGCAGCAGCTAGTTTGGGCTCCTGTGTGTTCTCCGGTGAGGCAAACTATGTCCAAAAGAGTGGCTCTTGGCACTTAATAAACATCAGCTATGTTTTACACACATAGTTTTTTATTCAAAATGTCACCTTCTCAAATCCAGCCAAACAAACCAGAATCTTATCAGTCGTCGACCTTTTCTACACAAAAATTGGTTCTGTAGAGGAATATAGTTTCTCTCTGGTGACTGTAGCATCACTGGACTCTTCAATCGTTTGAACTAACGGTGAGTAAAACCAAAGAGCGACACAATGCTGAGGTGTGTGCTGAACATTTTCTGAGTGTTGCAAACGAATGGAAGATCAAGGACAAATTAACCACGCTTGGCACCGACAGTGCTCGTAACATGACTGCAGCCACCAGGCTACTTCCGCCTGCCCTGCACGGCCCACATTGAAAGTGTTCTGGCCAAATGTCGCAAGATTGTTGGACATTTTAAGCGTAGTCCAGCAAATGCTCAGGAATTAAAGGAACAGTTTATGTTTTAACCTTTAGGCCTGGGTTCAGTATTATTTGTTATCAGTAGATACTAGAAAGATGTCTTTAATGTGAGTCACTGTTAATGACCTTTTTTTGTAAGATGTATTTCACAGGAGAGAACCTCTGTTAAAAGAAAACTACTAAAATTCTGTTAGATTTTACGCATACATTCTTGGTATACATTCTGTATTTATTTCATTACATTGATTAAATGTCTGTTACAAGCATATATATAAAATTGAAAAAAATTAATTGCAGCCAGGCTATCGATAAAGAAATTGCGATTAATCACAATTAATTACAAAAAACGTTGCGATTAATTAGTAGTTTTAATCAATTGACGGCCCTAATATATATATATATATATATATATATATATATATATAGACACGGATCCTTCTTACTTATAATGTGTTTATACAGTATGTAAGCACACTGCCATTAGAAAATTAGGAATTATCATTCTTTTCTGACAGAGTGGGAGAGAGACATGGTTGCTCTCTGATTAAACATTTTATCTTTATGCAACTGAAAGACCTCTTAGATGAAGGTGTATTGCAACAAAGGCATCACTGAACAAGAACAGAAAAAGAAAGAACAAAGGGTTGAAATGGGCACTGGATGACACAACATGCAGGCGACACACAGATGTGTGAACAGATACTCTGGGCCACTTCCATAGCAAAGAAAGGTCTACGAAAAGAGACACGCATTCGTGATCTAGATGCCCAAAAGCACAATAAAATGGTCAGCTCGCCTTCTAATGAATAGGACTAGGATTTATTAGACAGATGCTTTTGTTGTGTGCATTAAGAAAATGCAACGAGATAAATGCAGGAGAAATCCTGCTGCAGGAAAAACTGCTTTAAAAGTGAAAAAGAAAGCAGCACAGGCAAGTGTCAGATGGCCTGCAGAAAGGCCTGTCTACTGATCTGCACTGAAAGGCTCTGAGCACATGCAGCCAGCCCACAGACATGAAGATAAATGTCTTGTTAGATCACATGAAAGCAAACTCCCTACAAAATATTAATCATCTCCTACATCACAGCTACCTGCACAGCATCTGTATATCAGCTCTGGGATTTGAGAGGGAATTTTTAATGCAACTGCACACGCAGGTTAACGAACAATAATATCCATAGCCTTTCCCTGCAACCGCCACACACAAATTAACAGCTGATCCAAAACCACTTGGAGCAAATTTTCTCATTATGCCACTGTCTTTTCTGCCAGGCAGGAAACAATAGATAGTCTCATGTGCTCTTTGTGTGTAGATGGATTTATGTATGCATGTGTGTTTGTATGTGTGTGCCCCATAGGGTCAACTAGCCCCATAACAATTTTGAGTGTGTGACTCACAGGTGCATCTCCGTCCATCAGCGCTGACAGGATGGCATGCTAATCTAGCATGCATGTAGCACGCCGGGTCCTGTAGCTATACAGCTTCATGCAGAGACATATGGCCTTATTATTGCTTTGGTCTCTGGGGTTGAGGACTGTAATAGGTGGAATTGTGAGAGTGTCTGTGTGTTTCTGTCCTCTGGGGGTCACAACCAACATCCACCCATTCAAATTCTCTATTTTTACTCAGTTGAATGGAGAGAAATGTGATGGTTGGTTTGGAAACACACACTCTAAGCAGTGATGGAGCCCAGAGTCCCAGGTGTGTGGCTGATGGATGATTGAGAGCTATCCCTGACTTATAGTGCCCTTTGGGGACTGAAATATTTATGGCTGTGCTGTTATTGTTATCTCAGTCCTGTTGGTGGCCGAACCCTCGGTGGCATGCAGAAGTGCTCCTGATATTAGAAACAGAAACACAAGTAAAGAACGAGACCAACATTTCCAGTAATGCATCATCTTCAACCAGTAAATGAATGTAGTTGTGGCAGGAGAGGCTGCATAATGTTTTCGCATTTCTCAAATTCAAACTGACAGTGAAAAACAAATAAACAGACAAACAGAGAACAAGTTTAATCTTAGGGGAAAAAAAGAAATGAAAGACTGTCAGGTGCGCAGCTTTGTAGGCTAAAATACTGAACATATAATAACAGATGGGATTTGTAAATCTAAGCTTTTATCAAATTAAGCCCAGAGGAGCAGTTTAAATGTCATGCCATAATAATGTTTGTGTGTGTGTGTGCGTGCGTGTGTAATAGCAACAAGCATGCTTCTGTTCTTTGGCGCTTTTTCATTAATCCGGTTGTCCCCGAGCACTCAATTAGCTGTGGAATCTCTGATCAATGTGAACAGTAAAAGCATGCCCTATGAAGCTAAATGGGGATTAATTATTGAATACCAGTGCTCCCGATTGTTCTGTAATGTTCTAAAAAGCAAAACAAGAAGGTTCAGAAGAAGAGAAGCAGGAGAACGCCTTCCTTTAAAGTTGGTTGTGGCTGCAGATAAGACGAGATGTTGTTACACGTCTTTGTTCATCTTTATATTTTTATGGGCTGGTTAAACAAATTCTGGTTCTGCTCAAGGAGAGTGTCTATGTTGTTAATGTCCATGTGCATTTATGATGATTTGTCTTTGCAGTGTTGCATAGCATGAGTATGGTTTCATATTTGCTGGATATATTTTTATGCTTTCAACAATTCCTCACCAACTAATAAGCAAACAGCATTTTATTTACCAGTTCCTTTGGTTCAAATCTTATATGAAAGAAAATACTTGCTTGTTCATCACATCTCTTTGTATTGTGCATTGCATTCTGTTTCCAAACCAAAATATATTATAGTCCTTATAAAACTAGGTGAACACAGCTCATTTGCCATGTTTATTTTAGCAGAGACGACATTGGACCTATGCTCATACTCAAAACATGATTAATCAAATGAAAAAAAAAACCTTTATTTGAAGTTATAAGTGAAATGATCTGTGCTAAAACGCGATGTAAAAACAGACCACTTCACTTCCAAGAGACCATTGGTAATCTTATCCAATGTCTGTAACCAACTGTAGAAAACGTAGAAAAAATGTGGAAAACAAAAGCAGTTGACCAAAATGATAACTGAAATGTTTCTGAAATCTCCATCTACATTTGGACCGTCGCTCCAGGATGATTTAAAGTCCTTGATGATTAAAGACTTGCAAAGATGTGCAAAAAGCACTGCTCATGAAAGGGTTTCATGGTGAAGTGGTTATTATGTCTGCTATATTCACCTGTTTGTTGAAAACCTGTTGACGATGTTTCCATCAGAGAGAAACACAGTCAGTCTCTATGCAGAGAGTGGTGAGTGCACCTCACAACTCACCTCAGTATTTCCTTGGAGTGGCCAGTGTTGGAGCTCTTTTTGTCAAGTGTCCCGAGACAGCTTGACTTCAGTAGGGTGTGGGGCCCCCGGTCCAGCATCATGGTGGAGGACGCGGTGGCAATGACAGCCACTGCATCACGAACCCTGGCCTCAATATTGTAGTCCCATTCATCATATGACACAGAGATTATCCCTGGGAAAGAGAGATGGGATGAGGTGAGAGGAAACAGTATATGAAAAGGAGAGGAAGAATTATGCAGACAGATGAAGAGAAGGGACAGACGAAAAAGTGGGAGAAAGAGTGAGGATGCAAATTGGCAAGCAGAGTGCAATAAGAATCAGCCAGAGGGGGGGAAGATGTACTGTACATAAATGAAAGCATTTCAGAGGAGCAGGAAAAGTGGCAAAACACGAGGCACAATTAAGAGCAGAGTATTTTAACTTGTTTCAAGCCAGAGTGGAGCTATTTACTTTTCAGTTAATAAATGCTCATACTCGCTGAATACACACGAAAACTTAGCAGAAAATGAGCATCAGTCGAGACTGTAATGCTTCGGCCCATTCTGTCACGCTTGGCTATGCAACCATGAGGAACTGCTGGTTGTCAGATGTCAACATCTATTTCTTACATCCAGAAACAACAGGAATTCTGAGATTTTTTCCATGGCTGGTTTGGATAATGTGTTTACATTTGAAACTGGCACTGTAAGTCTGTAAGGCAAAGCAACATTTTCAGAGAGCCTATGTGCTGTTTCTGGTTTCACGCAGGTTAGAATGTTTTTCTTTCACTTGTTTAAGCAATCTGAGCCACAGGAACAAACACAAACTAGTTCGGATAAAGTGCTTCAAACGCACTTCGTGAGAGGCACTGCAAGATGACAAAGGGGTCCCTTTCTTGCATCACATGATCCACTGGAGGGGATTTTCAAAGCAACATCACTGGGAATTCTTTTAACGAGACCAGAGGCCAAAGCTTTTTTTTTTTTTAGAAATGATAGCCACATAATTAAAAACAAGTCTGTCAATCCACATTTATCTCATCTTTATGTCAGGAACTGCATAATGAGTAGATGTAAACTGATCAGCTAAAACCAAAAGAAACCCAAATGAATGAAAAAGATTTTTACCTGAGGTTAAATCAGTATGCACCCCACCACCGACTGCAAACTAGGAAAGCATTTGCATATATGCAAACAAGCCCATCTGCCACTTGTGACCACATTTCAATTCAAAGTTTGTTAAGAAATTACCACAAAATAATGTGATACAAATTTAAGTTTTTCGCTTAGCAATCTTCTGTATATGTGAATTTATAACATTATGTTTTAAATATGACACATAACAATAATGACAACGCAAGAAACACACTAACATTTCTAGTATCATTAGTGCATCAACTGTAAAATAATGAGCTTAGGCCCAAACAGATTGACAGCATATTCTCATCATCACTCCAGGTCTCGGGACCAAAGGTGCCAGAGTTTTCTTACTAAATTATAAAAATGTTTTAACTTTTATTGTTAGCATTTCTAGAGTGAGGAATGAGAAGTGGGTGCAAGATAATAAGCTGATATGAAATATGCATCATTCATTTTCTTTTCTACCCTGAGCCTGACTGACGAGTTAGAAGAAGTCACAGTATTAAGCTTGCACCGAGTTAAGGTTTTATGCCAAAAGGACACTTTTCTTTAAACCTTCACACTCTTTGATTAATTTTCCCAGTACAATATATATATAGCTCCTTAAGTTTCCAACAAGTGAAAGATGTGTTACTCAGGTGAAGTAAAATTAGTAGTATGATGCAGATTCTGATATAATATTTATTTCACCAGAATTCATGGGGATTGTCAACTAGACTAAGCTAGACAGTGCAGTGCAGCTGATGGATTCAGACATCTACTGTACTCTTAGTCAGACCAAAGCCATAGCCAGACACTTGGAGTGGGGGTGTACCTGTGGGGAAGACAGTGGGAACATTGTCTGCATCTCCAGCCACCAGCGAGGGCACAATCCAGGTGAAGCCATAACCTGTGAGACCGACAGAGTGAGCCACCTCAAAGATGGTGGTCGCCTCCTCTTTTGTGCAGTACAGCAGGATGACAGGACTCTGCAGTTTCTTCAGCTGGTTCTGGATTTTGGAGTCTCCGTCGTCCACTGACATGTCCAGTAGGAGTACTTCTTCCAGCTCCCAGCCCACAAAGCTGTTGTCGATGGTGCTGCGGACCTAGAATGGAAAGGGAAATGTGCTTTTAAAGCATAGTGTAGGCTGCACACCTTCAGCGGAGTTGTTAAGGAGAGATACTGGAACAAAACCTACTGATATGTCTCCTCCTCCAGCTCCCAGATTGCAAAACTGTTCTGTCTCTTGGGAGACGGAAGCAGTGGTCGCAGTTTTTTTTGGTAAATGTAACAACAAAGAGATTAGGTAATCTCTTCTCCCAAATCTTCAGGCTACTGTATAGTATATCCTCCCAGACACACAGACAATGCACCAAAGATATATCAGTTTCCTTTGTTTAAAAATGTATTTCTTTTACATATACAACCCTACTGTGTTGATAGACTCTGTGCTTTGTTATGACATAGAAAAGTCCCCAAATATTTATACATTATGTTTTTTTCCTGATATTACATAATGTACATTATTTACATTTAACATAAAACTAATTTGACTTCCACCAAATATCCTTATTCACGATTCAATTCCATTCAAACAATCTTAGTTTAACTTTGTTGAAAAAAGGAAAATGGCCACAGCTGCAGTATTACTGAGAAATATGATTAGCTGAGCAAACTTTTTTTGTTCTTTTCTGGTGTGTCTGATCTTCTGAGTTATTCAGGATCTCTTACCAGCGCCCTTAGAGAGACTGTTCTCGGCCTTGGAGATAAGGAGGCTTAGCTTCAAAAAGACATGTTTGACCAGTCGGCTCTTTTTATAAAAGCAATCAAAAAATTTAACTAATTTCTGTTAGAGTGCACTAAACTGTATTGTTTTTAAAAGCCTGAAATTATTGCTTCAAACTTATACTGTAAGGATCATTTTAAGGAGTGTACGTAATTCTTGCTTAATAAATCACAATAATACAAAAAACTGTAGATCAGACAGAGATATTACCAAAGTATTAGAAAACAATGACAGTCAGTGCTGCTGTAATGGATCCCCAGAAGACAAATATAATAATGCTTAATGTGCCTGGGGGACAGAGTGGAAGTGAATCTCTCATTTGAATCTATGGTCTATGAACTCATAAGCGTCCTGCTGATTCTGGATAGATTTGTTATCAGAGGAGCAGATTATGTTTGAGGGTGATATATTATTGTGTAGAAGGATTGTGCATTGAACATGAAAATGAGCAGACGGACAGAATATGCAGCTCCTGGTATATAAATAAAGGTATTATATATGTAAGGGTGCACATTCGTTCGTCTGCTTACCTTGTTGACAAAGTCCTCGTGGCCAGGATAATACGTGGTGACTATAGAGAAGATGTACCAGTCATATTCCTCCATGATGTTCAACATTACAGAGGCTTGCTGCTCGATGGATGGACCAAACTGGAAAAACATGGAGTGGTCATCCTGAGAAACAAAACATGGAGCCAGTCAGCAAACAAGGTCATGAGTCACACAGAATGAGAGAGGGGCACAGATGACGACAGTGTGTTCAGCTACTGCAAGCCTCGGGAAAAAATGTTGTAGCTGCACCAAAGAATATGCTATAATGTGAAGCCTTATTCATGTATGTTGCAGTAACAAGAGCCCACGTTTTGATGTGGATCCCCACAACAATTCTTTTTGATTCAGCCAGACTTTTACTCCCGTGCAGTTTAAAAAGTATATTTCTACTAGTTATGAATATTCAAAACCATACAAGGTGACTCACTCAGTATCAAGGAACTGTGCCAAAGCGAGAGCACAACAGGTAAGACGGCCACCTGGTCCAGTAATATTTAATGTTAAGGTACCAATTGTGTAGACAGACATTTGTGTCAAAACATTTTTCTTCAGAGGAGTAATAGATGAATTATGAAGCACTCTTGGAGCTCCAGGAGCCTGATGCCTGGTGTTGGTCAAGGGCAGCTGAGTCAGCCATTTAAAAGTGCGAAACAGCTCATCAGGACATAGAAGTCAAGCTGGATTATTCACGAATGCTACGATGGGGGATGTAAAGAAAAGAGCCTCAACTCAGGGGTCTTCTCTTTGTCCAGAGAGAAATACACTGAATGATAAAAGGCATCTGAAATTACTGGGTGTGCTAAGTTAAACACCAGCTGCTGTTAAATCTTTTCATTGTCCACATTGTATAAAGTAAAATGTTTATATTAAATGTAATGCTCAACATTTGGAGTAAATTCTGATCTATGCTGCAGGATGTTGTTAGACTAGCCCAGCATACAGGCTGGACGTGGGTATGCAGCACGTCTGGCTGTCTCCAAAGTGATGAGCCTACAGCCATGTTCATCACTCACTGTGTCTATGCTCAGTCAGACAGACTTTCAAAATACCACAGGCAGCTACACAGTGGTGAGCAAGAGGCAGTGCAACTAAAAACACCAAAGATGGCTGATACAATATCAGGTACACCAAGGACCTCGAGAACATCTGTCTAGTCCCTCTGGTCAAGAAGACTTTTATTTGTTTTATGACTATGGATTTTGTTCAAATCGTCTCTTAAACTCAACCAGCAATTTACACAGTTATACGTGCTTTTTGCAAGAATAGACATAAAAAAGGCCAAGATATTTCTTTCTTTTAAAACACATAATACATGCATAAAAATATCCTTGCTTCTAGCATGGCTGGAAATCCCCCAAAATATCAGGATTTCTCACTCAAACAGTGAATAACATATAAATATATCTGTCTCCTTATAGCACTGGTTTCCTTGTGCGACACAGCTGTGTTTACTGGTTTCACTTCAGATGTTCTGGTAGGCTTTTGTGTTGTACAAAGCTTCAAGCCTTTATGCTAAGCTAGGCTAACCTGTCGTCACTGCTCCTGCCCACATGTGCTGTCTTGTTCAGCTTACACAAAGCTGACATTCCTGTGCACGCACACAGATACTCTACGTGTAACCATCCACGTGTGCAATCATACAAACATGTTAGTCATGCACTAGGCCGAGCGCTCCTGGAATTAGCCACACTACCTCCACTCTACATCAAAGCCCATCTCCCCGTGTCTCCACCTTTTTTTCCCACAGAGACAGAAACGATACGCTACTCTCCACTGTAGTGAGGTAATAACGCTGCAGTGTCAAGTGATGGGGGAGGAACTGGTAGTGGTGGGAAGGAGTGAAGAAGCATGCATGTCTGCATGCAGGCTGAATCCTGAGGTTTTAGCCACATACATGAATGTATTTCCACGCATGACCGTTTGCCTCCAACCTCAACTGTAAATATTCAGTTAAAGCACCAAATATGTGTTAATCCACTGCAGAGAATAGACCTAAACATTTGGTCTACTTAGTCTAGTTTGTGAGAATAATGAAATTAAATGACATATTTATGATGCATCCTTAGGGATTTTCATCTTAAATAGGACCAAATAAGCTTTGGATGGATGCAGATAAGGTAGGTGTATCAGAAGGTACTGACAGCACAACTAAGTCATTGTTGGTTTTGGCCTTTTAATGAGATTTGTTAACTTGTTCAACATACAGATACTAAAGTTTTGTTTTTATTTGCCAAAGTTGTGTAATATTTCTGGATTTCTGCCACCACCCATTGTACAGCAGATGTAAGTGAACTTTTGATGCTCTCAGCAAACAGTTCAACTAAACTATCTGTAGTGCTGCATTTTCTGAGGGAAGTCTAAATAGAATTTAAATCTTACACACTATTATTTTACAAGCTTAAAATTCTAACATAACTTTATAGTAAACTACTGTAAGTAAGCAAACGAGTAAACAGATAAAATGCTTTTGTTTTTCTCCACCTCCTTTTAATCCTTGCTGTGAAGAGGAGGCTTTGAAACAGTATTTAGACATTCGTGTTTAATTAAAGAGTTAACTAAGTTTGGCTTGTGTGTTTATGGGACACTAAACAACCTGACTGCTTCTGCAGAATCACTCCTATACACATTGGAAACAAAACTACTGCGTCTGCGTAATCCGTGGTGACTCGATTTTGTTTTTATAATTTGAGACACGTTGGGCTGAATTACTGTGCAGATGCCACCTCTCTTCTCTACGGTTGTATCTCGGTCTTTCATTGCCTCTCACTAACTCACAGTTTCCATTTCACCTCCAACTCCCCCCTTGTCTCTGTATCGCCTGCTTCTTTCTTGTCGAAAGTGAGCTCAGAGCGGCGTAATCACTTGTGAGACCAAACCGGCCATTTAGAGGGATCGTGAGGACACTACTTGCTTCATTTTCTCCTTCTTAGATTACAGCTAATCATCATCTCATTCTGCTTTCTCTTTTGTACTATAATCACCGCTATATAATTTCTGTCCTTTATTCACATGGCATTAGTGTCAGTATTTTTCTTCATCTATCCTTCTATAGACCCCGGCACCTTCACCCTTTCTTTTTCCTGCCTGTCCTCTGTTTTTACATAATGTCTTGCAGCTCCATTAATTTATATCACAGAGGTGTGAAGTGTCCCGGGGTGGTGCAGTCTGTGTGTGTCATTAACAGAGTGACCTGCCTTCCTGCCCGGTTGTTTTCCTGCCTGTCGTTTCACATCACACACTACTCGACCGCGTGTCCCAGAAAGTGGTTTGGCACCTCATTTTCAAGCTCTGTTTTTGTGCCTCCTTCCTCTGAGCTATTGTATTCGCCTGTGGGAAACATTTTGTCATTTGTGCTGTCAGAGTTGGTTTGACTAGCGTGACTGCAGGTAGAATAGAACAGGTATGAGTGCACAACAGTGGTTATGATATAAAAGACTTTTTAAGCAAATGCTAGACTTGTGTTGGAGATGTAAATAAAAAGGTTGGTGTAAGACAGCTGACACTGAAATAGGAAAGAGATGAAAGGATGAATGATTAGTGTGTGAAGCTTTAATGTGTATAATTTAAATGATTACAATACCTGCACCACAACTCACTGGTTGTGTGTTCAGTTTGAGACAAAAAGCAACCAGAAATCAGAGAAAGCACCTGTCATTGTCTCTGCAGGGTGGCCCCGTCAGATCGGGTTAACTGTTGAATGACATTATTCTGCATGACGTAGTTCTATTCACTATCTGACTGAGCTGATCGATAACGCCTCTCTCTTGTACAGTTTATCTCCTGAAGAAGAGAAATTGGTTTGGTTTTCTCTTGTATTCTCCTTTTTTATCCTTTGACGGTTTTTATTGTGTTCAGCTGACAGAGCATGTAAATGCATGAAAAAAGTTCATCCTGAACACTGTAATAAAAGGAAGATAGAGGTTGAGAAGACTCTCTCACCATGGTAGGCCATGACCAATTAATGTATTATTGCCATTTTAGTCTTTGTTTCTTTGTATTACGAACACCCGCTGTTTTATCTTCTTTCTCATCCTGAGTCACAACAAATGTTGCTTTAGTGTTTGAGCCTCAGCACAGAAATCTCAAAATAGTCTAGGTGTAGTGGCACAGACTCTGCAAGAGTGAGCTGTGTGAATTAGCCTTAAAAAAAGGCTGGCAAGAGAGTGAATCACTTTAGAGGTATTATTCAACCTTTGTGCAGATACGGCACCAGAGAGCTAGTTTAGAAACACAAACCTCTGTGTCTCGTTCCCACTCCCCGAGGTGCTGTGCTGCTGCCTAACCTCCAGTTAAGGCAGTGACTCCACACTCTTGCTGAACTCACTGGAGACCCAGTGGATGACAGAAATACACAGTATGTTAATGCACACACTCATCTGTGTAAATAGAACACAAACTTTCTCTATTTTTTTCCCAAATCGATCCCAACAGTGCTGACGTCTCTCCCTCTCTCAGTGTAAATGAAACATGTCTGCCAGTGAAGCGTGAAGTTCTGCTGCATGATTTAAACCCATTAAGACAGTGAGCGTTGGGTGCTTTTGATTTCGCTCAGATTGTCACTGACACGTCTTTGGATGCGTAGCCGGAGCCGAACCTGCCTCTGCGGCTGCAGCTGCTGCGTCAGTGTGCGGTACTGTACTATAGCTGGGGGGAGCGAGCCTCAAGCAGGAGGGCTGAAAGGATTTGGCAACTCATCTCCATGTCATGCCAATGAAAGGCTGTCTCCAATTAGATTTGCAGAGGAAGAGCGACATATCGGCCCCCCGCTCAACAAGCCCTGGTGGGAGAGGACTGGAGAGTAGAGCAACAGAGCAAGAGAGGAGCACGGAGAGGGAGAGAGCGGCACACAAAGAATAAAGACAGAGGGAGAGAGGGAGTGGCTCTTAAAGCTGAGAGATATAGAGGGGAGTCTCGCTTGAGGAAACAGGCAAACCCTCAGAACTCACAGAGACAGGGCCTCACAAACACACACACACACACACACACACACACAGAAGCACAGTGGCAGTGTACACATCGTTCCCTCCAACACTCAGCTTTTCCACTTCATCACACTTGTCTTTCTCCACCTTTCATCTTCTTCTCTCTGTCTCTCTCTCCTCCTCACAGTCTGAACACTGCCACTGCTGCTGTCAGTCCTCCCCAGTTTGAGCCCGACGTGCTTCATCATCGTATTTCTAATCAAACTCACACTGCGTGGTAATTAATCTCATATTCGGCAGTTTAATTATCAATGACCCTATTTCCGCGTCTCTTCTCCAGCCATGTTCGGTACACTTTATTTTAAACATCCTATAATGTTCTGACTGAATTACTCTTGCTATTTTTGTCGAGGAAATTATTTTTGAAGCGCTAAAATCTGACTCACTCCTACAGCAGCCAGTGGAGCAACGATGATGGCACCGCTTTCCATACAGGATGCAAACATAAACTACAGTATGATGAGCAACAGCACAGACAGAATAAAAAGAAACAGCATTGACTCAGAATCAGTTTGTCTTACATAGTACTGCTTGGGATAAAATGCTACTGATTAAGTGCTGACAGGGTGTAAAATTGATTATTCATTACATGCAATAAATCAAGCCAGGATGATAAGATTTTGTTTGTTCCTTTCTGGTGCATGTTGCCCTACTACATTTATTTCACTGAACAATTAAACATATTTAACCAGTGGTTTTGTCATAATTGTCGTTGATGTTTGTGATTCAGATTCTGTGATTTCAAGTGTACAAATGTGGTGAAACACAGTCAGAACTGCCAACACACACAAACACACACAGTTTCAAATACTGCCATGTACTTCCAGAGGGAATAGAGCAAGATTTCAAATCGTTTTCTACCACAAAAAATAATGCTCTACAGATCTAGAAGGGTTTACAGTGTGCTGAATTTTGAATGTGAGTGCTTGAAAATTAGGCAAAAATTATCACTATGGAAAAAATGTTTGAAAATAAGAGCTCTTTACCACTGTACCGTAAAACTAAATATGTAGAGGAGAGTATGTAAAACATTTTAAGTGGTATTTTTTATATAGAAAAAAACAAATATGTGTTTAAATTAAAATGATTCGACTTTTCTTTAAAACACTACTACCTGGAAAAAGTCTGAGGAGCAATACTTTCAAAGCACACAAAATAATTATACGTTGATTCTCTCCATAGCAACTAGAACGCAGCTGTTTCTCTTCCTTCCCACCCCCCACCTGGTGAGTAAAGCTCACGAATCAAATCATGCAAATTATGTCCTACAGTAGCTATTTATTGTAGGCTCAACACATCAGTTCCCTGCAGAAAGCTGTTGGTGGCCACGAACAGCGTTGTTGTTTTTTTAACGTACTGTCATCAACAAATTTGTGTATCTGGCTACAAGACTGTGTTCTGCTGATACAAGAGCCATGAGTAATCAAAGCGGTGGGAGATAAAACATTCTAATATGCCCTGTAGGCAACAAACCTAAATCTGGCTTCTACGCTGCCCACCCTCCCACCAACCTAATACCTGGATGATACTACTACTGACTGCGTTTCTATTAGCTGTAATGTGGATTCATTATTTTGACAGTCCAACCATCAACCTTATCCTGAGTTAGCAACCAGATCTGAGACTTCTAGCAATGATATCATCTGCAAATCTCCTACCAAATAGGGAGAAAAGGGCTTGAGCGCTGGCTGCGGAAACAAACTAGGCACAGTGCCACACGGCTTATACTTGGCTAAGCAACGAGTGTTAGCCGCTGACAGACTCAGAGGAGGCGGCTGCATCAGCCATAACTTAGGAAATAAAAGTCTCTTGTGCTGCACCAAAGTCGAAGATTTTACGTTCTTTTTCCTAATTTTCTATTGTCGTTTAATGTTTTATAAATCAATAACTCCCATTTACTCCCGATTATGAAGTGCAGACATCCTGGAGGAGTGTAATATAACTGCCTAGATACAGCCGCTTGAATTCCAGAAGGATATAAAACAAGATAAAATAAAATAAAAAAACAGATGCGACTGATATTATTTATTAATATTCATAATAATTTCCGTGATACTATTAAACTAGTGCACAATAGGGTTTTTGGTAATGCCCATTCCTCGACTTAAACACTTTTAAAACAGAACAAAACTTAAATAAATGACACATACAATACAATAACGATAGGGTTGTTGAATTGTCAGTTATTTTCTCAATAACTGATTATTCAATCTGCACAGTGGAAATGAGGATATCCTTATCTTATATTTCTGAATAAGATTATTTTCTCTTACTGTAAATCTGATACGATCAAGTTGCATCCAGTGCTCAACCACTAGACTCCTTTCAAACACCAGAGGGTTTCTATTATCTTCTCTAAAAAAAACGCCTTTGTGTCTTTAATCCTGCGCCGCAAGGTACCGAATCGTCAACCGAACGTCTAATTACAACAAATTAATCTTTGTCTCTAGAATACACACGCACACAAAAAGGCTCATGCTTGTGCCAAAATGTTTATGAAGAGAATTGTAATGTATTCACACAGACTCTAGGATTTCAAGTGGACAACTGTGATGAAACACAGTCAGAACTGCCAACACACACACACACACACACACACACACACACACACAAAAAGACTCCTCTGAAAGCACAAGAAAGCAGTGTTTGCCTCAAGCTTTCTGCGCCACTCCACCGCTATTGCCACTGTGCACACTACGAGCAAGATATAATTAATTGTCTGATTCAATCTCCTGCTGTTACATCTGATGCTCCAGCACCACTCACATCATGTCAGTCAAGCCCAAAGCCTTGTCCTAACACAGAGTAGCAGAGAGAGGCAATGCAGAACAACGAATGGGAGTCCGCTGATAGAACTGAAACATTTTGAAGTAATAAAATGATCTTCACCAAAATATTAATTTGCAAAAAATTTAAAAAGTGCCAGACACAGCGAGCCCAGAAGGAATGAGGAGGGAGTCAATTTAGTATCACCTTAAGTTAATGGACTCTGTCGTGAAGGCTTGATTAAGCTCGTTAACACAGCAGAGAACGCAGGTAATTAATCAGGGACACATAGGAGCTCTGCATGCTGACAGGGTTAGATCGCACCAATCCACATGAGCCAGAGACCCAGTTAGACCTGACCCCGGCAGACACATGACCTGACTAACCGACCTAGCATATTTAAGTGAGTGATTGTGTGTGTGTGTGATGTTTGCAATGTAAACCGTCCGACTACAGTGTCATTATTTATTCGTTTCTACGTTATGCTTTCATCAAACAACTTACTGGTCTATCAGCAGCGTAAACAGAGCCCAGCTCCGGTCCCCACACCGGCGTCTGAGAAAGCAGGCGATGGAGTTCGGTTTTACAGCTGTAATGTTTTGATTTTGTTAGTTGTTATTTAGCATGCTAAGTGCTAAAGGCTATTAGCATGCTACAGTCTCTATGTCTCTTGGAAAGGAGGCCTGGTCATTTTAGCAAGACTCACCACAACCAATCACATTAGGTGGGCGTAGACAACATTATCTTGGTAGGTTGAGCATCGAATTGCGTATTTAAAGACAGGTAATCCGGTATGAAGGGGCGCGTCGTATTATTTCATCAGTGGTAGAGCATCGGCCCCATCTAGTGACCGACCATGTGCATAACACCCCAGTTTGTTCATCTATTCTAAGTGAACAGGACAAATAATAATTAAAGAAATGAATTACAGACGAACCACATGATTGACGAGTTATTCCACGACACGCACACAATTCCCTATTTAGACCTACATTATGGAGTTTCAATGAGATTTTTTAGACAAAGCGTGTGGGACTAGTTACGCGGCAAATTTTAGGCACAATAATAAAAATAATAAGAATAATAAAGAGTGAAACTCATACTTGGGAGAGCTTCAGCTATTTTTGCAGCTATCCTAGTCTACTGTAGACACTTACACTAAACAATGATAGGAACCTGTTTCACTTTCACATGAATACTAAAATAAACAGAGCTGTATATCTGTTGCTTTTACAGCGTGTTCTTCTGTTTTTCACCCCATAGACTTTTTCTAAGGGCAGAAACAGCTCATGTTGAGACATCCTGGTAGTCCTCAAATAGGGAAACTTGTAAATCCTAATGCAACATATAGCACATACTTTAATTTGACTCATATCCGTCAAAGTTAACCACTCCGTCCCTGTGATTGAACTTTCTGTGTAAAATCTGTGAAATGCCTCTTAAATCTGATGTCTCAGCTCCTTACAAGTTTCACCTAGCTGTACCTGGCTGTGTCTGTTCACTGTTATGGCTTCTGGCTACACTTAGTGGAACTGAGCCTTGTTAATGCTGTTAGTTGCACCTGTGCTTTTTCTGTAATGAGTGAAAATGCCTGCAGAGGAAAAAGTGAATGTTCTTAGCCCTTCTCTCACGGCAGCCACACATTCAAGGTGAGGTTGTCTCACTGGACAGGCTGCAGTCAGATAAGTTGTCTGCTGTTATTTGATTCAAGCATATTAAAACTACAGGCAACAGTTTGGATGATTGTAATATTACAGTCATGTGACTGTAGATGTATCACAGCAGGATTTTAGAGCCACTCATTAATAAGAGCCACATGCTGCAGTTTCAACCAACACTGTGAGAACAGAGAGAGTGAATGAAGACGGTAATGCTGTGGGTTGGACTCAGGTAGATGCTCTCTGTAGTTTCACCCTTTTCACACCTTTTTCACGTTGTTATTTGATGCACTGTAAAAATGTATTGATTGATTACAGTTTAAATGTGTAAATAGACTTCAACAAAATCTGACAAAGTTCATCACTAATTATCTGCAGTTT
Organism: Microctenopoma stevenorrisi; assembly: GCA_032270685.1. Lineage (NCBI taxonomy): Eukaryota > Metazoa > Chordata > Actinopteri > Anabantiformes > Anabantidae > Microctenopoma > Microctenopoma stevenorrisi. Next base: position 11,684,738 of record JAUMTR010000001.1, read on the forward strand.
CACTTTTCATCAATGTTATGATTCTAAACTGATTGTGAAACTATTTCACATTAACACCCTGCCAGGGAGGAGAAGGATTATGCTCCTCCAAGCTCCAAAATGTCAAACATATGCGCGAGAAATGTTGAGTTTTACTGACAGGAGCTTAACAAAAAAAGGAAACGACTGGAAACAATTAGTGAATGAAAGTATAGCGTCTTTCAGGAAGGAGAACCTCAGAGGATCAGGGGGTTAGGTATGACACGATCAGTAAACACTTAGAAGGTATTATGTTTGCATAAACAACAGCATTAAAAGCAAAGGCTATCAGAAAAGCAAAAGTGTAGTCTAGATGCATGTAAATAAATATTCCAATGTCTGTGAATGTACAGTATTTGTAATAGTAAAGCTGTGCTATGTCACAGTTATGAGGGTAAAAATCATCAAGGTCATGTATAAAGGTCAAATGCTCTGTACTGCAGCGCATTATTTCATTCTCCCTGGCTGATCTACAGGTGTAAGAGCTTGACGCGAAGCTTTAACTGTGTCAAAACACATGTTCCTCTCGCTCCCTCTTTCATCTGCAGTATCATCCCTACATCCGTACATCCAGCATTTCCAGTTCTGTTTCCCCTCTAACAAGCACACAGGGTGAGAGTGCAGGCTTGAGTCAGGCACAGTGTGCAATAAGAGACATGCGGTCATGACGTGCTTTTCTACTGCATGCCTTGAATCCATTTCCCTTTTTTCATCACCTTGGCCCCTCCACTTTTCCTGAAGCATCACCTCTCATCCCTCCTCAACTTTTAGCCTTTCAGCAGTGGCGGATGGAGGCTGATTTACTCTCTGTGTTCTCATCTTTACACACATTTGTATCTATCAGCGTTTCACTAAATCTGTTTTCTGAAACTCTCTCTCTCCCTCTGTGTACATGTTTCTCTCGCACTCTCTCCTCTTTATCATGCACTCAGTTAAACCACATAGGATGGATAAGTGTGGCAGCATGGTTAAACAGATACCAGAGGCACCACAGAGAGCAAAAATCAATCACTTCTCTTCTTCCCTTTCATCCGCTTTCTCTCTCCCTCTTTGTCTCTGTAGCTCTCTCTTCCTTCTTCCCGCGCTTCTGTTAGAGGCGTCTTCCTCCTCATCATTATCTTTTGAATGTCATTCAACACATCCTTCCTATTCCAATATATTGCTTTTGATTAAAAACAAAGTGCCCTAACTTTCCAAACCATGTGGTTTCCTCCCCCTTTTTTCGTGGAAAGCACAGATGCCTATCCATTTCCTCCATTTAAGGTGTGCGTCTCCTTGAACCACACGCGACTTTTTGACTGACAGCAGCTGGACTGTCAAAGATGGGGAAGTCAAGGGAGAACAGGACTGGGAGGCAGAAAGTGAATGAAACATACACGGAGAATAGAGGAGTGAGGGATAGAGGAAGACATTTCTAATTCAAAGAGACATGCAGTGTTTCCGTGGCAACCTGGTTTCCATAGAAACGGTCTTGCTAAAGATGCCATTAGTGTGAAAAAATGCCTACATACACTGTACGGCACTGTATGTACACAAATATACGTTCCCGTTCCAGATGCATGTGCTCATTCCCGCACAGTTTTACTCACTGATACACCTGAGGTCAGTTCTAATAGTTCAATTACAGGCCACTAATTTTGGTAGTTCAATTATAGTTTCGGCCCTTTGGGGGAAAGAAATGACAAATCATCCTGCTAATGTTATTACCTCTAGGTATAGCTTTAGTGCTGAGCTTTGTTGTGACTTCACTCTTCAAATTACCTCCTTCAGATTTGGCTGCAGGGGATACATTTTCCATATATTGTCTCACTGGCCATGACAGCCTGCAGGTTGGGACCACCCACTCATCTACACACACACGTATAACTAACACGAGCTAACCCGAGCTGAGAGAAGTCAACTATGGAGTCCTACTCATTGTTTGTACTGGGGTGGGGGGGTCGCGCATATAATGAACCACATGTGTGAGTCATGTCATGGATGTTCCTGTAACGTCTGTGCTGTTTTGTAGTGGATGGCCGATCATTCAACCTAATGAGGTCTCATTACAACAACAGAGCTATGTGACTGCTTCTTCATAACAAAATGTCCCGACATCATCACATCCTCTCAAGTCACTGTAACATACTATATGTAGCAATGGAACTTATTATTATTTTTATTTTGATTAATAAGTATGTCTATAAAATACGAAACTTTTATTTTCTCATTGTGTCCAAATTCAAGAGACATTCAGATTATTCAGTTTATTGTCATGTAAGAAAAGAAAAGAATATTACATCGTGACACTTCATTAGTGGGAACAAGAGCCCTAGAGATAAAAGAGTTGTGACTTTCAAAAATGATTAATTTCATGTCATTCATGTAGCCTTGAATTAGACCAAGAGGGTGACTGAGATTCATTGATTCAAGCTGATTTATCAGCAAAAACAGAACCAAATCAGTTTCAGTTTAAAAGCAATACATCAAAACAGTTTGCTTTCCGCCTTAATCTGATAGTTTTCTACCTGGGAGAAATAGGCGTGTCCTGGGGGCTTCTGGGTACTTCAGACGAGACTATTTTCCTGCGTTCCATGTCACATTCTACAATATATAGTCGTAGTTAATGTACCTATAACTGCTTACTATTGTGTCAGTCAAAGTGTACTATAATTTAAAGAAGTCATACTTTGAAATGATATAAATCAACTTTATTCTTCAGTGTGAGAAACCTTGGGAAAGATTTTTTTTATGGAAACTTACCATAAAATAACATTTGGTACTATGCCATAATTTAACAGTAACTGGAAACTTTTCTGCCTTCTTTTCTGCTTTTCTACATTGTATAAACTGCTGTATAATGAGTCTCCTCCATGTGAGAGTGTAGCAGGTTCTGTGTCAACGTGTTGAGGTTGGTAATCTCCCTGTGATGTTCACATATGCAGTAGACATGAGGTGCCTCTGTGAATTTCTCAACCGAATGCACACATCTACCTCTTATTTACTAGTACTTGATGTAGAGCTTGGTTTTGTTAAGATGTTAAGAGTTTTATCACCTGCTGTATAAAAACTGACATAATGTAATATTATTTCTAGATATTATGTTCACTCAGTCATTGGTGCAGAATGACTCACATTCATTTTATTTGCTGTTTACACTTTACGCATTTTATCTCTGCACGTCTAAAAATGCAAAAAAAAAAAAAATTAATTGAATGACATTTAATTTTTCTGAACTTGTACACCAGCAGTGGCTTTGAAGGCTGAGAATTTAAGCTTTGAGTTTCTGCTTGCCTGAGAGTGCTGACTTACTTTGATGTAGAACAGAAAAAAGGGTAAGAGAGGGAGATTAGAAGGAAAAGCAGGGAGGCATCAAGATAGAGAGGGAAGGGAGAGAGAGGAAGGGGAGAAATGGTGAAGAATCCACAGAAACAATGACAGTAATATAGAGAAAGTGAAACAGAGGCACCATCTAAAGCTCTAAACATTTTGGTGAAGGCGCTCCCTACCAGCAGTTAACAGGGTGTGATAACACTCTGCAGGCTAACAGCTACAGTGTAACATCGCCCTGGTTTGATCACCCTCGGGTATTGCACACACACTCAAACATCAAACCAACCTGACTCTTCACAAGTACAGCTCTCTCCAAAGATGCTGCGTGTTCCGATCAATAAAACTAAAATCTGACTTCTTCTCGTGCTCTTATAAAACGTACTTAGTATTAACAGACCTCTGCAGTAGCTGACACTGTATGCACTTGAATTTCAAATCCTTTGGCCTAAATATAGAAAGTAGCCCCGAGGGTTGAGAACCACTGCTCTTTAGTACATGTGGTATTATGTGCTGGAGTAATTTTATAACTCCATCATTGTCATTGTATAGCTGTCTCAGCAACAGTTTGGAGATTCAGTTCTCTGCAGAGTGACAGCCTGATGGTTCTGCTTTCACCAGCTGTGTAATAACAGGTGTCCAGATGATGATTGACATAACCTGCAACACAGTGCACACGCTGTATATTTTCCACCTGAGAGGAATTAAGAAAGGTTTCAAGTGTACTTTACACTCATGGTCGACAGATGTTGTAAACCACAGCAGGAGACCTGGGAGCTGCCTGATGTGAGTGCTGAGAACCAGGGCAAGGCTTATTAGAGACGTGAGGGCAGTGAGTGAACGACTGCCAGTAAAGGTGCCACTCACTGGGTGTCACTCTCACCATAGATAAAGACCACTGAGCCGGATGTGTCAATCTCTGCTTCTGGAGAGACTCGCCAGCTTTCACCAACAGATACATTACTGCCTAACACTCTCATGTCACTGAAAAAGTACATGCACATCGGCCACAGTATGTGAGCAAACAAAGGACAAAGAAAACATTCAGCCTTTAGTGACACCATACAATAATACAACGCCAGCAGTGACCCACATATCTGGATATTTGTTCATTAGATAGGTATTCAGTTTTCTATTTTTCTATTCGCATATTCTTTTTTTCAACTTAAGGCAAAATATTGGTAATAATTGAATGATAATTGTGCTGCTAATTTAAAATGAAATGTGATACTATTCCTCTTTGACATCCTTCTGTGAAAGTGTGAGCCCTTTAAACCACAGCAAGACCGAGGCTGAATATCAAATTTGCCATTTGAAGCTGCTGTAACGTGGTGGCAGCATGAATGGAAAAGGAGCAACAGACTGTTTGAGGGACATGACAGTTCACTCTGGTCCACTTGCAAAACAGCAAAACAGTGACAGCTGCTCTGAACACTGTCTTTTATGATGGTGCTATCCAGACACTTAAACCATGCCTGGCCCTTTCTTTCAGACATAATAACAAATAACATGAAGAATGTAGAGGCATAGCTTAGGGGTTAATGAGCCGGCCATGTTATTTTTACTGACTGTGATGTAAATTGTTCATGTATAAAAAATGTCTTCTTAATTATTACCACGTAAAAAAATAAAGAAAACACTTAATGGCAGCTTGTTTTCCTTAATGTGAAAGGGTAACACAACTATTAAGATGCAGCTCAGGTGGTAGAGTGGCCTGGTCATTAGTTGCAGTGTTCGATCGCTGACTCGTTCTGTAAGTAAGCAATGAGATTCCAAAATTCAATCCCAAAAGAAATGTCACTTTGAACCGGCACATAAGCATCTGCCAAATTAATGCAACATAATACACTCGAGCGTCTCTAACAGACATTGTATTGCTGCTTTTTTAAAAACAAATTACCATATAAATTTTAATCTATATCTCAAACTCCAATAGTTAATAACCATTAGTTGGTGGTAATCTACACTTTCAGTCTCTATTTTACATCCTCATTCGCCCATCAGTGTCTGCACAGGATATGTGAACCATAGTGATGATGTGCTACTAGTAGTGATACATTCTTTTTGGTCCAGTCCACAATCCCCACAACCACCTCCTGTGTGGACCTATGCAGATCCTGAAGCATCATGGGGCATTTTAATATCCTTATTTTTAAACATCGGCTTTACTAAATCATGAAAATGTAAATAAACGTAACATGATGATGTAAATGTACCTACATACACATATACTGGAGAAGCATACTGTGGGATTTAGCTGATACAAAAACAAGTCCTGCACCAAAATGTTTTTCCTCAATTCCTCCACTCGCTCTCTCTTTTCTTATCTCAGTCACAACAAATGGAGGTTCACTGATGAATGTAAATCACTGCGCTCCCCTGCTCCATGCAATTAGAACAAATTCAACCTTTTTCTGCCTGTTTGGGATTAAATACCCACAAGTCTCTCTCTCTCTCTCTCTCTCTCTCTGTCTATAAGAGCCGCTCCTCAGCCTGATGCAAAACCATGAAAACCACAACATTATGTGACAATTCTTCTGCTCTTATCTTTGTATCTTTTATCTCTTGCTGATTTGTAGTCCCTAAACACAAAAAACCCTACATGATGAAGTGCTGTTTCATGAACGGTGGCACCAGAGCTTCGTCCAATATGTTCAGCTACTAAAAACAACGCGTTTGTTTGAACCTCTACACTACCAGTGAATTTCAAATATTAAAGGTTATCTCAAACTTTCTGAGGCAACCATGTCAAAAATTTGCCTTAAAGATTTTTTTGGGGGGGGGGGTGTGGCAAATTAAAATTAAATTGTGCATGTATACAGGGGACCATTACAACAGGAAGTACCTATTGTGGTACTAGTGTGTTTCCTGCACTACCACTAAATAAAGTCTAATACATTTTAATATCGTACACCTAGGCCTGACTGAGTATTTGTTCTATGATTTTATGCCATAACTGAGACATCTGTCAGCATTAATATGTTCAATCCCATTGGCACCCATTTGATGTTCTGATTTTAAACCAACACAGACAGCTGCTGTGATTGGCACATAAACAGAATAACACACACAACAGCGCATCACTCAATCTGATCAATGCTTGTTTTTCAAAGGTTGCAGGGAACACATTTTTTTGTTAGTCAGTGATCACAACATGTCCTCTAAACTAAAAGAAATATGCTGTTTGTCATTTTCTTTCAACACAATAAGTTTGAGTGTTCCCTATCTCTAAAAACACCCTAAAAAAGGACTTCACGTGGAGCCTTCCAGTCTGCCCTCTCGCTGCTATCAAAAATAAAGGTTACAACTTCAAATCATTTTTTAAATTTCTACCAAGCAGAATATTTTAATATTAATAATATGGCAAATAAAAATGAGAAAGAGATCCCTATCTTTAACGTACCATAAATGGTTAAAAAATTTGCAGCAGTAGAGACTGTGAAACATGCATGTGTGACATGCCCACTGTAGCCTGTCTACCCAGCAGCAGACACAGTTAGTGATTAGCTGGGGAATAAACTGGTGCATTTAACTGCTAAAGAGTCAGATCTTTGCCAAGAAGTTGCAAATCAAAATAGAAACAGCTAAAAGAGTGACTACTGAATGCACATTTCCTCACAAGTGTAAATGAATGCTACTGTTTTGCCATATCTCCTAGATGAGTAAGCACCTGTTTCCTAACATGTTCACTGAATTAACTGTATTAAACAGTGTTGTAATAGACACCGTGGTTTCGGTTAAAAACACTTTTCATTTGATTAGGGGACGGTAATCACCGACTGTGTTTGAATGCACTCATACTACAAAGGTTACTTGCAGAAACCAGGTTTCTTGATTAATTGTGTAACACGTTTACATACGTTAAAGAATGTTGTGCAGCAGATTAATTATCGGATCTCTCCTCTACCTTTGGTTCAGAGGTTTGAACTGAATTTAGGCAGGAGAGACTTGACCACGTTTTTTTCTATGTTTGAGACACACAGCAGACAGTGACAAAATTCAAACACTGACAATTACTAACAGATAATATTCTGTTAGTTTGAAATTTAATACTTTTCATGTGATGGAACTTTTGTTAAAAAAAGTCCGTTCCCTTCCCACAGACAAGAAGAACAATTTAAAAAAATATTTTTGTCAGGTAAAGATGCAGATAAGTAACTGACTAATGATGTTGTTTCCCAGGTTGGGAATGTCTCTGTGATAAATACTGTCTGATGAGTTACCTAAACTAGCGTTGTATTATCGTATGGTGTCACAAAAGGCTGATCTAGTTCCATTTGAAACATATACCATCTTTACGTAATAAGATTAGCTGGTAATTAGGCTTCAAATGCTGGAATGTTAAAAGGCCTGGTAGTTGTCGACAGGGAGAAGCCAAGTGAGGCTCCCAAAGCCTTCTGACAACCTGTTGCAACCAAGTGCAATGCAGAGACGTCTCCTGTGATCTCCAAAATTACTCATCCTGTCCACGCACAGCACAGCCACTGATAAAACAAATTCATTATATGAGGAGAAAGACACGGAGAGAGAGAGGGGAAAAGAAAGCACAGAGGAAAATGGAGAGAGGAGGGTAGGAAGGCTAATATAGACCATTTGAAAGTCACAATTAAAATTTTTGAAATTTATCAGGACAAAATGTAAGCGCAAAAAAAGCTATTTAAGAGAACGATGCAAGAAAAGAACATGAATCGAAGACAGAGATGGGAAAAGGATGAAAGGTAGATGTGATGGGAGCAGCTGTCCTTGACCTTGACTCCTAATTCCTTACTTGTCAGTATGTTTGGATGGATTTTCTTCAATACATCTAAGAGCTTTCTGGATGTTACGACTTGTTTTTGGGGTTAAGATTTGACTTTAGTTAAGGCTTGGATCAGTTTGACGGCGCTGGGGCGGCACCCCCCACCTGTCTCCCATGCAGAAGAAAATAGGAATCACATAAAACAGAAAAACATTCAAATTTAAATAAACGATCTATACATTGTGGCAGCACCGTGATGTCGCCTTCTGTCTTCTTGTGTGGAGTTCGTAGCAGCCCTGCAACCCTTACGAGGACAAGCAGTTGAGAAAATGGATGCTGCCTAATGAAGGTCTGTGGATAGTATAATGCAGTTTAATGAGATGACTTAATGAGGAGAGGGACAAAAAGTGACACATTTTGTCTAAGATGATAGACTGCATTATATTCTGAGGCGATGAAAGTGAACAGCTGGGATCTGGCGGATCCCTGGATGCAGCAGTACCTGCAGACTGTGTGTAAGGGGACATCTGAGATAGTGCAGAATGAGCTGCTTGACCGCATGTTCTCTGTTTAAGTAGAGATGCTTCACTTAGAAATAGTAAAAGACTGAAAACAGTGAATTTTTATGTTAATAATAAAACCTTTTAAAGCAGAGTGGTGCATGATAATGGTAACCAAAACATCTTTTCTCTAATCCTAACCTCTTACTCTCACTTTTCTTACCTAAGCCCAAACTCTGGGGACTTTGGTCCTAAACTCAGGCTTGTCAAATTTCAAGCTTGTCAGTCCTGCACAGTAAACACCCTCCATGCACCCCATCCACCTCTTTGCATTAATAAATGTGCATGTCATTCAGTACGTGACAGTTATGTTCTGAGATTGTCAGACAGGGTTGTACTGCGAGCACTATGCTACTGATCCCTTCTCACAGCACTGACATAAATTATTTAGCTCCATGAACTTGTAACTACTGTACAGTGTTCTCTGTTGCTGTACACAAGCTGTGTGAGGAAGAATTATACAGACAATAATGAGCACAGGTAAACACACATCCCTGTTGCTACTGTTCAGCTGAGATTTTAACACATGATGAGAATAAATAAGATGGAAATTCACTCTCTGTCTCCTTGAAACAAGTAAATAGTACTAAAATTGCTTCCCAACCATGTTTTAAAGTAGTAATTACTGCATAGATTAAGTACTGTACTACTTTTCAGTGGACAAATTCACATTATATCTTATTATCAGACTTGGTCTGACCACTGCTTTTCTCAACTTTAACCTGAACTTTTCTCACCAAATCTGCAGTCTGAAACAAATTGATAATAATTAAGATTAATTTAAATAATACTTTTAGTCAGTTAGAGTTAGAAATTGAACATCTACAGCCATTTCAACTAACTCACTACCTTAGACGTTGCCACAGTTTTCAGAAATTGTCTTCGCTGACGGAGGAGCAGCTCTGGGCTTTGTTGTTTCGTGTCATCAGACATCAGAGTGAACTGTCTTGAATTTAACTTTGAGTGACAGGTGATCATGTTCTCAGACAGTACCTATTTCCCTGTCAAAGAACTCAGGTCTGACACACAACAGATTATTTTAGTTCGGATTTATTCCCTTTTGCATCTGTTGGGCTTTTATAGGGTTAAATGTACGGCAAAGCCAGGAAAACAGGAACATCAGTCAAATGCCAGCTGCCACAGTATCTCACAGAGTGAAAGAGATAGAAAGAGAGAAAGAAAGAGCGTTTCAGAAAGAGGATGGGTAAAGTAATCATTAGCATGTCTGCTGTTTTCGTGCCGTCTAAATCTGTTCAGTCTGTCGGTGCACAAACCAACTCTAACAAGGAGCTAAAAACATTGTTATGTATTTTAGGGTAGGGAGGTTGGTTAAAACTGACAGCAGATGCAACATTTTGTTGAGATTCTTTGCTCCTGTTGCTGTTCATGCTTCTCAGCATCAACTGTGGAACTTTTTGACATATGGAGCAATTCTGATGCAGCGACAGTGCCCAGATGAGACAGACACTCCCATCTATGTCATTTTTGAAACTGATCACTGAGATATTATCTGCAAAAACGACTTTTCATGATATGAATGCATGTACATTCTGCATATTAAACGTGAAAATAACCTCCTGAGAGGCTCAAGAATAAGTGTCACAGTGGAAAAAACCTAAAGAATGTAATACAGAAAATGTATTAATGTATTATGTAATAGTAATGTGAATGTGATAATAGGTCAGTATGGCATTTGCAGTTTATTATTGTAGTTTATTTCTTAATTTTGTTGTCTTATTTGAATTGGTCATAATTGCAAAAGGGGGCATTACAAAGACAGTCCATTATCCCCTCATGAACAACAACCAAGCCTAATGGGATACGTGGTGCATGCAGGATGAAATGAGGGGACTCATAAAAACCACAAACTGGGAACGGCTACAATAGGATGAGAAGACAGAGTGCACCCTTGGCTCTAACAATCGTGTCAGCTGCAACAGATTAGCAAGGACCTTCATATCACTGTACAGTTACCAGTTGGCCAAACAGGTCTGTGAGATAATTTGCAACTCTGTCTTACAAGACGTCCTCATACACGTCTGCACAAAGGACATCTATTTAACGATAGAGAGGGTGTATAATTGTAGTAATCAATCAAGAAGTGGTGAATCAGTTTTTATCAACGCAGAGTGCTATGTCTCCATAACAAAAGAAGTTTTATTTTGTCTCAAGGGATACAATGACAGTTTACTTATACAAAGTATTTTCTTTTTTCCCCAGCTGGATAAATCACTCCATAAGAGAGCCAGAGCAAAGCAATCCATTTAACCATAGGTTTTACTATTGACCACCTGACAGAGAGTCTTTCATCCCCAAGAGACATTTATAATAAACACGTTGAAACCTTAAGCCATGTGTACGATTTAAAAACTATGAGACACCCAAAATGTTAGGGGGAAAATATTTACTTTAAGGAGTGTGGACCATGTATGAAGGATGGTTTCAGACTCTGCGTGCCTCTAGGTTCCATTGTTTGCACTGAAAACAATTGCTGTAATCTCCCTAAACACAGGCAAAGAGGCTATTATCATTGAAGACCAGCACGCCTAATGTATCCTCACAGACACGCATGTGCACGAAGGCACGTACAAACACACACAGCTTGTGACTTAACAATAGATTTGGAAGACCTCATTAGTCCCTAGAGTCAGAGTTGAGTGTGTGCCAGGGCCAACTCTGTTGTCCTATTGTGTGAATACAAATACGTGCAAGGATTGAATTAATGGATAAAAAAATAATGCAAATAGTTTGCTACATAATGGGCCCACCTGCATCTGTCACTGATTCATTATAACAGAACAGTGTAAAGAAGAATAAAGCCAGAGGTGTTGCGACCTATTAGGCCAGCGTGTATGGCTGCATCAGCTCCACTGAGACTGTGGAATAGTACGGTTTAAAGATCAAATACCATAAAAAACGTGCTCAGTGTTATTTTCCACGGAAATCTAATTGCTCAGTGGCAAGATTTCCAGAAATCAAGTGGTGTTCCCAGAACAAAAGCCTGGAGTGAAGGACCACAGGAGGATGTGGAGCACAACAGATTAGACATAATTGTGAACTGATAAGAAATGGACTGAAAACAATTGAGTTACAGATGATGGAAAAATCACTCACTCGCTCTTTTACAAAGGTACGTACACAAGCATGTGCAGGCAGCTCATACGACCCTGTCCCTCGCGACTCTATAGGCTTCATGTCCCACACTGCTTTTTCACTCTCCCATCTGAGAGCATCTTTATTGTCCACCAAGCAGCGCTGGGATCGTACAGTTCCAACACCAGTGTTGCAAACAACAGTAATACAGTTGTACACGTAAAAACAGTAAAACTTGACTTTTTCACTCTGTATATTTAATGGATATGTTCAATATAGACATAAAAGACCGTGATTAGCACCCACTGACCTACACTTTTGCCAGTTCAAACATCTGAAATCACTGATGGGAGATTATTTGTTGCTGTGCGGCAGCTACAGTGAAACTTTTGTCCGTTTAAGTGCTCTCTCCAAGTTGTCAACAGTACTTTGTCAAAGAGTACAGACAGAAGTGAAAGGACACATCACTCTACCACCACTACTATACTATGCTTTTGTACCTCAACAGAGAGACTAATCTTCTCCAGAGAAATGATCAGTTTAGTCCTTGCTCCAAAGCAATTCTTCGAGCTGATTAAAGCTACAATCTGCACATGGTGTGACTCAAGCTGGTGGTTCCCAAAATAAATAAATAACAATAAAACAAATAGATACTCTATTCATCCCCTTGGGGGAATTTCTTGTGGACAGACCACCTCCTTTAAGGTGCTAAGGCTGAGGGTATTGGTGTGACTGATAATTAAACCGACCGCTTGAAAATGAGAAGGATTAGAAAGGTGAGCCTTGATGTAAAACCTTTACAAGGGAATATCTTAGTTTGATCCTACAAAATAAATATAAGAACAACACATATTTCAGTTGGGAATATTAATCAGAATAGGTTTATTAAAACTATTGATACAGTTTGGAGCAAACAAAAAAAAAGGTAGCATCTCTGGCTCGGCGCCCAAACAGCTACAGTTGCACTAAAAACCGCAATTCACCTCCACTCTTCCCTCTCACTCTCACCACCTCATTTTCACCTCCTGCTATCGCACTTTAATCTAGTCATTCATCTGCAACTACCCCCTGACCCAGCATCCTTTATGACTGGGGCACTGTCCCTCGTCTCTTTTAGACTGCTTTTGTCAGAAGTGATCATCCTTCTCTTTCCCTCGGCTTTTATACAGTATGTTAAGAGAAATATATAAGCAGCTGGTTGCCATGCCAACAGAGTCCACCACATTTATCCTTAGTTAGTGTGTGTGTGTGTGTGTGTGTGTGTGTGTGTGTGTGTGTGTGTGTGTGTGTGTGTGTGTGTGTGAAACTGTCAGTGAACATGCAGAGGAAGAATAAAGGCAGGAGGAGAACGAGCCAAGCGAATGAGGGGAAACGTAGATTTCCTCAAAAACTGTGTTAAACATCCAAAGATCTCTAATGATGTAGTCCCCCCACCCCACCCCCACCACTCACACATATGCACTTACATGCTCTATTTCTGCAGCAGTGGATTTGCAAGACTCTAACACACTTATCTTCTCCTCTTGTCACTCTCAAGTTTGTGGCCTCTGTCCCTTTGTCAGCTGTACAATGTGGTGATTATATGTTGAGCAAAACCTCCCTTCTTCACACCCACGCAAGTCTGGTTAGTTCATAACCTTCTCTCGCTTGTTTATTGTCTAGTTCTCACCTTAACGTCGCCTCATTGTTGTTTGCCTCTCTTTATCATTATCTCAACTTCTATGACATTCTTTGTCCACTACATATGTACATAAAGCAGATGAGAATGTCAGACGGTCTCTAAACCATGACAAACAATCTTAAAAACCACTGAAGGAATTACCCTGCTGTTTAATGTAATAGTCAATGGTGAATTGGAGCTTTTATTTAATTCTTTACCTAGACCAGAATAAAATGGCCTTGATTCAAATGTGAAGCAACAAGTAATGTCAGCAGATCTAATATAACAGTCTGATCTAAGGCTCCCGCTTATTGCAATTCATCAAACAGCGTTTTATACAAAACTCCGATCACATGTGCAACTCTATGAGCAGAATCTATCGTGCACAGTAAGTCTATACCTGGTTAAAATGTATTAATGTGGCAGGACAAAGTAAAACTGATAATAACTAATGTAATACAGGAAGAAACAATCAGTCCTGGATAAGTATCTACATTTGTTTAGTGGGCTTTTTTCTTATCTAATTTATTATTTATAATTTAAACAGGTCATAAACTTTGAAGTACCAGTGTATTATTTAATTATCACTTCTATTAAATGCATCATATAATAGTACATTTTATAGCAAAACCATTTCAATGCAATAGGTGCACCTATTAAACGGCAGTGCTTGAATAAAACAATTAAAAAATAATAATTTATAAAAACAGAGCTATGTTGTCGGGAGCTATATGCTCCTGGTAGGGTCTCCCAGGGCAAACAGGTCAGAGGTGAAGATCCAGAC
>JAUMTR010000001.1:11698999-11728152 GCA_032270685.1 Microctenopoma stevenorrisi
ATAGGGAGGTCTGGGTTTCCCTACTTAGGCTACTGCCCCCGCGACCCGATCCCGGACCAAGCGGAAGATAATGGATGAATGGATGGACGAATTTATAAAAAAAAAAATCAAAATGTTCTTCTTCTTGGAAGCCAGTAGTTCACTTAGATTTCTGTTTCTGAACACATCAAAAAGCAATAGGTTTTTAAATACAACATTTCATGTGAAAATCAACCTGAACATGAATGTAAATGTGCATTTTCTGAAATGCTGTAAATTAAGTAATGTTTGTTTTAGAAAACTTTTAAATAATATGAATCCACTAACTTTAAAGCTTTAAACCAAATGGAGTTACAACAAAATCCATTCAATGATGAAGACCATGAGATGTAGCAGCGAGTTCTGAAACAAGGCCAGCAAATGCTTTTCACATTTCACACTAAATATCTAAAACTCGCTGGAACAATATCAATTACACTAAACCAAATATGCTTTGAAAACCAACACGGGTTACCAATGCGATACACGAAACAGACAGACAACTGCAGAGAAGTTTTGCCTTCCACATAGCTTTCTCCGGGAGCTAGACTGTATCAATAAACCACTAAAAACCAGGCTGGATTCTTTCATTCTTCTGTGGGGGACTTAAACACTGCTAAGCCTATTATCACAACATTATTTACAGATACATTTTAATACCATTGTTCTATTTCAGGATCATAGATTCTCTACATGGAGCCTAGTTTGTGCTAAATCTCACGCAACTCAGTCCCACAGCGATGGTTTGTGATTTCCTATGTACTTCTTTGTTTCACACCGTGAGGCCTTTTAGAGTGGAGTCGGATAACTGCCAGCGTGTTCAGTATGACGTCAGGCTCACAGAGGAGATCAATTAACGGCATAATCAATCAGCAGAGAGGCTTGGTTTGAATCAGAAGTAGATCCGTGTGGTAGAAGGTTGATGCATCTTAAAAATGCGTGATAAAGAAAGTTCTTATTGTCCTCTTAGTTCCATAATAATCCTAAAACGGCACAACACCGAAACTAGATATTTATAATAAATACAACTGATGCCTTTCAAAAGATTTGACACCCCAAGAGGTGGATGATTAGAAATACAGTGGCTCCTTCCTGATTATTATTTTTATAAACTTAAAAGATTAATCAACAAACTTTAATAAGACACAAAGTTTGTAAATACAGAACCACTGTTTTAAAATGATTTATTTTATTAAGGGAAAAATTCTGCATAAACTTGCATGGCCCTACTTGAAAAATTATTAGAGCAGTCTGTGACCATTGAGAAACCCTCCAATGAGCTGAATTAAAACTATTCTGCAAAGAAAAGTGGATCAGATTTCCTTCACAGCTATGTGGCAATTACTTTTTCACATAACACCAAGCAGGTTTGGACTGATTATTTTTTCCCTTAATAAATGAAATCATTATTTAAAAACTGCATTTAGTAATTCCTCAGATTATCTTTGTGTGATATTAAGATGTCATGGATAATCTGAAACCTTTAAGTTTTACAAATATGTAACAAGTAATCTTATTTCTAAATAGAAAAAAAATACCATCCAAAAAATTACTGTGATGAATACTGAAAAAAAATCATCCAGTGATGTTGATGGTGTCAGGTTATTTATGGTTCATAGGATTTGTCCTTTTTCCCCAAATAAGTTGAAGAGTTTTCCTACCTTAGCTGCCATGACCATGGAAGACCCTCCTCTGATTCCTAGGATGGGGATATGAGTCTGGGCAGAGATGAAGTCCAGGATCTGAGCGATGGCCTCCTGGTCTGTGTCGTCACCAAAAACCACACCTTGCAGAGAGTTCCTCATCATTTGTGTGCAGATCTGATTGATGATACTCTTGGGATCAGTCTCGTTCATAGTGACCACCTCAACTTTGGGAGGGTAAGGGATGTGGAGGAAGTCCTCTTTCTCAAGTCCAGCTCCCAGAGCTACTTCACTAGAGTTGCCCACCAGGATGACAGCAATACTGAGTGAGCTGATCAGTTTGGGATTGATCGGGGGAAGTGGTGGTGACCCTGGGGAATACTGAGGAGGGATGACAACGCCCCTCTGCGTGCTGCCTCCCCTCTGGCCTCCATGTCCCCCTGGGGCACCTCCGGGTCCTGTACCTGGACCTCCACCTCTGCGAGACTCGCAGACAGGCAGGAGCAGAATGGAGAGGAGAACCAGAGAGAAAGATAAGGAGAGGAAGGGGAGTGTCAGTCGAGGTTGAGGATGAGGAAGCTGGGATGGCTTGCCTGGAGTAGGAGTGGGGTGATGGGGGGAGCAGCAGGGGGAGACAAAACGCTTGTCCTCGAGATGGGAAGGAGAAGGGTGGAGGCTGACAAGCATTGTGGAGAAGTGTAAATGCCGTCCCTGGAGCGAAGGAGAGAAAAACAGAAACAGACAGAAGTGATAAATTCAACATTGAAATGATGCAGAAGAGTTTAGATTTGTATTGTAGATTGAAACATAGACAAATTCAAGTGTGCCAATCTACTGGAGCCAAAAAAAACCTTTATAAATCACTGAGGATTATTCTGTTTTTATTTGGACGTGTTAGCACAGAAATGTGATCATTGCTTGTGTCTTATCCTTTCAAGTTGCTTTGGATAAAAGCGACTGCAAAGTAAAGTAAAGTAAAATAGTTTTTTTTAAGTTTTTCTAAAACATAAGTAAATTATGCTTGTTTAATTTTTATATGCATTAACCATAATTTAAACCTTGGAGAATAATGTTGGGATTGTCATCTGTTAACATCTGTCGTTTGCAAGAACAAAAGGAAAGTGAAATAGTTAAACTATGGCATTTTAACTGAACCGGTTAATTCAAGCTTGTTCTCTTTTCTGTTTTCTTACAGTCCTTTTGTACTTTTTTATTCTAATTTAATGGATTCACATTTGGGAGATAACATTTCACTAAACAGAAACAGAAAATCGCCTATGGCTTGATTTTATGAATGACACTTATGAAAAATACATTTTAAAATCTATTATCTGTACAATTCTTGCAGATGATTCAACCCTTTAATTGCATACCCAACTACTTGACCCAAATAGCTGTAAGCGCTCATAGAGAATCAAGTGACAACGCCAAATGCATTATACTGTGCTGTGACTTCCTTGGAGGAGCCCTGTGGCACACATGAAAGACAGAGCAGCAAAGTAGAAAGTGAGTTTTGTCTTTGTGCATGTGTGTCTGGGTGTGTTTGAGAGAGTCAGGACCACAATGGCTGCATTTTGACAGATTGACAGTCTCACGGCTTCATGGACTAGCTGCCAGGCTAAGTGACCATTACACTCAGCCCAGACTCAACTGAGTGTCTCTCTCTCGGTTCTGTCTCTCCAACACCCCCCTCCCACTCCTAGTACTTCCATGGCTTATTTTTCCTTTCACCCTACAAACCAGTTTTATCTCTGCTGCTTTCTCCAACGTTTAGAGATACCTTCCCTGCTCTCTGAAGTCAGCGCAACCTGGTATTTGCTATTACTGCTGTTAATTCCTGTTCCTTCTTTAGCAAGCATTCAACGAGCAGTGGAGTATAGTAAAGAAATGATTGTTGGAAGTGGAGAGAAGAAAGAAAGGTGGAGTGAAAGATGTAAGCAAAGGGATGAGACAGGCAGGGAGAAACACAATTAGTCAAGGCCTGATGTGAAAATTGTGCTTTCGTATGTGTGTGTGTTATACTTACAAGTGTATCAGGAGAACAAATTTGGGCACATTTTCTGCATAGATAAAGAATCAGGAATAAGGAATCTTAATGAGACGACGTTCATGCTCGTATTCTAAATTAAGCACCTGTGCAGCTGAGGGATAAATTAAGAGCAGAGTAAAAGACTTCTCCCTATTTTTCACTCCCACAACACCTTTACTAATCTTTTTGTTTATCGGGCACCCTGGGCGCTGTGGAGCTGATCCAGTCAGCACCAAAAAAAAAAACAAAAGTCCAAAGAGAAACAAGTGAGAAAGAAAAAAAGTTGTGAGAAGTGAAATCTGACCGAAAGTGGCGACGGAAAGCGAGGAGTAGTCTGTAAACCAGGGCAAGCACAGAGAGAGGAGGCCAAACAGTGTGGAAGATCAGAAGAAGAAACAGTTTGTCTAAAAGGTCTAATTACCAGAGGTTTGTCAGGCTTAATTGCAGGTGCACATGGTAATTGTAAACCAGCTGAATTCTCCATGAAGATGCCACAGAGAAAGAGAGGGAGAAAGAGATACCAATAGAGAAAGAGAGAGAGGGAGGAGGAGGAAGCGAGTGGGAGGAAGGCAGCAGAGAGAAGAAGAGAGAGAAGAGTGGGGCGAGCAAGAGAATAAATAGAGACATACACAAAAGATATGGAGGTGGAGGAAGGAACAGCAATAAGAAAAGGAGGGAGGGAGTGAGGTGTGGAGGGGCCACAGCTGAAGGAAGAAAGATGAAAGAGAACATGATTAGTACAAGATGATACAAGAAAAGCCAAGGTTGGAGATGAGGTTAAATAAAGCTTAAGCAAGAAAATGCTTAAAAACTAAACAATTAATAAACTGGCTGAGAGGGGACCTGTTTAAAAATAATTCAAGAAGTGTGACAGTAAATGACAGAGCAGAGAGAGACAAAGACCCAATTGGATATGTGTCTCTGTATAACAGCAGTGCTTGGTTTCCATAGTAACAATTCAAATATGCCTCCATATAATACCCTGATGGACAGGACGATACACACAACTCACACACTTGCACCAATTCATGCAGTGCACTAAATGCATTGTGCCTTCTCCAAATAATACAGTTTACTTTTAGCAAAACTGGCACCTCATGCTGCATCAACTGTGACAAAAATAAAACACTTGCAATATTAAAATATATAGCTCAAACGTGTGCAAGCACGCCCACATACAGCCAATGAGGTAAGTTACTGCACTCCTGCAGATGGAGATAATCCAGTGCTCCGCCTTTTAGTGTACCTCACATTAAAAATTAGTCTCCAAAAGAGCTACAGGCAAAGAAACAGAAATAACATGATTGAAGGAGCATTTAACAGACTGAGCAGGAGCTGCTGTGACATTTGGTGTAATCAGACGTTCATGCAACAATCTTCCCTTTTATTAACGGCCCCCAATTAATAGTATTTAAGCAGAGGGTTTGTGGAGAGTGGATCATTTACTCTGATAGAACAGAAGTAAACCATCTAACGCTGTGTCAGCGAACCTAAGCTGACATATGAATTTATATGCTTGTGTGCCCATGACAGCACTTACGCAGCAATTACAATAACATATGCAGTGCAGGGAAAATATTGATGAGTGGCGATGAATGGCTGCACAAACACCCACATGTATGCATTGCTAATTTCCTGCAGACATGTCCAACCTTGTACAAAATGTTCTGATACAGACACACATGCCTGAACACAGAGATGGTTTGACTGTGCGCTTCAGGTCAAACACTGTTTGATCCATGCATTTAGACTTATGTGCATCCTTACCCGCCTCAACATACACAAATGCAAATACACTAACATATTCTTGTCCATACTTCACACTCTGGGTTGAGCTATATCATGCTAATAGGACTAAAACATCAGTCATATCACTTTTAACATTTACAAAGAGAATTGATCACAGTACTCTGTCAAATGGCACAAACCACCAATGGAATAACCAGAGCTACTTAAGACACATAACACTCACACACTCACTCTCAAGGTTTTCCAATCTATCACCGATGGCCCAACGTTATCAATCAAGACGTGAACTGCCTCGATCAACTCATCCCCCATCATTTCCCACAGCAATGAATATGTGCAGACACTCCTCCTGAATTTTGCAGCGTATTATGTATATGCTGCAGAGGCTCAGAGCAGCATTAAAACTGAATCTGCCACGCTATTTAAAACACACGTAGGCCTTCATTATCAGGCTCTACTATATCCCTGGAGACTTGGTGTGGTGGGCTGCACTGCATAGCATTTGAAAGACACTGTGGGTAATATAAGTTGACAGGCGTATCTATTAAGGAGCCCATTTACATAGTTGGTGGTCAGTTACAGGTAAGAGTGGTGCTTTTGTCAACTCCACTAAAGCATTGCTTCAGACATGATTTATAAATAATAACAAACCTTACTAAACACGGTGTATTTGTTCATTATTAAAGCCATCTTAGACACTACTTGTGCTTTAATAAATGTGTAGAGTTGGTCTGACCTGAAAAACACAGAGAAGTCATTCAGAGCTGAGTGCTTTTGTTTCATTTAAAAGTCTGAACATCCCCTGGAGAACCGCAATAGCAGGTGACAATGTTTGACATTTCTGTTTACTATTACAACTCCAATACACCATCAATAATTCAGAAACCTGCTAGATGTTATTGACTAGAGTGTGGGTGCCTGTTTTTTCTACAAATCTATCCAACCTGTTTCCACAGTGACATATGTTCTGATGTTACTAAGTGATTCTCAGCAAGTAACCAGCCGGTGCAAACATTGTGATGAAGGTGGAGCCTGGAGAGGAAAGGGACATTAACTTTAGTCTGAACAGGTTTGTTGTCTTTTTATTTCAATGTTTTCTCTTCGATCAACATAATGCTGCAGGTTTAAAACTGTTTTGGCATTTATTAAATGTGTGGCTTGCAGTGATGGACACACAGCGAATTATCATCTGAATTAGTCTTTCTCCTCTGGTCTACGTAGAGTTTTTCAGCGCTTTGCTCTGTTTTGTTTTTTTGGCTCTGCGCTCTGAAATATTTTTTCAGTTAAAGACTGCTTATCAAGGAGCAAAATATTTCCCCAGAAAGTTGGTGACAACTAAAAAAAGAAAAGTAAATATAATACTTGTGCCTGACAGCCAAAAACACGGCTCATCACGTCTTGTACTAACAACAGACAAACAGAGGAAAGAGAATATGTCTTAAATATACTGAACACTTTAGATATGCTGACTTCTGACTTTTTAAGATTTATATGAGACTCAGATAAACATTTTTTAAACAGAACAAGGGTTTTACGTTGGTCATGATTTCTGCGTGCAGTCAAGCTCCAGGTAAAATTCGATATGGCCATCTCTAACAGAAAAATACATATAAGCGCGCCTATATTGGCTATTTATTGAGTTGTATTAAAACAATTCCTTTATGTGCCCTGTGTTTATATCACACAAGCCCCTCTACTGGCCTTGGACTGAATTCTGTATTCTGTAAGGGCTTTGTTTTTCAGCGGCTGAATAAAAATCAAAATGCTGCTCCCACGTAGACAACCAAATGTCTTTCTAACAAAATAAAAGCTTGTGCTCAAATGGAGGACAGTACCTCCAGCACCAAAAAACAGGGGTGCTGTCTGAAATGAATGACGCTTACGCTGATCCGTGAGTCAGAGCAGTGTGACTCTGTGTGCGTTCAGTCAGGTAATCAGACATCATGCTGCTATAATGACTCCCCTGCAGGAGTGGTGGAAGCCAACACAAGTTCTATTTACATCCTCTGTAATTATTCAATTCACTCCCAGAAAGTCAGCTGTCAGTGTGACTTGAATGTTTCTTCCAACATACTGACTTTCCAACATACCGTCACAGTCACAACTGAATAAAAACACACAAACTGTGCTGCTGTTGAACAACAGATGACTAACAGTTATATTAAATTGTGCACAAAAGTGCCAAAACCATCTCTCAATATTCCCCGCCCTGTCAATCAGCCCCAGGCACATTTGTTCCTCCTCAAGACGCACATTTATAAAAGTGGGTCACAGGTATAGAGTTTTATTGTTATTCAAATGAGAGCATATGAGTATTTGTAGTTGTGGACTAATTAATATTGGTAGCTCTAATTATTGCAGGATAATGGTTTATGTGCAGTGACTAAACTGTAGTGCCTATTTTCATCATTGTGAAGGAAAATGTCAACAGTTTTTGGACAATGATGGAGATTCATCGCACAGAGCAAAAAAAAAAAAACTATCCAGGCTTTGATTACACAGACAATAATAGTTAGTTGGCTCAATTCATTGTTAATGTTGGCTTATTTAAGGGATTTGTTGACAATGACAAAGACACGGAATATCAAAGAGATTATCCTTTAAATCATTCTGATATTTTTGGATGCTTTAGTAACAGTGGGTGGGAGAGGAGAGGAGACGGGAGGAGAGGAGAGGAGAGGAATGAGGGGAAATATGTACAGTAGATCTTATCATTAGGAAAGCTGTACAAACAAGAAAAAACAACATCAGAGGAATATAAAATATAAAGTATTAGTAAAATAAGGCACATTCTGCGTCATCATGACAACATCGAACAAGTAGACTTATTCATCTTCAAATACAGTCTGTTGAATAATCTGTCTACTGTCTCGCAGAAGGAACGGAACCACTAGTTTACTCGAGAGCGCTTACATATTTCATCAAGTACACTTTAGTTTGGTCAAGAATCCTCTCTCTGGTAATTGCAGTCATTAGGTGACATGCTGTCATACTGAAGCTGTCATGGCTCTCTAAATAATATTTTACGGTTACTTCATCAGAAGCAAACAAACTGGCCGATACAAAGAGCAAACACACACCCACGTGAGTGCACACGAAAACATGAAGGCAATGCGATACATGTGCACTATATACACCACAAGACACACAAGAGGCACGGGGACGATGAAAATGCGGTATTGCCATAGGATCCATCTATACCCTGGGGTCTTCATTACCTCATTGAAGCCACTTTTCCTCGTGAGGTTATAACTCCTGCTCTGAACTTAATTTAGCAGCAAACGCGACGTGTCAGGTTTGTCAAGCTGTGCAGGGGAACTGCAGCATCTGAGGGCCTGGACCACCACTGGTTCATAGTTACACACTGCATGTAGGCCTACGCCGTACAATGTGGCACAGCAAAAATACGTACGATACTGGTTATTTACAGCTTTTTCCTTTCTAAAGGCTTTTATAACTCACTCTGATACAATATACTCTTCCACCCCATTTTATCGCAGCAGCATGGTCACACACTGTTTTCAGCAACAGCCCATGATTGACTTTCGCAGGTTTCTTTGTAAAAAGCACAAATGTGAAAGTGGAGTTTTCTATCCACCTTCTAAGCCAATTTCGTGTCTGCTTTTTTTTCTCGTGACAAAGATTTGCCCATTCAACTTCTACACCTCTCTAGAGGTTTTGAAAGCACACCTATAGCACCTTAGACTCACAGGACTACAACAATAAATACCCAGTCTCTCAGACTCTTCCATAATTCCTTTTAATTACCTGATGCCTCACATCAAAACCTAACATTAAAATCTGCCACACTTAACCGTTGGTTAACTTTATTGGAGGAAAAATGATGAATACCCATTTATCCACTGATAACAAATGCTGAAGGGCACTTTAGATGTGTCTTTGTCATTTCAGTCTCATAAACTACTTTGAAGCTCCAGAACTGTCACGGCCAACCTGCCCAGTGCCTCATCTGTTGCTCTCTGTTACCTGCTGTTCTTTTCTCTCTCCTCTGTCCACTCACCCCAACCTGGTTGAGGCAGGTGGCCGTCCACCCTGAGCCTGGTTCTGCTGGAGGTTTCTTTCATTAAAGGGAGTTTTTACTCTCCTCTGTGGCCTACTGCTTGCTTAAGTGGGACGATTGAGTTTTCTACAATATTTGGTATATATTTATATAATGTCTTAAACCTTACACTGTAAAATGCCATGAGATGTTTATGTTGTGATTTGTAATATATAAATAAAGTTGAATTGAATTGTATAAAGTTTTATTTCAGCCTAAATTTAATTTAGTTGGTCATTTTTGTGGTTGCCACAGTGGACCATTTTACACTGGATGTCCTTCTCATTTTCCAGGCTTGGGACCAGCACTAGGGAGGGACCTGGACCTAAACTACCAACCATAGGGTTCTCAGAAGGTTAGCAGTTGCTGAAGTATTAACAATTATCATTAATAGTATTATTATTTACAGTATGCTGTGAACATATATGAACAGAATTAGCAAATATACCATATGGTAATTTATTCTTTATTCTATTCTATATATATATCTATATTCTATATTATAATTTATTCTTTCTGGTAGCGGCCTGGTAGCTCAGTGGTTTAGGCAGAGGGCCGGGATGCAAATAGCAGGATCTATTCCCAGCTGCAGCACCCAGCCCATCCCCCATAGCAGGTGTGTCCCTGAGCGAGACACCCAGCGCCAGCTCCCCGAGCGCCGCCTGTGGCTGCTCACTGCTCAAATGCAGAGAACGAATTTTGTTGTAACATGCAGAAATGTATCAATGACAATAAAGTGGATTCTTCTTCTTCTTTATCAGGCATCTCTACACAACAGGTGATCGTGGTCGTTTGCCCTGTGTCAAGTCTCTCAAATTGCTGTTAGAAACTAAATGACCATCTCACTCATTATCGTCACTACTTCACAAACTCATTACAACAGTTAAACTTGCTCTGCTCTAAAGCTTCCAATTAAGCCTCAGTGGAACTAACAATTCTCACTTTCCCTATGTAAAAGAAACAGACTTTCTTGAGATTGCTGGTAAAAACCTCCAACTGCTTATATCTTTGACAGGCCACTTCATGTAAACTAAATGTGGTTACAACTTTATAGTTTAGTCCCAGGTACTTCTGCTTTGCTTTTCCTGAAGATCTAAGAGATATATGGGTTAAAACATGTTCAGAATAATCTGTGGTTAAGATCTGCAGAATTCAGACTTTTGTTATATGCGTTTTTTGTTTTCTTTCAACTTAATTTTAATGTTTAATGTTTGTTTATTTGCAACACTCCCATGTACATGTGAAGTATGGCATTCAACTAGATTGACCGCATGTCTATTTCAGACATATACAGTACAATGCAATACTTGTCATTTACTGTATTTGTCAAAGTCCTTTACTTAAGTAGACATGTAACAGTAGCACCGGTTTAACAAAATGAACATATTTGTGCATCCTAAATGATAAATTGTGTTAATTAACACAGCTGAGCAGCTCATTCAGTACTGTGCCATAATACCTGCACATTGCGTGATATATTCAGGTCGGCATCTAATTAACCAGATGATCACAGGGTACTGAATTAATATCTTGAAAGGATTCTACTGAACCCTGTGCAAACAGGGTATGAGGATAAAATGAATGAAAGTTTTTTCCACCGAAATGTAAAACCACTTTTGAGAAAACAGATATTGAAATATTAGTATAAGCCTATAATGTCAGCACCCCATTAAAGTGGTCTCTTTTCTTTGCACCCTGTTGTGCACAGTTGAGCAAACAAAACAAACCTCAGTACTGTTTTTACTTCTCAGTTTATTCATCTGACTTCTACCGACTGATGCTCAATGTAACTTGAGAATTAATGAAGCACAAACACAAACAATGTGCAGATGAGTGAGTGAGAACACCTTAGAGTTGTTTGAGCAAAAATGGGGTGCTGAAGACCAAAGGCATGAAAATATAATGTTTAATCTGTCAAATAAATGTAAGTGCAATTGTTATTTCTGCCTAAATATATCTTAAGTTAAGCAAAGTAATGTAATTGACTCATCTTTTAAGGTAATGACAGGACGTTTTTTAAGATGTAAATGCTTAAATGATTGGCAGTTGTGAGAAAGGGGGACTGGCATTATTTGTTGACATCAAAAAAGTCTTATAGGAAACACCAGCTTCATTAGAAAAAACAACCCCCCCCCCTATAAAAACACCACTGAGCCTTGTGTTATTACTACATGTTCAGGTCTGTATATGCGAAAGGCCAATTTCCATCTCACCTCTACAGCTGCCTGCTCTCCAGACACACTCTCAGTCTCAAGTCACAGTTAATTAATTGACAAGTTGTCCCCGATGAGGGTCAAATGAAGACAGAATCATCGACACTTGCAGCAGGTTAGCACGCCGCCCCTGGAGATGTCAAACTGTTTCCACCTGTTACTGGAGCTGCTAAAAAGTTGTGACATACCCACAGTGTGAGTACAGGGAACACCAGCTTCCTCTTAAGCTTGATGGAGGTAAATTGTATAATTTCACCCTTGCTTGGTGACAGTTTGTATGAATGAATTAACTGCCCAGTAGAACTTGTCAAGATTTCCTCCTTATTAAAGAAAACAATCGCATCAGACTGCTCTCTTTTGCTGATAATGCGCAGTATTTTTCTGCCTTTTATTTCTTCATCATTTTCCTCTCATCCCGCTTTGATAACATCAGCAGCAGCTTTTTGTCCCAATGTAACAAAACCATGTGTGGCTTTCCACGTCTTTTTCTTGTGGCCTTTTTTAGGACACTATCATCAAATAATATTTAATCTCATTCAGCTATCAAACCCTGCATGACTTCCTCTCATCTCTGCACCTCTCTGAAAGTAGATGTTCTCTTCTGTTCTATTCCATATGTGTGAAAAATATAATAAAAACCCCTGACTTCCCAGTCTGGGGCTTCAAAAGGCAAAAGCACCGGCCTCTGATGACATCTCTGCACATGCCATTCATTGTGATCATGTTATTAGTGACACGTAGTAGGTGCAAGATAGAGCTGTATTTCTGGGTCTGATATCTCAGTGAAAAAGAAAATGAGTTAGATAGCAATAGATGCAGTTTGCATTGAGTTTCAGAGTCTGTCCAAATTTGAATCAACAAAAACTGGTCGAGAGCCTGCTGACTTCAGTAACAGAACAGCTCACCGAACTGAGATGAACAACGTGGGTAGAGGCGCCATCACAGTACCGGGCCCCCTTTCCTCTATTCTTAGCTCTTCCTCCTTCTCTCACTATCACACATGACTAGGTATAGGTGAGGAGAGAGAGAAGATGCATCCTGAGGTTCTCTCTCTAACAAAAGTCGTGTGGTATTAATACTTAGTTATCAGTTAAATGCATTATTCCTTCATTGTAGCTCCTTTTCTTATCATTTAAATATGTGCATATGGTCAATTTGTACTACAGAAAAGCATACACTACACCACTACATTTCCTGCTGAACTCAATAAACTAGAGTAATATAGAGGATGACACGTAATGGGACATTCAAGACAAACAGGTTTCATGACTTGTGTTCACCTTAGTTCAAATTGATTACATATACATATTTATAACATACCAGTTTTAAGGTTCAAAAACATTCCTGCATTCCTGTTTTATAAGAAATGCTTCTGCAAAGATGTGTATGTCTGTGAATCTACAGAAAGAAAGAGTGGTGTCAATAACCAACTCAGTGCAGGGGAGAATTTTAAATGTATAAACGTTACATAAGTTATATAAACTTGTACACATTTCAGCACTTCAGTAAACACTACGTCCACTCTAAGAGCGCAGGTGAAGAGACACTACTCAGACTCTTGAAGTCTGCAGACGACACAGTGATAGTCAGGATACGGAACAATGATGAAACATCTCAAGGCCCTGTGGTGGATGTATGTTTTAAATGGTGCCCTGAGTCGTTTCTTGAATGTTACTAACAATGTGTGTATTGATTCTAGGTGTGAAGCAGCACATTCTTTCAGCATTGTAATAAATAGTAGAAATATTTGAGTCCTTATAATATTTGAGCACCATAATTCACAACAAACTGCCATTTGAGCAAAATACAAACATGCTGTGCGAGAAAAGTCAACAAGTCTACAAAGGCTGGCCGTGTTTCAGATTGACAGAACCTCAATGACATACAGAGGGTGCAGAAAAACATTTCCTTACATTTTCATCTGTTAATAAAACCAGATGGTTAAAGTTAATAGGAAAACCACTGGAACCCCGTTAAGCAGCCTGTCTGACCTCCTCAAGAAGGAGCTATCGAACAAAGTACAGTTCATCCCGTTTGACAGCTCCCATCCTCTGCACTCTATGCGCTGCATTCTGACTCTCTTTAGGCCACAAGCCAGAACCAACAGACACAAACACTCTTTTCGACCCTCGGCTGTCAGTGTGGTGAAGACTGTGAGAATAGGGCTATTGGCAGGGCAGTCTACAAATCCTAAGGCCAGTGGTTTGACTCCCAGTTCCTCCTGGCTACACGTTGAGGTTGTCCAAAACCCAGTAGTAGCAATGACATGTACTGTCAGAGCGCTGTCCAACAATAATTTCCCCAGGGAAAATTCTCTAATCAATGAAGTATGTTTTATATATATATGAAAGTGAGAGCCGCTCCCCGGTGTCTTGACTGTGTCTTCAACAACACTGTGTCACGTGCTGCTGTAGTGCTATGCAAACAATAGCCCCTCAGGAACAATTCTGCCTTCTTTTTATTGGCTGATTGATTGATTAATGGATGATATTTCTGAAGTATTGTTCAACTACTTTGTATGTCTCAATCAAACAATAAACACCAGGCTGCTTAGCACCTGGAATCCTTCAATGACCTGGAATCCTTCAATTCGTAAAGCTGGTCACATGAGGCCTGTATCCAAAACTGACTCGGCCGGGTGTCTCAACGCCCACATATTCATGGAACCTCAGTCCACCCATCAAAACGGGGGCCACACTCCCCGACTGACAAGAGAGCCAGTGTTTGAATCCAGTAGTCCCCTCTTCTCAACCTGCTCCTAAAAAACATAGCATCACGGCACCACAACAACACGCCCCTTCAAGGCCTTGATGCTCACGCATTTCGGATCTGCATCTGTCTACAAAGCTGCCTCCTTCATCCACTGTCAGTGAAGCTCCCTCTGGATTTATAGCCTGCACCTGGATCTTTGCCCGTCTGTCTCTACTTCTGTCTGCCATGCTTTAACCCCTTCCATGTTCAGTCCGGGTCTCTTCCCTTTTTTTGGGGGATGAAGTTCACATGTGCCCATTTCAAGCCTACAGTGTCAGCCAAAACTCAACTGTTTTGATTGAAATATTGTGGGGAGGAATCTGGGAGCTGTGGAGCTCAGTGTCTGTGCAGCATATGCGAGTAAGTGAGCAATATACAGTAGGTTTGTTCATTGTAGATGCTGTTGTGTCGTGAGGGAGGAATATACAGTACCAGCTGTCACACACCTCCTCTAAGTCACGCTTCAACAAAGAAGCATGTCATAATTAAATACTTACATCAGGTCCTGAATGCAAATGTGGAAAAGCTCCATTTGGAGTTGTGATCATAAACTAGTCTCACCCAAAGCTAGAAAGATCCAGCCAAGAATCTAATCCGTGATGCCACCATGAGACAGATCCTGGAGCTGGCAGAAGCCGGACACTGTTACAGAACACAGAGTTTTGCACATTTTCTGTTTCAAAACTGTTTGCACGCGTGATAAAAAGTTCAAACACTACGTCCAGCGAATTCACTAACTGCTGCTGTAGTCTTAAAGCCTAGAGGTTCCTTCAGTGTTCAGAAATGCCATGCATGAATTCTCTTTTTGAGCTCTTTTTACATTATCTCCACTCTCTTCCGCTTTGTCAAGTCAGACAAGTCCTCAAATTATCTTTATTCGTCCCTCCAACTTTTAAATGGGCCTTTTATCAGTTAAACTCCCAAACAGCTTCTGGAAGGACCACAAGCTCAGCAAGAAAACAGGCTCCAGCTTCTTCAGCTTCTTCCTCTGTCCTGCTTTATGCATTTACTATTGTCTAGACCTGTTTTCCATTGTGCAGCAGCACAACTCGTCGTTTTGACGGCTTATTGAAGCTCGTGCCTCGTTATCCTTTAACTGAACACTGGGCTCCCTCACAAAGTACTGAGAGGGAACAATGCATGACAACAGAAAGAATCGTCTCTTTCTTCTTTTGCACCGCAAATGTTTTCCTTTATCTTTGAGATGTCCTTTTTGCTGGTGTCTTCTCTAGCTCACGATCAAAATGAAAACAAATCAACAATGGCCACAGGCTTCACATAAATTCAGACTAAGCTAAAAATCATTCCCATACAGATCACAGAAAAAATGTTTAAAGACAATTCCTACAATATAGTGCGTTGTTTTGAAGCGATGTGCTGTATGTACAATCCAGAGAACCACTGACCACAGTACTGTATAGTTTTCATGAAAAATAAAGTTAAAACATCTAACTAAGACAAACAATAAGGCAGATTACAGAGGTGATTTGTGATGTGTCATCACATGTTACACAATATTGTTATTATCTAATATCCAACATGAATCTTCTCAAGACGCATTATTTACACCTGTTCTAACATTTCACATGACCTGACCTTAGTGAGGACAATTTCTGTGGTTAAATAAGAACTGAAATAATGGGCAAAAGAGACATTATTTTTTTATGTCGGTGACAGAACACTGGAAATTATTTCAGATGCTATGATACTGTTAGAACTGTAGCAATAATGACTGAACTAGATTATATAATTATCATTATCAAGCATAAATGCCAGTGATCAAATGCGAGAATTTTCTTTTCTTTATTTGCTGTGATTTGTGTTCTGAATGAAAAATCTTCTGATTATGGGCTGTAGGCCGGACAATAAAGCAATCTGAAGACATCACCTTGGACTCAGGGTAACTATGACGTTTACTGTTATTTTTCTGACTCCTTTCACCTCAGCAAATAAACAGAGTTGAGTGAATTTTTGAGAAAAGGTTCAGGAAATGGTAACAGACACACAAATACAATCCATTGGAAATCATTGGCCTACCTTGAACATTGCCAGCCCGGATCTTCTCTCTACTATTCAGAACTGGCATGATGGAGTGATCTGGTATTCGACTCCTCCTCTCATAGCCTCGGATGTAGGGATGGTAGACAGATGAAGTCACACGCAGAAGATAGAGGGGGACCTTGCAGGGTGATAGGTGAGCAGTCCTTGGTTGAATGAATGGTGGAGGTGTGTGTAGGTAATAATCAGTGTGGGGACATTAAAGTGTAATAATAAGATTTAAAATGTTCTAATAATTACTGTTAAATCATTCGTGAAATGTATAGAAACTGTATGTTGAGTTGTTTGGAAGCAATGATTTTACATGTGAGATTAATCTACAACGAACCACAACTAGGCTTGTTGAGAAGATTCGAGAAGAATTAAATGCTGACCATCAACCGAAATTGTCAGCGTGATTTCATTGAAAGAAATTAAAAGATGATGGATGGAGAGTGATGAAGGTCCATTCTTTCATTTGCCTCCTTCCATCTGATTCTCTTTCCTCTTCCTCCGACGCTGTGATACAGCTCACTGAGGTCTCCTCCCAGAAGTCTGCGATTGTGAGAACACGGTTGCCGTGGAGATGAGGAGACGAGCAGTAATCTATGTGTGCACGTACTCCTCTTCTTCTTCCCACTCTACTTTCTTCTTTGGCTTTCTTTCACTCCTTGCCTTGGCTTGATTTAGCCAGTCATGATCATCAGTTTGTCAGCTCGTTCTAGGCTTCACTCTTCCTCAGTCTGAAGGAGAGAAGAGGAGAAGGACAGAGTCAGATGGCAAAGTACGGCTGAGCAGGGATGTGTTGAAGACTGAGTGTCACTGTGTACACATGTCAATTGCCTCAGAGGACAAGGCTTAACTCAGCCAAGCCACCATATCTCCATGAAAACATTGTTGCTCAGTAATATCGTTTTGGTATTTTCACAGTGTTTAGGTTTTTAAATGAGCATTAATCCAGTTCTTATAAATCTCTGCCTCCTGACCCAGAGTGGATAAGATAACTGATTATATAAAACGCTCCCTTTATTTTTATTTCTCTGGTTTGTTTGGATGAGTTGTTGAAATTCAGTGAGCAAAAGTGCTTCGTGACTTGATTGTCTATGGATTTCCACATCAATATGATGATACACCATGTTTTGTCATTTTTAGCACCTGACTGATTTACAGTTTTCGGAATTGGCCAATAAAGGTATTAACGGCTGGTGATTTTATCATTAAACTAAAATAGCTTCTCTCTGGGACGTATGTGGTGTTTGTCTGTGTATATTGAGGAAGCTGAGTATGTACTGTAGGCATGCACAGTTTTGCTTTGGGAAAATTGTCAGAGGAAATCTGCATGTGTAGTTTTTCAATCCTTTCTGGCAGTGTAATAAATTATTCATTCAACAAATTTTATTTACAAAAAAATCCATCTTTCACTATGACTCCTTCAAAGTCCAATTATCCCTGACTCTCACAGCAGTATTAAAATTACACTCATAGCTCGACTCATTTGGAATAATACAGTATATCCTTAAACAAGCCTCTGCATAAAACAACTGAATAAAGATTATTTGCTTATTTATGAATCAACAGCTTTTCAAAATATTGACTGTTTGAGCTGATTTGAGTTATTTGAGTATGCCATTTTATGTAAAGTTTTGTGTGCATGTAGATACAGCTGTAAGAAAAAGTAATAACACAGTTTGCAATTTCCTGGTTTTCGGCATACATTGGTATAAAATGTGGTTTGACTTTTACTAACGTCACACATATCAATAACAAACACAATATCTCTAAGCTGATAAAACATAAACAGTCATGATTTTTATGTCTATATTAAACACATGTATTAAACAAAAAGAGCGATGATAGTAAAAGTAATAGCCACACTTGGCTTTTGTTGTCAATAAATGCCAACTGGGTTCAGTTGTGCAGAAACCTAGAGTCCAATCAATGAAACATGAATGTTATGTAAACTAAAAGGTAACAGGAGCTGATGTGAGACATGCCAAACAAAAAAGAGATCTTAGAAGAATCAGTAGTAGTTGTTATGCATGTGGCTGGAAAAGGATACCGAGCATTCCCAAAGAATTTAGATAATCATTAGTCCACAGTTTGACAAAGTGTCTATACATGGATATGATTTGGTACTATGGCACCCAGCCACAATGACTACATCAACAATGACAACATTCGGTATGTCTACAACAGAATGGCACAAAAGCCACAAGATGTCCTGAGCTTCAGTTGAAGGAGGTGTAAACTACATTACTGTTTCTTGTAACTGTAAAAAGAATTCATTGCCTTTTATCAGTAAAATGTTTCCCAATTAACATTTTATTCTCAAAGGTTTTTTTTCAAAGAAGAATTTGTTTTTTCAATTTTTATTTTGTTTTATTTTGTTATTTAAACTTTTCTTAAAACTTGCATTTGCTTTATAGACGTGTTGGAAATATATTTATCGGATTTATATTTTCGACACTCTGTATTCAAAGATATCAATAATCTAATTACTGTCTTAATGACTTCTCTTGTGAACATAAATTCTTCATTAGACTGAAACCCAAGAGGTGAGCACACCCTTTTAAGCCTTTTTATTTAAACTCATGTGTGCCTTTAGCATGGCAACACCACACCAATCTCTTGAAAGATCTAAATCATTTAAACTGTTTGGGCTCAGAGGCGCTTAGTCAAATCAATTTGAAACTTTTAGGGCAAGGTTCCACTCTTTTATTCCATTAATACTGACTATTTAAAAGTATTTTCTTTGTCACGGTTGGTTATGGTCACATTATTTAGGAAGATTTTAGTAATGTTATTAAGACTGCATATGTACTTTTGGTGAATGTGTTATAATTTAAGTTTTTGTAAAAGAATTGGAATTCAGTGTGTTGTTTTTTTGTCCAGGCTTGCATTTTAATCATCTTCAGCCTTATAGTTTAATACAAAAATAAATAGTCTAATACATCATTAGATCACCCAGACATTATATGATGCACTCTGAGACACATAGCCTAGTATGTCCTCTGTAGTGTACAGTGTCATGCTGAAGATTCTTACACAGCTGGTTTATGAGTCACATTAGGTTTGTGATTCATTTCTAGAGATTTAGTTATTTTTAAAAATTGTTACCAAAAAATCAAGCAGGAAACAGGAAGAAACACAAAGGGGAAGGTAGAGGAGGAGCAGTGTAGCAACATAACATAGGTTGGCAAACCTTTTCCAAATAAAATACATAATATGGAGGGAGAGGACTAAAATGAATGCATGTAAATGCATGCACCTGCACACTACAGTGGACTAATTGAGTGAGTCAACTTATGTGAGATTTAACCAAATTGATAGACTACTTGTAGTAGTGCTTTTGTGACAATGCTCTCATAGTTAGAATCGCCATTTAAAGAATTATAAGAAATCCAAAGGGAATAGTAAATCTGTAGGGAGTGGACAAATCAAAGGCATGATCTGATAATCAACCAATTAGTCACAGCAGGGTGAAGAAAGGTGTGACAGTATGAGCAAACGTTGTGGGAAAATATACAAGAAATAACCAGTGTAGAGACGCTGCTGATATAAAACAATGCAGAATATGTTTTCATCACTATCATGCAAACGTTCAAATGCACAACACACACACACGCACCCTCTTGTTCGACCAGCTATACTCTTGTATTCACAAACATTCAGTGCATACACCTAGTGTTCATGCATGTGCATACACTGGGTTGCGATAAAGAAGTAAGTGCCATATTAATTCACTACTCACCTAATTAACTCTTTTCTGTAACAAATAATTTATAGACTGTAGTGGAGATGTCTTACACAAGAGCAGAGTTGAGACACAAAAGCAAAGACAGCGCCAAACGAGCAGTCCTTCATATTTCTTCATGATGACATCCCACTCACAGAACAATCAAGAAGGAGGTATTTATTAAGCCCCTTTATCAGTCCATAAGAAAGGGGGCAAAAGACTAGAGTGGCTGTTTGGGCCTATGTTACTGTTCACACTAAGGTTGAGTGCAGGAGTAATTTCAGGTAGATGTCTGTAGGTATAAAGCCTAGAAACTTATTGAGAGCAGACTAGCTGCGGTAATGCTTTAAAACAGCATTCTCAAAAAGGTGTGACAGTAACAAGTATAGACGAAGCTTCAAATATGGTGTAAAGACAGGAGGAAAATGTAACATAAAAGAGTCAGGAAGAGAGAAGAAGATCGTTCTCGTAAGGAAAAGAGAACGGTAATGATGATATGGAATATTAAGTCCTAAAATCTATTTTTATCTGTCTATCCATCTGTCTCTATCTACAACCTGCGCAGGCTGTTTATTACACCTCAAATCCACAGCAAGGCATTACCCGCTTAATCCACTGTTCAGCATCCCACTAATGCCGAGCGGTCTCTCTCTTGCGTGATAGAAGATGAGAATGAAGACAAGTGGATGGGAGAGAGCGTCAGGAATGGCAAATGGTCTTTACTGAATAAAAACCAACGAATAAGAGGGAAAAAGAAATCGGAAAATGCACAGAGATACACTAAAAATCAAATCTGAAAAATATTTGGATGATAATAAAGATTGTTTTTTATGTTCTAGGAGGAGGTGTCTGTGTTGGGAAGGAGATGCACAGGAACAGGCAGTAAATGGAATCTGATGGACTGGCAGGATGAAAATAAGCACAAATTAAGCATGAAATTGGATAAACCTTTAATGACTCTGAACTTATACCCAATTTTGACAAATTGTAATCAAAAAGTAAATGATGCCAAAGTGATTGAATTTAATCATATTCTCCCTCCAGGCTCCATTTATTCCCCCATTTACAACAGGTTGCAAAATAAATTAAAATCTTTATTAAATGGACAATGGGACATGACATGCGGACAGATGAAAAGACTTCTCAAAGACAACAATTAAAAATGGGCACGCTTTGCCATCATGAGAAGGACGACTGGGGAAGGGACATGAAAACGGTGCGAGATCAGACCAATATTGACTCACTGAAAACTGTTCTTCTAGGCACAGTTTAGTGTGCAAGTGCATGTGTGTGTTGATGTGTGTTTTATGTATATGTAAAGCACACACAAATACACACAGACAGACAGACAGACACTAAACAATAGTTAACCTACCTAGAGTAACATTTAAGAATCCCGAAAGGGTGTGATGCAAGTTAAATGGGTGTGGAGGGACCAAAAGAGAAGGAAAAGGGAAAAAAAGAGTCATTCGTGAGGAGTTTGTTAGTTGTCTTTGAAGAAAATTCGTCCAAGTTCAAATAACATCAGACTTTAGAGACAGAGAGAGGGACAGGACAGGTAATGATGAACTGATGGAAGCAGTTAGAGATGAAATGGAAAAGAGGGACTGACAGGTATGATATGATTTGATGAAAGGGAGGGAAGAGAGGAGAGGAAGAAAAAAAGACAAAAAATGGCAACAAAACTCCTCCCTCCTTCCTCTGTTCTCTCACTCATATATAGAGAAAATTATACACCAGGTAAATGGAAAAATAAACAAGGAGGCAAATGATGGAAAGAGAGACTATATGAAAAGATGAAGCACCTCCCAGCACCGCGATGAGGAATAAGAAAAATATAAAACGAAAGAAAAAATTGAATACTCCAAAGCCTTCCGTTTTTGCTCTGTTTAGAGAGGCGAGGAGGGCTTTCAGTTATATCCCCCCTCTCTCTGCAAGTGATCAGTCTTCTTATATCTTCAGTCCTCCTCAAAGCAAAATGCTACCTTCTCCTCAAATGAGCTGTAACCCTTTGGCAACCCAGCTGTTGGACATGGCACTCAGCCTGGCTGCACGGTAAGGTGCTGCTACCCAGAGATACAGAGTATGGAGCCGCAAACACACCTCTGGATGGCGTAGAACATCCAACACAACTCAAACTGCACTCACTCACTCACTCTCCTCCTCTGGAGAGGGAGAGAGAGAGAGAGAAAGGGAGAGAGAGAAAAAGAGAGAGAGAGGGAGAAAGACAAATATATATATATAAATAGATAGAGAGAAGATGTGTGGAGGTGGGTCCCTCTATAGGATTGTGAATTAGAGTACAGTAAAAAAAAGAAGGGATATAAAGAAAGCAATGGCTCCCTCTGTTGATACAGTGTGCTCTTTAATATACAGCTATAGAAAAAAAAACACGGCATAAAAGCTTTTGTTGCGAATCAGGTTTATTAAACCAAACACGGATTTCTCAACACTTCCTAAGTTAAAATGTTAGTAATGTGTTGTGTAGAAATTAATATTAATATTTATCTTTATTTTTTTATTTATTGCAAATAAATGCTCTAAATTACAATATTTATATTTGGGAGTTTTGTTGTCAGTAGTTTATAGGATAAACAAAAACATGTTAACTTTCATTTTAATATATACTGTATACAAGTATATAGGCCAAATGTATACTTTAATGTATTCTTATTCTGTAGAATTCTTATACTTTAATACATATTGTAATTTTTGGAATTTTAGAATATCTATAAAAATATCTATAAAAAGTTCATAAAAGTATACTTGCTTTTTTTTTTGTTTTTAAAAAGTGTACTGGTAGTATACTTGTGTATACTGATGATGTTCAAATCATCAGTTACACCAGTCACACTCTCACTCTTTCCCCCTCGCCTCTCTGCCACAATTGCTAGTGGTCTTCCTGTTATTACTTTTATTTCAGCAGCATCTCACAATCCTTTACCCGCTTCAGTTTACACTGATGAGGGTACTTCATTACTTCATAACTGAGATTTGCGTCCTTGAGCCAGACACCCAGCACTAGTTCCCTGTAAATTGCTTTGGATAAAAGCGTCTGCCAAGCAAAGTAAAG
Source organism: Microctenopoma stevenorrisi (assembly GCA_032270685.1). Classification (NCBI taxonomy): domain Eukaryota; kingdom Metazoa; phylum Chordata; class Actinopteri; order Anabantiformes; family Anabantidae; genus Microctenopoma; species Microctenopoma stevenorrisi. The sequence goes on from JAUMTR010000001.1 coordinate 11,722,309, forward strand.
TAAATTAAATACTAGGCTTCTGATGTTATGTACTATTTAAAAGCAGCATTGGCAGATAGGACCATTGCCTCGCAAAAAAGAGATCTCAAAAGACCTGTAAACCAGAGTTGCTGATTTGCATTGAGCAGGATCCAGTAATTTCAAAATGTCAAAATTCTTTAACTCAACAGTTTGATAAACTGTCTATAAATGGAGATGATATGGGAGGGGTGGCCTGGGGGGTAAGCGAAATGAGCACCTGCTAAGGGGCCCCTAAAAAGGACTTTAACACTCCACAACACTCTTGAGATTTTGAGGACCAACAAAATTAAGGTTAAATAGTTTGAATTGAACCTACACCGCTACTCATAGGGTAAAAAGAAAATGAATATGAAAATATCATTTCAACAGTTGAGAATGGTGGAGGGAGCATCATGATCTGGGATGCTAAGACGAATAAGCACCAATAAGCACCACAGCATGGCTTTGGAGACACAATATTCCCCTGCTAAAGTGGCTCAGTGACAGCTCAGACCCATCCCACACAGAGATGCTGTGCAATAATGGAATGGTCCACAGTTCCTCTTAAACATTGTGCAGGTTTAATCTGGCGTCAACCTATTTCATTTAATGAATGTTTATAGGTTCAATAAAGGCTAAATAGATTATGACTGTTTTTTATGTGCTTATAGATCAGATCATATTTCATTGCCAGTATTAGCAGAAGACCAGAAAATTTGAAACAGAGATGGACGTTAAACTGCTCAACAGTCAAACCACTGGACAGACAATCACTTGAGGGACCCAGCTACTTGTAGTTATTATAAGTTAATGTTAGTTGAAAATGTATGTAGGTGTGTGAAAGCTTCAGTTAAAAATAACCTTCACCCCAAGTCTTGCCTGGCCTGCTTCCAGATTGGGGCTGATTCCAGTTTTCCTAAAATGCAGGCTGACATATGAAACGATTTTCCTTGCGTGCACCAATATCTCCAGAGATGGCACACGTACTTGTGGCCAAATGCTTATGCTGTATGTAGACTGGACTCATTATCTCTTCTAAGAAAACAAAGATAAACACAAGAAGAAGATGGAGGTGCAGGGCTCTACAGCAGGCAGGCAGTTGCTCCCCTGCATCCACAGATCCACCCCTGGATTGGATTAAGCCATATTTAGCCAGTAAATGCCACACATACAGTAAATGTGGCTAAAGTAGTAGTAGAAGTGGAGTTTGTGGTTTCAGGATGTGGGGGTCAACCAGACATTACCAGTTGACTTTCTAAATAGCTCAGTGGGTGGAGCAGTCATTTTCAAACCCAAGGGTGAGTGAATTTGATTCCCAGTCCCACCAGGTTACATGTCGAGGTGTCCTTGGACAAGACACCGATTCCCCCGTAGTAGCGCAGACATGTGTCTAGCACAAACAACAATTTCCCCAAGGGGATAATTAAAGTATCCATTGTCTAACCATTATTTTTAAATGTCTGTGTTTTACAGAACTTTTTTGTAGCCTCCTCTACCAACTGACAGGATGTTTACGACGAATGGCCGTAGATACAGTATGATGATAAACTAATCTTTAGCCTATAGCTTCGTGTACCCTGCTTAATGTTTCAGCGTAATGTCTTAGTATCATGCAGTCCAATAAAATGTGTTAAGCAAGCTCTATTCCAAGTCGCCCACACACTGATCCCAAATGATAAACCTTTAAAAATACCATATAACAATTCCAAGAAGGCTAAACCCTCTGAACTGCTGTTAACATCGACAGAAATATTGCGAGCATCCTAGCAAGATACAGTTTTATGGACATGGCCCTCTTTCTTAAAAAATACACTCCAATGCAGTTTTATAGGAATCATTGCCAACTCTGTTGGTGTTGATCACCCAGGGAAATTAAATGATGTGTCTTCTCAATGTTATTGTTGATGTAGCTGACATATGTCCTGCTCTGGTTGGTATATGACAGCAAAGCCTGCCTGGAGAAATATGGAAGGCAGGACCACAACAGGAGACATAAAGGACAAATGGGTAAAAAATCTCTTGGACAGGGAACTTTTCTAATCAGAGAGAAAGGTCTTATCCAAAGGGTTTAACTACACCATCACTCCTATACAGGTTCCAGATGTGGACTTCATAACAGCTACAGGATCTGCCATCTAAAACAACAAACTACCAGCGGAAAAGTGGAACAACTATAAGTCAAACCCCTTCCAATGCACAACCACCTAAGTCCAACCTCACCAGGGAGGAGAAAAGGGACCTGTCCTCTTTTAGCAAATCACCATCGCCTGCAGACAAAGGAAGATACACTGTTGTCCTGAACACTGCAGATTACAATGAAAAATAATCTCTCTTTTGGAGGACAAACAAACCTATGAAAACTGAAAAAAGGACCCCTTCAACATCTCCAAAAAAAAGGTGATAGACTGCCTAAAACACCTTGAAATTGCAAGAGCAACCTATCACAGTCTTAATCCTGGGGAGATCACGCCATGCCTTTAAGGACTTCCCAAGCTACACGAGGAAGGAGACCCATTGTCAGCAGCATTTATTCAGTCACATATAGCTAATGGCTAAATACATGAGCACAATTCTGGCACCTTAGGTTGAACACACAGACCATCACATCCAATTCAGATGATTTTGCCTCCAGGGTCAGGGAGCTGAAACTGGATTCGAACCTCCAACTTTTTGCATTCCAGTCTGACACTTAACCCATTGAGCCACCAGGCCGCCGTAATGCCTTCTTCTGTTCTTCTTGCTGCTCTTGCTGCTCCTGCTACTCTAACCTCAAAACCTACTTGTGCGAAGTCACCCCCTCAGTGGATCTCTAAAGAGGTCCGCAGAGGACTCAACTCAGAGCAGCTTAAAGGCAATGAAAGAAATCCAAATGCCTGGCGGAACTCTGTATCAATCTCTTTTAACATCCCTCTCTATTGCTGTCACTACAGCAAAAACTACATACTTTCAGGATAAAGTAAGCAACTGCACAGACTCTCGCAAACTATTCTCTACCTTCAACCGCCTCCTGAACCCCCCTCCTCAGACATATCGGGTTGAACGTCTGAGCAACACCTCCACCTTAATTGATCAAAAACTGAGATCTTGTTCTTCCCCTCAGTAAAACATTTTAATCCAAATTAAAACTACTAACTACAACGTCTGCCAAATGCCTTGGAGTTTGGACAGATGACTAGCTAAGCCTGAATGAGCATGTTGCTGTGACCTCCAGGTCCTGTAGATGTACTCTCAACATCCGTAAGATTAGGGCCTTTTCTCTCCCAACCAGCTACACAGCTCCTTGTCCAGGCAATGGTCATCTCTAAACTTGACTAGTGCAAATCTCTTCTGGCTGGAGCTTCTGCAGCTACTATCAAACCCCTCCAGATGGTCCAAAATGCAGTGGCCCGCCTCATTTTCAACCAGCCAAAATACACCCATGTCACACCTCTTCTCACCTCTCTTCACTGGCTCCCAGTAGCTGCTCGCATCGAGTTAAAATCCCTGATGCTTGCCGACAGGGCTCTCAATAGATCTGCTACTTGACGTTCATTGTTCCTCTGGGTCAGTTCTTTCTGCCCTCTCTTTCCAGCTCTTGCATCCTCCTAAAAGTGGCCTCCTTCTCAGCCACTTCACATTTCAGCTTGGCCTTTCTCTGTATAATTTCAGTTGCTTTGCTGTCTAGCTTCACTGAGGTCTCTTACAGCTCTAGATGGTTAAGAGTAACGTCTTCATGGCGGGGAACTGTTGTTCTTTTTTTTCAGCTTGGCTGAAGACTTTGGTATTTTGAGTTCTATTCAGTCTGGCTGTTAATGAACTCTCTGCACACACATCTGATGATCGGATCATTATTTTCCAGGATGACCTCGTTGACCTTCTTGTCCAAACAGTCTCTAGTATTCAAAAGACAGAGTACTTGAGGTTTAGTTACTCTTGCCTATTCCTTCATTTATCCTGGGTAGGTGCTTACCTTCTATCCTGGCAATATTCTTGATTCATCACAATGTGCCCCAATATGTAAAAACAGAGTTGTTGCTCTGCATCAAATTTGATCCAAACAAATCCATCAGACCAAACAGTTATTCCACAATTTAAGAAATTTATGTCATTAAATAGTCAACATTAGATATTTTTATCTAATGTTGTGCCATATTGGTGCCATATTGGTGAAACGTGCAGGTAAATAGTGAAGAGAGAAGTGTGTTGCAGGGACAGAAGGTTACAGAAATTAGAGCTTGTGTGATTCTTTTAATATTTGAGTGTTGCTGGGAAAGAGTGTTATAGATTAGAGCCTATGTGATACTTGTATTATGAGTTTGTGCCACCTGCAAGTAGAATATATTCCACAAATAAAAATTGCGTTAGATCTATTCACTTTCCTGTATTTGACTCTGCATCAACATCCACGACCTGAGAAGAGCACGTAGACGGTTTTACCAATGGTCATTTTGATTTTGGTGACCATATCTTTCTTTGACGTGAGTAGAAAAATCTTTGACTGTCATCGATGTCAACAGTTTAGGTGTATAGTGGAGGCCTGTTTTGCTGTACTTGTTATTTCTTTAAATATTATCCAAGGATTTTCCACTATAATACTGCATGTGATAATAATTCAATTCAATTCATTTTTATTTGTATAGCGCCAAATCATAACGAAGGTCATTTCAGGGCACTTTACATAGCAAGGTTTAGGACCTTGCAAAAATATAAGTGTATATGTAAACAAAATAATGCAGAAAACCCAACAGTTCCATTTGAGAAGCACTAGGCAACAGTGGAGAGGAAAAACTCCCTCTAAGAGGAAGAAACCTCCAGCAGAACCAGGCTCAAGGTGGGTGGCCATCTGCCTCGACCGGTTGGGGTTAGTGAACAGAGGAGAGAGAAAAGAACAGCAGGTAACAGAGATCATAACAACAACAAGGAGCAGCAGACGAGGCACTGGGCAGGTTGGTAGGACCAGCGGCCACAGGGTGAAATCACGCAACTCCAAGGTCAAAGACACCTGCAGAAAGGTACAGAGAGAAAGAAAGACAGAAGGACGAAGCACAACTAGGGGAGAAAGGAGACAAAATGTTAACAACATGTAATTATGTCATGGTAAGAGAGAGAGAGAGGGAGAGGGAGGAGAGGAGCTCGGGGAAGTCAGGAAGTGTCAGGAAAGTCCCCTAGCAGACTAAATCTATAGCAGCTTAACTAAGAGATGGTTCAGAGTCAACTGATCCATCTCTAACTATGGGCTTTATCAAAAAGGAAAGTTTGAGTCTAATCTTAAAGGTAGAGACATTGTCTGCCTCCCACTTTAACTGGAAGCTGGTTGCACAGGAGAGGAACTTGATAGCTAAATGCTCTGCCTCCCATTCTACATTTGGAAACTCCAGGAACCACAAGTAGACCAGCAGTCAGAGTTAAGTGTTCTGCTGGGAAAATATCAGGTTCTATTAGGTCTTTAAGATATGTTGGGAATTTTAAACTCTATTCTAGATTCAACAAAGAGCCAATGGAGAGAAGCTAATGTAGGAGTAATATGATCTCTCTTGATAGGTCCAGTAAAAACTTTGGCTGCAGCATTCTGAATTAACTGGAGGCTTTTTAATGAGTTACTGGGACATCCTATCAGTTATGAATTACAGTAGTCCAGTCTAGAAGTTACAAATGCATGAACTGGTTTCTCAGCATCACTCTGAGACAGGATGCTCCTAATCTTAGAAATATTCCTGAGGTGGAGGAAGGCAGTTCTAGAGATTTTCTTCTCTTGATCAAAAATAACAAAGATTCCTCACAGTAGTGTTCTCCCCTACTCGACTGTCTACTGCTGTTTCTTCTGAGCTTTCACCCCTAGGCATCCTCTCTATCCATGACCCTAAC
>JAUMTR010000001.1:11728252-11814771 GCA_032270685.1 Microctenopoma stevenorrisi
GAATGGTAATTGCTGGTGTCTTCTCCTTGTAAGTCGCTTTGGATAAAAGCGTCTGCCAAGTAAAGTAAAGTAAAGGTGGCATTTTGATCGGATAGCTTGTCTCTCAGGTCTTGGGGACCAGATAGTAAATAACTACTGAATAAGTTCAGTCTTCAGTCTGAATTAGGGAGTAAAATGTTACAGGACATCCAAGCTTTTATGTCTTCTAAACATGCTTGAAGTTTTACTAGTTGATTTGTTTCATTAGGTTTCATAGATAAATATATCTGGGTGTCATCTGCATAGCAATGGAAGATTATTGAGTGTTTTCTTATGTTGCCCAGCAGAGAAAGCGGGTAAAGAGAATTGGTCCAAGCACAAGCATCGAGGATTTATTATTAACATGAACATATTTGGATCTATCTGACAGATATGATTCAAACCAGCTTAGTGCTTTTCTTTTAATCCTAATGACAAGGTCATTAGGTCCAACAAGACAAGTATAGAGAAAAGTCCATTGTCTGAGGCTGAGAGAAGATCATTAGTGACATTAACCAGTGCTGTTTCTGTACTATGGTTTACTCTAAATCCTGAAAATCTTTATACAAATTGTTCCTGTGCAAGTGGTCACATAATGGCTTTGCCACAACTTTTTCAGTAATTTTAGCAAAAAAGGGCAGATTGGATATAGGTCTATAATTTGCTAAAACCCCTGGATCGGCCTGTTAGCAGAGTGGTAAAGGCAGAGGGCTGGAAAACAGGAATCCTGGGATTGATTCATTGTAACGTGAAAACGGTATCAATATCAATAAAATAGATTATTCTTCTTCTAAAATAGTGCAGGTTTTTTCAACAAGTTAATGAAGTCATTACTGCTGAGATGTAAAGAAATACTCGGTTCAACAGCGCTATGACTCTTTGTCAGCCTGGCTACAGTGCTGAAAAGAAACCCAGGGTTATCCTTATTTGCCTCAATTAGTGAGGAATAATATGTAGTTCCATCTTTACGAAGGGCTTGTTTATACATTAATAAACTATCCCTCCAGGTTAAACGATATTCGTATAAATTTTTGGCGCGCAACCTCCTTTCCAGCCTTCATGTCGTCATCTTTAAGCTACGGATTTGTGAGTTATGCCACAGAGCTTATTTCTTCTGAATAGCAACTTTCTTTTTTGGAGTGGCAACAGCATCGAGCATCGTACTTAGTGAAGCTGCAGCATTATCAACTAGATAATCAACCTGTACTGGAGTAAAGTTAAGATTACTGCAATAATAAGGGCCATCCAGGTAGAAAGTTTGTTTACCTACACTGTATGCTCTATGCACAACTAATGTATTGCAAAGAGATTCACCACAATGGTCTATGTACAAAATGGGAGGATATGAGGTGGTATTTAATGCAATCAATAGTGTTGCCACTTGTGCATCAGTGCTGCTAGATTTGTACATAATTTGTACAGATGTGACATATTTTACAAAAGCAACACTGAAGCAGATCAGCTGGATCAGCATGGAATAGAAATTAAAAAGAACACATTAAAAATGTCTCTTTTCAAAATACTGTTTTCGAATGGGAAAACAAAGTTCCTTCAGAAACTGCCAAAACCTCTGTTTACTGTTAAAAAACTGGCAGTATTTGTGTTGCAGAGCAAGAAAACATCATCATCACAAACTTAGAAAGCAAAGACTTTAATAAAACCTTTATTTTATTGTCGAAGTCTGGTTACCAGACAAACCTTACAAAAAGTTATCATTCCTACTACACATTTATACATTTCTGTGCAATTCGAGTGTACACATGTAATTCTGTCACCTTTTTAAAAAGACAGCTAGGTGAGGGGAACAAAAGTCAACAACATAAATATCTGACTTGCTTAGAGGAGCACAGTAGTTTAATTATATACATCTGCTAAACTTGCAAAAAACACACACCATAACTTAACCAGACAAATCCAACATTTTGCTGTTTCATTTCTCAAAGTAAGAAGTCCAGTTATTTATGTAGAGAGATATTTACAGATACTGTATGTGTTCATAGCACAATATTTGAGTTCTTAACACAAAAAGTAAAGAAAGTCAAACTTTGAAATTCAGATACTGTTTTCATTTGTAAACTGTTCAGCTTGAGCTGGAACTGATGACATTTGTGCACTGAGGTTCACAGAAAGAACCAAAGCGCCCATAGATGTCTTTGGCTCGAACAGCAAAATGATACGTGGAACCAGACTGAAACTGGGTCAGTGTACAGGCCATAGGCAAAGGAAGGGCCTTCACCTCTCCAATCTTTTTCCAGTGCTGTTGCACTGTGTTATTAGAGTTGTCTTGATGGAAGGCATAGAGGTGATAGCTGTCTACAGGTGCACAAGTCCGATCAGTTTCCGCTACACACCAAGACAGCACTATACCAGTCTGGCTCGGCACAAGCTTCAGCTGAGGTTGCTGAGGAGGGGAAGTTCGCTCAGCCTCTGGGGGTAGGCGAGAAATCACAGGTGCTGCGGGAAGCGAAGGTAGTACAATACTGGAGCTCCGTGTTGGCGTACCAGTTGTTACAGCACGGGGTTTCATTGTAGAGTCCTATAAAATGAGAAAATTGTCATGAGTATGGACTCTAAACACGAACAATGTATTTCATAGAAAGAGATAAATAGTCAGCTTTTAAACAGCTATTAATTGGAACTTTTACAGTCAAAAATCCACCTGATTATATACACTATATTTCAAATTTAATGCTTAGGGCCAAGTCTAATATTAGTTACAGTCAAAAAGTGCCCTCTAAATGCCAAATCTTTTCATGATGAAACAATGCCTTAAGATTAAGACATGAATTCAAAAAATGAATTGTGTTTGTTAAATTATTACAGCCTGGCATAGGTCTGTGAGAGAGAGTGCAAGTGCTCGGTTCAGGCAAATGAGACTGCCACTTGCAGCATGTAGAGAAGACTGCTGCTACTGCCACGCCTTTTGGGTGGGTTGTGGGGAGGGGCCTTCCTTGGAGCATTAAACACCAAGGCAGCAGCACCTGGTGTGTGAGGAAGTTTCTCCACAAAGTTTTGCCTTTGTGGGGTCACAAGAGTCTTCCCTAATACTTTATTAAACAACTTGCTCTGGTCACTTTTTGCTTGTTGTCATGAGGGAGCTATGGCAGTCCAAAGGATGAAAGCATTGTAGGCACTGACATCCAGTAGATTGAGGAAGAGTGCAAAAGACCACTGACGGGTTTTCATCCTGCAGCTGTAGGACGAGAAGAAATTGCCACATTTGACAGTGACACCTCTTAGCTCCTCTGTCATCTCTGATTCATCTCTGCTGGGGTGCCACAGTGTTGGAGGATGCATGTATAAATGCGTGTCTAAGAGTTATACACTTCACAGATCGCTCAAACTTTGATTCTGTAATTGGCAGGATTTTTAGGCATGCATTAACAAAAGGAGCAGCAGCCTCGGAACAGGACCAGCTGCTTCTTAAGACAGAAGTCCTTGCACAGGTTGTAGAGGAGTGGGAGGCAAGCAGTCCACATCTCCCATATGTCAAAGTAGTCAGCTTGTCCTCCCTCAGACGTTGCGGTCAAGGATGCCTGTCATCAAAACACAGGCACTTGTTGATTAGCCTGACTGCTTTGTGACTCATGGTGGCCTGGAAAATGGGCCAGCTGGTGTGGCTGTGTTGACTCATTGTGTGACCAGTATACTCCAGCTAGCAGCAGCAGCAGCAGCCTGATGTTACTCTCGTCTGCAAGTTTGTTTGGTTTGGGATCACCATCAGAATGTCATCATTATGTACAAATTAAAGCTGTCGACCAAGCTGCTGATTCTGGGGGTGGCATAATGGGTCCCTGTTCTATTCCAGTGGACACAGGAGTATATTTCTGTGTACAGGTGGGGCCCACTGAATATCCCCACATCTGGAAGTCCTGTGGCCGCCGGTGTCTCACCTTCCCCACTGTCGGGATATATCTGAGCTCTCCGAGGAGGATTCAGACTCGGATAGGTAGTCCTCCCTGTCAAGATTCCTCTTGCTCATAATTGGAATGAGTCTCCATCACTTAGTCTAAAGCTTCCTGGACATCTTCTTGTGTAGTGGCTCTTTCCATATTGCCAGAGAAGAAATGAGTAATTCCGCAGGTGCATTTATTTTTTAACATTAGCTGCAATCGCAGTCAGAGTTTGTTACGTCTCTCTTTAATAATGATGATCTTGTGATTCGGGATGACCCATGTTTACATTTTTTTAAATTGAACGCACACAACAGTCCCTAAGGGTTAAGATAATATAATAATAATGTATATAAAATATTGAATTACTGTTAGATTTGTTTTGTGCTAAATGTGGAACATGCATGTTTTTACTCCTCACCAGTGGGGGGCGGTGGTGGATTGTCAGTTGGGGATTGTTGGAAGAGTTGGGATTGCTCTGTGGGGATGATCTTGCTCCAGCACCTGAGATCACATTGAGAACACATCCAAATTACATGTTATTTTACTTGCAAAACAAAGAAAAATGTACTGTTTTATTGAGAATTCTGTATCTAATAGTCTAGCACACAGCTCTGTGCATGCATAAAATGTGGTGCTCTTACCGGGAATGCTGACGACTGTCAGACGCTGGGGTGGTGAGGGAGCTGCGACAGTGGCATTCTTTACTCCTGTCACTGGAAAGTATAGAGTAAAACATAAATAGACCTAAAACAATAGTGAAATAAAAATCTATTTATTGTGTGAGGCGCACTCCAACCTTACCTTGCACATCATCATCATCCTCTGTGAGATCGATGACGGAGCCTTTGGGTCGCGCTGCTGGAGCGACTGATTTGGATGGATTGGATCCTGTACCTTGGTTGTCTGTAAAGGGAGAATGAAAATTCTTAATAAATACAAAAGATAACAAAAGGCAGCGACAAAAAGTCAATATAGACTGAGATACTGAAAGGCACATTACAGTTTCTACTTCTGAAACTTTTGGGATTGTCCACATTACAGCAGAATACCGGTACACAAAAATACTTTGTTAATCAAAGCATGCCCCCACCTGTTTTTGATGTCAGAGATGTGCCTTGTGGGGGTCCTGGAGCAGCAGAACCTGTCGCAGCTGGCCCAGATGTTGTAGGTGAGGAAGCGGATGACATTGCTCCAGCTACAGAAACAGTCGGGGCTGGTGCTCTGGCTGTGGTCATGGACATCCCAGCATTGGGTGTAGTTATTGCACCAGCACCTCCTGGATAGACAGCTCGTGCCAGAGAGATTTGGGCAGAGGATGTCTGGCCAGTAGAAGCCTGGAGTGCTGGGACAGTGGCAGCAGCTGGGGCAGAGGCTGGTGCTGTGGTAGTGGTAGAAGCAGGCTTGAGTATAAATGTAGTAGTAGAAGCAGTGGTTTTAGTCTTGTTAAGGGAAGTTGCTGCCGACAAAGAGGAGACGGGAATGTTGACTAGTGTTCCTGCCTGGCCATTAGTCATTGATATAGGCAGCTGGATGAGAAGTGGCTGGCCCGTAGCCACCATGCTGCTCCCAGGTGCAGTCTTCAGCAACAGGGTGCCTGTGGGACTCTGAGTAGTGATGCCAGTAGCCAAAGTGGTGGCAGCATTAGAGGTAGAGGTGATCAGCTGGAGGATGGGGGCCTGTGGAACCATGGTGGTGGAAGTGGTTGCTGGGGCTGGGGCTGGAGATGGAGCTGGTGCTGATGGAGCTGGATTTGCTGAGGAAAGTAGGTCAAGGAGGTAGAAAGTAGGTTATAGTCAACTAAAAGATACAGATGCCATTACATCCATTAGTTCTTTATGGTGTAACTTTGTTGCACCTTCAAAAAAAAACTTGTGCTATTACACCATTGACCCATAAATCTGCGCCTATTAAAACAAGGTATTAAAGGTATTATTCCCCTTTTCAAGTTTAAACTAAAAAACTCATCTGTTTAAGCTGGTCTACTCTCTCTAGAGACTGTTTACCTTTTGTCAATTCATGGTTCCTATTACTTTTCCTTGGGTTTCATTATTTTGTATGTGTGTGTGTATGTTTTTAGGATTATTTTTTATGCTCTGTAAGGTGTCCTTGGGTTGTAGAAAGGCGCCCACAAATAAAATGTATTATTATTATTATTATAGTTTATAAACAATAATTATTTTCTGATATATATTTTTTTTACATCTGCCTTTGCCAAAGCCATACATATCGCACATTAATGATTAAACATTTTTAAGACTTTATTTGCCATTTTAATGTCATAATGCAACTGTATTTTATGACCTAAAAACACAATTATTTATTTTGAATATACCTTATGCAAACTGGATTATTTGTGCACTTATTATTGCAGTCTGGTATATGTAAGATTAGCAGAAACATTTGTTTATATGCATTTTTTTCTTGTCATATACGAACATTATTACGCCTCTGTCCCCAAAATGTGCTCTATTCAGACAAGCTATAAAAACCTTATAAATTACACATTTTAAATCTTTCTTTTTTTGGTCTGTAACAAAGAACCTCACCCTGTGCCCATGTAACATTTTCACTTTTTATTATACAATAAGAGCAACAAAAATTGCAAGAACATAAAAATAAACATAACCTGAATAACAATTACAACAAAAACAATAATGTGGCAACACAAAAACAGTTCAGTTGTGGTAGGATGTGCAAATACTGATGCTATGCTCTTTGCAAATATGTTTTTTACATTTTTCACAGAAGCTGCACACGACTCCTCCTCACATGGGAGTGGATGGGTGGTTGGGTGTGGGGTTGGTTAACCCAGAGGCTAAAGTAGCCGAGCCTGTTTGAGCTTGAAAAATTAGGCTGGTGAACCCTGGAGCACGTGGGAGGTGATGTCGCCGTGCCATCTGTGGGAAAACCAGCTTTTTCCCAAGCTCTTCCAGAAAGAGCCTCCGACTCTGAGATTTTTCCTGGTTCCATGTAGGATTGATTGTTGTCCACACGATATATGCGTTGAGCGCACTGATGTCAAGCATATTAAAAAACAGGGCCATTGGCCACCGTCTGGTCTTTCTCTTACAGCTGTAGGTTGCAATCATCTGCACCAGAGACAAAGATGATGAAACATATTTTATATATAAGATATGCTGAGTTAAAAATATCTTAGACTGGATTGTGTAAACTTACTTCATCCATCGTATCCACACCTCCTTTGCAGCGGTTATAATCGAGGATGATCTTGGGCTTCTTCTTCGCACCACTGCTGATTTCCCCTGCGCGGTGTTTGGTGCTGATCAGCACAACATTCTTTCCCCGCTTGGGAACGTATGACACCAGGGTGTGTGTCTCAGTGAATGCAAAGACGGAAGAGAGGGTCTTTCTTCCCCGTAGGCTCAGGAGCTCCGGCGGTAACTCCGGTCTATTCCTCTCCATGGTCCCGACCATGGTGATCCTCCTGTGGAGAAGCTCCGTTGCCAGTCCGAAAGAGGAGATAAAGTTGTTACATGTCACGTTTATGCCTTCCAGCCCCTCGGTCATCTCCAGCCCAACTCTCTGTCCTTGTTGGCTCTCCACCGGTGCATTCTCTGATGGGCCAGTGTAGACAGAAACTTTCCAGGTATATGTAGTTTGGACGTCGCAGGTTACCCATAATTTGAGTCCATAGCTTTCCACTTTCTTAGGCATGCACTGCAGGAATTTGCATCTCCCCCTGAATGGCAACATTTGCTCATCCACACAAACTTCCTTTCCTGGGTTAAAGACCAGTGGGAGCTGCTCAGTCCACATGTCCCATATCTCCCGGATCGCAGCCAGCTTGTCATTGTCCCGGCACCGCGGTCTGGAGAATGGGCCACTAAACCGAAGCCCCCTGGACAGCATTTTAAATGTTTTCAAGGACATGGTTGCCCGAAAAATGTTGCGGCCTGTCTCACCATCCCAGAGGCTACGGGTTGCTTCATCCCGGGATCTATAAACACCGGCCAAAAGGAGCAGCCCGAAGTAGGCGCGTATGGTGGTGTCATCGATGTCTTTCCACTCCTGGACTTTCCGCCTCCCATGCAGGTTGGTGTACTTGGTGATCTGTGCTGTGATGGCTGTGGTGAAAAATAAATCAAAACTTTCCACCATCTCACAGATTCTGGCCTTGGCATAACGTGTGGGTCCTGGCTTTAGTCCTGTGCCTGGAGGATTATATGTGAGCGCAGCAGAATTTGTTGGAGCCCAGACAAGTTCTCCATTTTTAGATGTCCAGGACAGGTCCGGTGTCTCCTCTTCCCCGCTTTCAGCTGACTCGCTGGAGGATGATCCAGGGATGTAATCCTTATCAGCCTTGTCAGTGTCGTCCTCATACGTGTCCGATGAGCTCTCCTGACCAGTGGGCTCGGGATCAGCATCTGAATGCAAAACCATGGCAACAGTCTCCTCTGTGCAGTATAGTCTTGCCATCGTAGTTGAATTGACAATAAAATGCAGCAGCCGCAGCCGCGTAAACAAAATCGGGGTCTGTTTTTGATTCTTACTTTGATGTGCTAGACTATGTATAATCCGTCTTTCAGTTTTAAGGTGTGGAGGTGCACCGCACTTAATTTGCACCTCTAGCCGCGTAAAGAAACCCTGGGTTTTGTTTTGGTGTGCAGGAAAATTAATAATCTGTGTGATTATCTGTGCAGGTGCCTCTGTGTAGACTTGTATTTCATAATAAAAAATCGTTGGTGCTTTGAACATTTGCAGAAAAATACGCACGATTTAGAATATCAAAATGATCACGAGAAAGCTAGGTGTGCTTTTAGGTTTTTTTACGACTCTGTAGACACACAGTTGTGCAAAAACATAGAAAACATTTATTGTATATATATATATTATTAGATATAGCTATATAGATATATATATCTATATATCTATATATATATATATATATATATATAGTTATATATCTATCTCTATATCTATATCTATATCTATTAGTTTTATATATATAGTTATAGTCACAGTTATATCTGACAATTTACCCCGGCTGATTACTTGATTGATATAGCATGGGTGCCAACTGGTGGGGAAAGCAGGTATTTTCACCATTTTCCATATATAGTAAAAATCGTGTAATTGCTGGAAAAAACCCTCAGAGCACACTGCAAGCCTTAAGGCTCAGAAGGTTAGCAGAACTGAGGAAATGCATTTTTTATACTTGTTTCAATGAGCATGTTTTTGTGTACAAAAGCTAGCATTTTATTTAAGATTGATGTCGGGGGGAGTCGTAAATAGTTTAACTCTCTAAAGTTCACCACGATGCACAAATATTTAACAAAAAAGAATAAAGAAACAATCGAATGTGCACATACATTCTGATTTCCTCTGTCCCCAAGCCCCACATATGGCGCAAATATAGACTTTTTACAAATGGCTAAACATTCATGTCCCATGACAGTTTGAAGTTTTTAGACATAAGAAACAGGAGTTACTGGTGATGATTGTTTTTCTTTGGTATACAGTACTAGTGTATTCAAGAAAGCAGGATGGCATGACGCAAATAGCCCTGTGTGTTTGGCTACACAGGCAAAGCGTGGTTTTGTTGCCTTTTGGTTTTTTACATTTATTGCACTGTGTCAGCCACAAACCTAGACAAATACAATTTTAACTCTCATAAATGGGCTTAATTTTAAATGACGCTACTCAAAAAAACATTGATAATGAAAGGAAACCGTTACTTACCAGCAGAGCTGGAGGAAGAAACAGTTGTTGGAGTCTGCTTTAGCTCCACCGATGTCCGGACTGGCCTGTTTAAAAAGATTACTTACTAATTACTTAACAGCTCTCAGAATGTTTAGAGGACCATGGCAGGAAGAAGACGTAATGTCATAAGTTGCAGACATTTGATTTTATTCCATTATATACAGCATTTGAACAACTTAGGGCATAAATAAAGTACACATGTCTTTAAAATATCTATCAGTACGTTTAGTTCATTTTTTCCATGTGTGGTGCGAAGTGCACCCTTTTTGCCAGGTCACCGGGGACGTCAATTACCTTTTCATATGAAAAGCTTTTTATGAATGCCGACAAGAATCTCAGTGCAGTGAATCAAATTTAGTCTAAATGTTTTAATAGTTTCAATGATGCATTATGACAATTGTCCCAGTATGCTTCTGTTCATAAAATATAAGAGTGTCAATATGACACAGCAGTTCTTTCATCATATTCTCGAAAAAATTCTGGTCTTCTCTTCACTCGCAGTATTTCATTGATAACATCACGAATTTCTCGCCAGCTGTCACAGGACAGTAAAGGGAATCGACGCTCAATGTACATCCTCATCGTCCTCCTTAAGTTCATAGGCAGCGCTTCCTTACCCAGTAATCCAACATAATTGACCTTTGCAACCCAGTCACAGTATTCGTCATATGGGACTAAGTAGCGGAAAATGTAAGATGCATAGCGGTCAGGCCTGGGATTCCCTGAGCTTCTTTTGCAGTTGTGGAACAGCACTTTCTCCAAGTGGGAAGTAATTGCACGGAGCTTGATGTCTGCTCTGCATTTTCCTTCACTGTATTCTGCCAGTTTTTTTGCCATGGCAATGTGACGTGACATATCTTTCTGTTCCTCCATCCCCTCCTTCTCCTTCTTGACAGACATTGTAGGTGTCTTACCAACAGAGGTCACTCTCTCTCTGGGCCTCTGAGGCTGCAGCTCTACTGCCTGCCGACGGAGCACGCTGTTGGGAGGAGAGGTGCAGTTTTAACTACACTCTGCACTGCCCGAAGAAACGCTCAGGCTTCACATTGTAGAACGTCACAAGACTCAGGACCTGGACCCATGCGGGGTTACTTTGAAGGTGCATAACACAGACTGGGACCAGTCTTAAAAAATATTTAGAGTGAAGTTATGAGTTTAAAAAAGTCCTGACAAACCGAACCAGGGCCATGGATTCTCGGTTTCCAGAAGGAGTGGATTTTAAGAATGTAAGCATTCTTTATTCAGTCCATTAGTTTTCAAATCAGTTTCTAGTAACTACAGAAAGCAACCTGGGACAATGTCAACTTTGCATGTGAACAACTGCGTCTACTGGCTTTAGTCCGGTATTGTCACGTTCATACAAAGGCCAAATTATATTCACACAACACCAAAGTGAATATTCTACTCTATGATCTAACAGCAACATGTTTAATACAGTGATGCTGTGAATTTAAAAAAAATCTTTAGTTATAAATAACATGGTCTGAAAAAAATGTGTAAGTTAAAATATGTAGTATGATTAAAAGAGACTGAAAGAGATCTAGATGACAAATTGCTCTAGGCGTGATCAAACTTACCGTTGTGCTTGGGGATTGTTAGCAGCAGCTGCAGTTTTGGCAGCGGTGGCAGCAGCTAGAGCCTAGAAATCACAGAATAAGCAGTCAGGGCACCTTCAGAAAATATCACTCGCATAGGTTTTAAAACATTTTTGAAATAAACAAAAAAGAATTGCAAATCACGTCTTACCTCCTGTTTCCTTTTGTTCTCCGACAATTGATTGGCCTCTCCAAACTTCTTTGACAGTCGAGCTATCTTAGCCTAAAAAAGGAAGTGGACTTTTAATTTGGTCTTGTTAACTGTAAGGACAACTTTAGTAGCCCAAAAACTACATGCTATTTATCAGCAAAAAAGCTCCTGGCAATGCTGCATGTATTTATACTGTTTATCGTCTATTTACCTGGAGTGTGTTAATGGCAGTTTGGTGTTTAGTTGCACAGTCAATCTTGTCTACTCTATCTTTTAGCTCTTGGAAATGTTTGTCAAAAATAGTTAGTTCCAAGATCCTCAGCCGTTCATCCACAAGCTGTTGTACAATCTGTGAAAAAAATAGCAGGCAAAGAGGAACAATGTTTATAATATATATAACGAATGCATTGCCAACAATAGTAAAAAAACGAAAATCTTAAATTAAGTTGTATATTAACCTTTCCAAGTTTATGGTGACTGCCAGCTTTTGCAGTAATTTTAAGTTCCAGTTGCGCCTCTAACTCCTCATGTTCCCTCTTGGGCCTCTTCCCCTCTCTTTTCACACTTGGCGTATCGTCGTCAAAACCCTCTGATAATGTACGCTTCAATCCAGAAGTCGATCCTTTCTCTTCTTGCACTATTTGGGAGAAGAAAAAAGATAAAGACCTGTTTACATGCCATCTTCTTTTTTATCGAAGAAAACTAACAGAACTATAGTCCGAAACGGCAGCTCAGAGACTACATGTCTGCTGATACTTGTTTTATCCCATAGGTACATACAAATATGTGTATAAAATCCCTCAACAACATTACTGCTTTTGCTTTTTAATTTGCATTTGGATTTCTGCCATTTTTTATCAATATTAGGCAAACATTAAAAGCTATCTAGCCCAAAGTCCACTCTCCTACCTGTATTAGATGGTGGCGTAGATGATGGCCGAGGCAGCTTAGTGGTTTGTCTAACATCAGCTTTGTCCTTTTTGCTCTCTACTTTCACAAGATCCACATCCATCTTTTCCTCACTGATTAATCCTCTCTTGACATCTTTGTCATTCTTCCCCTCTTTTCCCTCCTCTTCCTTGAGTTCCTTTTCTTGTGTTACAACTGAACAAGAAGTTGAAGCTGGATAAGAGGCCGAACGACAGGTAGAAGAGTAATCAGACTTTACAATTTCAGGAGAAGGCGGCTTGTCGTATCTTATTTTGGCTGTGGAGGCCTCAGTATCCTTGGCCTTTGTAGTGTCATTATCTGTATCCTTTGGTTCTGAGCAGTCAGTTACTCCAGTGGGCACAGGTGAAGGTGGAACCAAACCTTTAACCAAGTCCTTCGCCACAGCTTGGTCCTCTGTTGTAGTCTGTCCCTCCTGAGTAAGAACAATAGACGGGCAATTAATGGAAAAAGGTTTTGTACTCTCAGTCAATCAAAATGTTTGCATTAACCCTCACAGTCAAAACAGTGAGGTAGTAGTATAGTATACTAGTATATGTATAACAAAAAAAATAATTCTAAACATTACCTCTTTTTTTCCCATTTCTGGAATCACTTTAGTTCCTTTGTCCTGATTTTTCTTAGCTACTTCTGTTGCTGGTTGAATAGACTCATTTGATGACTTGGATGATAAAGAATCTTTCTTCTCGTCCTCCTCTTCCATCTTTTTCAGTTCAAAGTTCAGAGAGTGGAATGGTGATGAGGGAGACGGAATTGCTTCCTTTGCTTTTGAACTTTGTGAGGAGGCTGGGGAAGGGGACAGATTTAGAGACAGAAAGGGAACAGGAGAAGTAGATGACGCAGCATGAGGGGGGTTTGAGTCCGAGATGCTGTTTTGCCCTTTGTCTCCCATTTTTTGGCCATCCGCTTTGTGTGTGCCATTCATCAGAGGTGGTGGAGATGGGTCGGACAAACCTGGAGCTGCTGTCAACAAAGTACTGTGAAGACTCTCCAGTTGTTGTCGATCACTGATCTTCATGGTTTTCTTGGCACGGAAAATTTTCTTCTTCTCCTCCGATATAACAACTTCCATAGCTGCCTGCGGAGTGAAAAAGTATAAGAAGCAACCAAAGAGCAAGTTGAGTCTGGAAAAAAATCTACATAGAATAGTGAGACTGCAGTGTTTTTCACTAATGATATCCTCGACAGAACGCACTGCACAGTAAATAAGTGGCTGCAGAGTTTCAGAGGCAACACTAGAGGACACTGTAAACTCTATGGCTTCCTTATTTCTCCTTTTCTTTAAGGTTAATGTTTTACAGATATCTGCACAACAAACTGATCGTTTGCCCAACTTATCATTTCTTTACTTCAAATTTGACTTATATCAGGTACATTCCTAATACCTGATTTCTGTATCTGTCCTAAAATTGCTATAATCAAGATACATCCCAGTGTTCCAGAAACCCCAGATGACTGATACAAAATCTTTATCTACTCTGAAAAATTGAAAACTTGGTTAATCTGAAAAATTAAGACAACAGATCTTATGTTTACCCAAGCCCTGATCCAGAGAGTAGAAATTACACTGAAGTTAACAACAGTAGCAACCCAACCGTCCACCCATCCCCCAGCATCCCTATTGGTTAAATCCTTAACCAATCATAAAGGAGAAATTCAGGCTGCGTTGGCAGCAGTAAAGAGGTTATGCAAAACATGATGGATTTTCCGTACTTAGTTCAGATTTTTGCACACATTGTAGAGTTGAGGCTAGTCATGTTTTATAGGTAAACATTTCATGTATATTCATTTCACATACATGCATCTGTATATTTTTGTGGCAGTCAAAATTAGAAGCTGTGTGCTGCAGGAGACTGTGTTTGGATGTAGTAAGTGTTTC
Organism: Microctenopoma stevenorrisi; assembly: GCA_032270685.1. Lineage (NCBI taxonomy): Eukaryota > Metazoa > Chordata > Actinopteri > Anabantiformes > Anabantidae > Microctenopoma > Microctenopoma stevenorrisi. The sequence continues at coordinate 11,742,461 of JAUMTR010000001.1, forward strand.
ATTTTTCATTGAATAGCAAAAAAAGTGCTATAATGTTAAATATCATGCAGTACACAAAGAAATATCTATGAGTAACTTACCTTCAAGCCGAAAGGTTCCTTGTCATGAATTTAGCACAAACTCTTCCAAAACCTAGGAACAGGAAAACAAGAGAAATAGTTTTAAAACTAATTTCACTTCAAACTAGGACCACGGGCTCAATTATGCATAAGCATAAAAATCGAGTGTAACCCTGAAACCTAACCCCTTCATCTGAATTCCTATTAAGCGGTCTGTTTTCTTCCCTTCAAACTCCAGGAAAAGAGGTCTTTGTACAAATCACTTTGTGGGTGGGTGTCACTGTACTACCGGCATTTTAGTGAATGTGAGATCACACGTTCAGCCACATATTAACTGTATTCATTATTCAGTCTGTAATGTTATAACAAAAAGCAGATGTGGTTATAGCAAAATACCTCTATTGGTCCGATAGCAGGAACAGAACACAATAAGTCAGTCTTAATTCAAGAAATCATCATCTGGTAAGAGCAATTTTACACTGTAAATTGGTTAGCTTTACTGTTACTGCATTGCCTTTAGCTGTAGATGCTGGAAGGCTGCAGCCACAGACAGACTCACCTAAAAAGTTCTCCATTAATGTTTCATTTAACCATGTGTGTTTTGAAACTTAGCAGGCTGTCACGTGTGCATGAAAAAAAGCTACTGAGAAGAGCAGAACTAAGTGCATACTTTACACTAAAAAGCTGAGCTACACGCCGAGATGTTGGAGCTCACAAAACTGTAAGCCTCTCTGCTTTCATATCAGCAAGAAGAATACTTACTGCAATAATCAAGGACTCCTTGAAATGATAAATGACAGTATGTTCTATTACATTTAATGGATACCTGCATTAAAATGTAATCCTGACTTTTTGCATGAGTCAGCATTAAAAAATACAGATCGGTGGGAATTGCGAGAACGACCAATGGTACACTTCACATTCTAATGTTATTGCACACTGCGCAGAGCACAGTATCCACCTCCCCCATGCTACGTCCTCATACACTGCGCCTGGACTCAGTATAGAACCTCAAAATGGCTGTCAGCTCTGCTGTTTGCTGCCAGAGTGAGCTCTCTGTAGCTAGCTGGGCAGGATTCTCTATGACATATGACAGGTTGCAATAACTCCCTGCTTGATAATAAGTTTCGTGATTCTTCAATTAGAGGCTTCATTATAGTAAACAAAACAGGTAAATTATTAAAGTTATATATCCCTCAGTTCACCAATGGAGAATATTTATTCTCCATTTGTCCAATTCATTAACCCCTATAATACAAGCTACAGCTAATAAACAAACAATAATTTCTACTGTGCTGCTTTAGATTTCAAACCCATTGTGGTGAGAAATAGAACTCTTTCTGTATATTCTTTTACTTCACCCGTGTACTGTGGTAACTCAGTTAATCAGCCCACATTTGGAATTAGGCATGTCTGAAGTTATGTGTGGGTCCTCTATTGAAAATAAGCATGAGGAAATGCAGAAAACAATCATTAAATCTGTCAGATTAACACACACAGACAGGGTGCGGTATTTACTAAGCATCCCATGTTAGGTCCTCAGCGGTTATATCATTTATAGAAGGAATAAAGTATGACTTAATTTACTTAAACTGCAGAGATGCCACTTGCTTGCTTAAACTAATAACAAAAACATAAATTTGCAAATAATATTAATTGCACAAAATAAGGTGCTTTCACATACAGAACAAATATCACATATTAATCAAATTCTAGGAGGTTGAACAACCTTAGCAGTGTCAGTTAGCAAGTGTAACCAGGGACAAACGATCTTTAACAAAGTATGCAATACATCTGCAATGGAGATGTATTGGGGTAAGTAGGAGGGACTCATTTGGGACTACTCCATCTTGTTCCTCATAGGGGTATGTGCTTAGGTGTGTGGCCCACATCACCCTATAAGAGGTGTAAATAAAAACCCTTTAAAAAGAAAATTTAGCTCAATGCTCCCAATCCAGCAGTGTGCAGTAATGATTAAAAAAACACAATATAGTTTCTTTCTGTTGACATCTATCAAATATATTAAAACATTTACAGGCACCCTAAATACATATTATACAGTGCTTTTATCAGCACTATTTTCATTTCAAGACACTAGCTAGCAGCGCACAGACAGAGGGTAAGTACACTGCAAAGACTGTTGCTTAGCAACACCCATCCCCCAACTGTAGCACAAACTAGCCCGTGGTATGGAAATCTACAGACAGCACAGACCAAACCATTTCGACAGAGGACAGGGGGGTTGTATTTTCTAGAATAACACCATAGGTACACAGTTGTATGATCTTACTGGAGAGCAAAAGATTTACTGTAGTTCTGAATATGCTACAGATTCACTACCTAATAAGTCAAAAATGACCAAAGATGTTTCAGCCTTAATTTCCATGTAATTGATTTAAGACGGATTCTTGTGTTGCAAAAGTTTGACATAGTCATTAATACACCTTTTCAGAAAAAGTTATTTGTCTCCCCTTCTCTCTCCACTGACAGATTTTGGAGCTCAATACACATGACATGGTCACCAGAGTGTGTGCAATAAATTGATCACTTGCTGCATGTGAGTGTAGTAGGTAGTTAGCCTCAGTCTGCTATTATTGCCCTAATCAGCCGACCACTGTAGAATGCTGAACTAGGCTGTAATATGAGCTCTCAGTTTAAGCTTATGCTAAAAGTAAACTAAACCAGCTGTTAAGATAACAATTATTTGATAATATTAATAACTATAATAAACATTTAAACCTCGGGTAAATTCATGTGGCATACACTGGATTTATTTATTTTAAAAACTACTTTCCATTAAAAAAGTAGCACTGATGATAATATTGCATGATTTTTACTATCCCACAGCGTGAAAAATATCCTTCCATATCCTGCAGAACCCACCCTGCTACACAACCTAGCTTCTCCATTTCTCCAAGAACGCCTCTTGCTCATCACTGCGTTACCAAACAGAATCAGATCAACCAAAGAATTTAACCACAAACCAACGATGCCAAAGCAAAATATTTCCTTAAGCAGCTCCAACTCCTGCTCCAAATGGAATTAAAAAAATTTATGAAAATTCAGATTGTTCAGCTTTGACATAAAGACTTTGAAACTAGGGTAGTTCATGTAGGTAAGATAAATAATTAATAATCTTATCAAACAGTAAACACAAAGAAATAAATGAAGGCACTTTTAACATGAGCACAACATGCACTTTAGTGAGGGCCTAGCTAGCGGCGCACAGCCAGCGCTAAATTGCACACACACAACAATACACTCAACCTTGAAGCAGCTGCACCCGCCCTTCCTCTCCCTCTTTTTCTCTCTATCCCACTCACAAATACACGTGCGCGCGCGTGCACACACACACACACACACACACACACACACACACACACACACACACACACACTTTCTCTCTATCTGTAACAGCCTGTCCTGGTTAAACATGGACTGAACCACTTTGATGGGGAGAGAGTGGGGGTGGGGCTTTTAAAACAAAAGAGATATGTTCAAGTAATCGAACAGTCAATGTAAAGCACAGATTTTTTGTCGATCCTGTTTGACTTTTCCTACAAATAATTAAATATCGCAAAGCATTCTGCTGAGCTTTGTGGATCATTTGCATCAAAAAAAGTAATTACATGTATGTTTATTTCAAGAATATAGGTCCTCTTCTATTAACCACTACTGCTGCATTCAACATTTTCACAGCCAAAACTGTGTCAATGACTTTTTGTCAAGTATTCTTTAGATTTAGATGCAAAAAAAGTCGTTTTGTGAACCCACTTTCATGCTAGCAGCGCAGAGCAAGAAATTGGTGCACAGCCTGACACAGTCTCTATCCGTCCAGCCTCTCCCACAGCAAGGAAAGGCTGCTGTTGAACAGACTGAACCATTACAACATGGGGGTGGTTCTTTACTCAAGAGGAACAAAAAACATAAATAAACTGAAAAATAAACTTCATTATTACTTTCTTTACTGTGGTTTGTGCTAGTTGGTTCTTCACAAAATAGTTAAAGGTGTTTTTCAGATTTTATCAGTTTAGAAAAATGTCTTGCTGAAAAAAATTACCTCAGTAATCTCAAATTACACTTTTAAAGCTTCACCTGTCTTTATCAAAACAGCAAAAGAGAGCCAATAAGACATGTTTCAGTGTGATTTGCCCATCACCCCTTTCTGCTTCTGCAGGAGCACAAAATGGCCACCAGTGCTGCTGCGAACAGCATGCTGAGCACAGGCTTCAGCCGATCCTATTACAAACTCCGCCTACTAAAACAAAGCTACACTGTAACTGCAGAAACGCCATACTTGTACGTGGAACTAGACAGAAAACTGATTTCAATTGTATGTCATTCACCTTTTTATTCAGGTTCGAACTTTCACTGTTGTTGCCAGTCCAGAGTTCTTGTGCTTTATTTAATTTAAACTATAGAATAAACCAAACCAGCTAAATCTATGGTTTTAAGTCATACGTTGAAAGCTGTACTACTAAAGCTGAAGTCTAGATAACTGGTTAACAAATAATGCCTGTTCTCCTTGAAGATGCCTTCGGTGCCTCAGCCAGTAAGAGCAGTGCCTGAATTCCAAGAACACTGCGCACAGTGCGCAGTCTTCCCTCCCCCACCCTCACTGCCTGCATCTGGATTCACTGAAACTCAAAATGGCCACCTGGTCTGCTGTGCGCAGCCACACTCAGCCATGAGTCTGCTATATCAAGTACAACATGATATCATAGCAATATCACATTACTGAAAACTATTACATTGTGCTCAATTCTTACAAAGGTATTTAGCTTCAGCTGAATGAATCTGCTAGAACAATTAGCTAAATCAACTAACTTCAGAAAATATTCTCTAGAAACAGGTAGGTTAGTATGTAGCTGTTCCACTAACCATAACGCCACTTAACTCTTTTAGTGGTTTGAAGCATACATTACATCAGACTGACTTATAGTGTACACTGTAAAAGTTTGCTTGGATTTAAACCTTTGAACACTGAATCCCTGATTGTGATATATAATTAAAATATTTAAAAAAACATTAACATTATACAGTCCAGCTCATCAGTCTAGGCGCCATCCTCTTCCTATACGATTCTACTATAAACTATTTGAAACCGATTGTGTGCTCATGGTGATCAGGTTAGGTCCTTGTGTTCGGCAATGCAAGGACTCTCCCCTCAAGCACGTCCTAGATTTAATCACACTGGGCTTCTTTTATGAAGTTTGTATGTTCTTCCATTTTTTCACATTCCCTCTGGGAGCTCCAGTTTCCAATCACAGTACAAAGACAAGGTAGACTACAAACCCTGAAATTTCCAAAAGTCTAGTTTTGGATAGTGTGGATGTTGTGTGTTTTTTTAATATACTTTAACTTGACCATGACCCCCTCAACTGCTACCTTACCTTTCTCCATTTCTCATATTAAGCATTTTACGTGATGCTGGAAAAATTAAAATCAAATATTTTTTGGGGGGTTTTAGCCTTTATTGGAGAGTTGAGTTAGGTACACCAGAAACGTGGGATGAGATAAAGAAAGATGGGTGAGTGACAAAAGTCCCACAGACTTTTATTAGGAAGTTAGTTGCACGGCATGGGCAGAAACCATTATGCTACCAGTGCAATCAAAAGATGCTTAACAATACTAGTGACTCATTTAAAACCTATTGAATAAACTGATATAGTGCTATTCTTGTAGTATAATAGTGTGTGGTACTGTGCACTGTGGAAATGTGTTATAGGAGAAAATTATGGAATCATATAGTATTTTTAATGAAGGAGAAAAATAATCCTCTTCATTGTTATTGAATACATTTTCACATTACAACAAAATTTGTCTTTTGCATTTGACCCATCCCCCTTGGGGGAGCAGTGAGCAGCCACAGGGGGCACCCGGGCAGCTAGCGCATGGTGTCTCGCTCAGGGACACATCCGGTATGGGGGAAGGGCTGGGAGTCTAGGCTGGGATTAGATCTTGTTATCTCTGCATCCTAGTCTAATGCTTAACCCACTGAGCTACCAGGCAAATACAAGATGCTAACTGCTATAAATAATCATACATGTTAGCAATAATCAGAATTTGTACAACAATGCACATTGTCTGTGGTTGTATAGTAGCATAATTTAGGTACAAACAATTAATAGGATTAGAAAAATAAAGCAAACACATTATTCTTTCATGTTTTTCAATATGATCAGACAATGTTTTTTATGTTTGGTCTTCCCTGCTCTGATGAGCAGAGAATCATATTTTTGTCCCATTTCTTTCCAAATGTTACCCTAGCTAAAAATGAGCAAATATTTATAAAAATTCTTTTCTGAACACAATACAAAACCAAGAGATCTGCGATAAACACACCCAACTGTAGCAACTACATGATTAAATCTGATGCCTATAATTCAAGGCTTTGTTAAATTCAGTACAACCAACTAGTGTTTTAAAGAAAAAAAATATACCCTTTGACAGAATGTATACACACATATACACAAACACACTTATCACTGTTTCTGCTTAGCCTGTCACTGTCTGTTTTACGCGTTTTTTTCCCATATCATCCAAACAAGTGGGAGGATAGCAAAGGCTGAGTAGAAGGAAAAGGGGAAGAAAAACAGGTGTGTGTGGGTTGGGGGCAGGGAGTGTAGGGCAAGACAAGGAGTTTCCATGTGAATGAAGCAAGCACATGGTAATTGTTCTTTAGCCATGTGCTGCTGAGGGAAGTTCATGTCATGGCTACACAAAGGCATATGAATGTTAACAAGCGCACTACAGACTAAATAAAAAACATCTGGTGAAAAATCTTAATATGCACTAAATATGTTGTTTCCCTGAAAACCCATAATATGCCTGATTTCAAAACTGAAATATCTGCCTATAGTTGGTCCCCTTTTCCTGGTATAAACCTGACAATGTGAAGACCGTATTTAAACAACAACACTTTAGGTCAGCTTAGAAGATCTATAGCTAGCGCAGCACAGTCAGAAAGTCCACAGGCAGACACAGAGCGCCAACACCCCTCCCCCACAGCAGCAGTCTGCTTCAGTCTGGAGTTTTACAGCCAAGCATGGACTAAACCATTCTCACCAACAGGGGAGGGAGCTAGAGAGATGACTAACAAACGGTTCAAAAAAGGCTCTTTCAACTTTTCCAGTTCTGTACCTAAGTTCAAAATTAAATTAGCTAATACTGAACCAAAAAATAATATTAGTGGACTGTACTTTTCCAAAACAGGTAGGTATTCCCTTTCAAGAACACTTGAACAAGCAGTTAATTGTCCTTGAACTATTTGAGCACATTTTATTTGGGTTTCTGTAGCAAAAATGCATTTATGATTTTATCTAAACATACCACACTTCTCTAAGTTTTATTGCATGAAAAACTTAGAGAAGTCAAAATGCTTTATCCCTTTGCTTAAAACACACATTTGGACAGAAGTATAAAGAAGCTATGAGCATATTACAGTTTTCTGTGACAAAATGGCACAATTTCATAAACTTAATGATTTAGTTTAGATCAACAAGGTCGACAAGCTAGCATAGTGTACACCTTCCCCACCCCCACTCCTTTCCTTTTGATGGATTGCTTGCAGAGAATGCTAGAGCACAAAATGGCTGCTGCTGCTGTATGCAGTTAGAGCATAAAGCGACCTTTACAACATGCTTTTGCCAGCTTTTGCTTATCTCTCTTGTTTTTCTCTTATGTCTCAATTTTGTTAAAAATTGAAATATAGCGGTTGTTCTTTTTCGACTTGCTAGTTTGGTCACTTGACTTTTGCAAGGGTATTTGATCTGTAACACTTAGTGAATGTCTATGTCCATGATCATTGTACATGCCTCTGTGTATTACTTTTCTACTATTTTCAACATCATAACAATAATATTAACCATTTAAAAATAGTTAAATTGCAAACACCAACACTTTGTCTGACCAATGCGTTTAAATTAGTGCTTTCACATGCACCTAAATAACTTGGTCACTGTAAATCCAGGTAGGTGCAGCAGTTCAGCAGAATTTTCACAAATGTTGCTGTTATTATTGTATCTGTGTCAAGCAGACTAAAAATCCATTGATGATTTCTCTAATACTGAGAAATGGGTGTACTAGTGAGTTAGCCCTGTATTTAATTGATATAGGATTGATATAAAGTTTTGTGGTATCGCACATCACTAGTTTGCATGTTCTTTGAGTCGGAGTCCGTCTTGTAGGGCTGCAACAACAAATCGCTTAAATCGATAAAAATTACTAAAAGAGTTGGCAACGAAATTCCATATCGGTTCGTTGTGTGGCGCAATGTGCAGATATTTGATTATTAAAAAAAAAGTTTTAAATGAGCGAACATACTCCGTTCCTCTCCCGCACTGATGCTAGCAGAGTTCGGCGCCTCATAGACAAGGCAACGCAAAAATGTTTAAATGAGCTGAGCTAGAGGAAAGATACATGGCGGAGGCAAAGAAATCTGTGCGACCAAAGTCATCCAAGGTGTGGGATGGCACGAGAGCACCATGGTAATGATCCAGCACCTGAAACGCAAACCTGTTTGAGTGTTTGATGAGGAGGAAGGGAGTTCAACAGCAGGGTAAGTCACTACAGAATCCAACATTTTTCCGTTTTAAAGTGAGAAACGTAATGTCCCCGTGCTAGTGTTTACTCATTATCGAGCTTGACAAGCATGACAAGTTAGAGTTGGCTCGTTACCAACAGTAGTAAAGCAGGGGTGGTATAGTTACTTTGCCCTTGCGTTGCAAGACTAATCATCATCTTATACTCGCCTTTTTTGTCACGTTTCCAATCCAAATATTAATCAAAAAAATAATCGGATAAATCAATTATTAATATAATGGCTAGTTGCAGCCCTACTGTCTTTGTTTCTTCCAGGAATTCCAGCTTCCAGCGGCCTGGTAGCTCAATAGGTTAAGCATCAGACTGGGTAGTACCAGTAGGTCGCAGGTTCGAACCAGGTTCGAACCCCGTCTGACTCCTAATCTATCCCCTACCAGGCGTGTCTCTGAGCCAGACACACAGCCCTCGCTCCTTGTAAGTCGCTTTGGATAAAAGCGTCTCCCAAGCAAAGTAAAGTAAAGTTCTTCCCACATTGCAAAGAAATGCAGTTAGGTTAATTGGTGAGGTGAGATTAGATTAGATGCACCAACTGCATATTTGTTGGCAGTCTACAATTTGCAGACCATGGCTTATCAAACCTGTATATCAACCCTGTTATAGACTACCAACCTCTCCAGGGTGTACCTTGCCTTTTGCCCAGTGACAGTTGGGACTGACTCTAGCACCACCCCTAAGACTTAGAAGTTCTTTACCATAAACTTAAATTACCAAAAACACATGATGATCAAATTGAAACTCATCCTTGCTGCGGCCAATGCAGGTAGCCATACCAAAACATGTAAGATAGCTTGATAGTTAACATTAGTTATAGGGGTGGGAATCTTTAGGGCACCTTACGCTTCGATTTGATTCAAAGGGCTGTGATGCGATTAAAAAACAAATATTATTGTGTATGGCAATGGACTTTGTAATTCGGCTGTGAACATGCTGTTCAATTCTTGGCTAAGTTTAGGCTACGGACACTCAGCATTGAAAAACTGATGCTAATTGTCTGGACAAGTTTGTCACTCTTTGTGTCAAACAAGTTGTGTGAAGTGACAGGTTCTAGGATGTACCTCATGTCTTTGTTATGTGCACTCCACCAACTGTACGAGCGCTGCACCTCCATACATTAGAGTTTTTCTTTTTTGCGTTCCTCCAAATGCATAGGTAATATAATTTTATACTCGAATTTGTTAGATCACATTGATAATGTGAAACTGGGCCAATGATTCCTAGAGTTGACCACTGTAATTTCAACATGCATTTCCAATGACTGCTAGCCTGACTATCCCTAGCTTTTCTTTTCAATATGCCAATAAATCATGGCAGCTTAAGCCCACTCCAGTGAATCCACCGAGTAAAACATCAGGAAATAAGGCTCTGTATTAGTGATCCAGCTCAGGTATACCCATGCATATAAATGAGCTATAAATATGCTTGCAATCTACTGGATAGGCTCCTATAACCCCTAATGGTAAGTTCTCATATTTGGCGTATCACCTGAAGCTAGTCCAGTATATAGCATTGCCATTGCCTAGTTAGGGGCCAATACTGGAGCCTAGATAGTATAGAAAATTGCAGTTCCTTTTGCATTTAATGCTCTGGGGGTATTTCATTCATATTCTACATGAATAACAGTTGGGGAACTGTTGGGGAACAGCCATTGTCTGAGTACAAGTACCTGGGAGTGTACTTAGACAATAAACTGGACTGGTCTAAACACACAACTGCTGTTTACAAAAAGGCACAGGAGTCGACTGTATTTTTTGAGGCGGCTCGGGTCTTTTAATGTCTGCAGCACCATGCTGCAGATGTTTTATGAGTCCGTGGTGTCCAGCGTGATCTTCTTTGCTGTGGTTTGCTGGGGGAGCAGCTTGAAAGTAGCTGACACTAACAGGCTGGACAAAATAATCAGGAGGGCTGGTTCTGTTCTTGGTGTGGAGCTAGACCCTCTACATGTTGTAGCTAGGAGGACGCTCGCCAAACTCCTCTTAATCCTGGACAATCCCTCCCACCCCCTACACAGTGTCCTGGCTGGACAAAGGAGCACGTTCAGCCAGAGACTCATCAATATCAAGTGCTCCACTGAACACCACAGGAAATCATTTCTTCCTGTGGCCATCAAACTCTTCAATTCCTCCCCTGCCTCGTGTTAAGCGGAGAGGGGATAACAACACTGTTAGAAATGGATGTATCTTGTTGTTCTTGTTTATTGTGCCTATATGGCTGTTGTTTTTATATTTATATTTCGTTGGTGCTATTTATGGTGGTGGGATTTCTAATCTTTTGTCTGGAGAGCGGCTGTATTCATGGCAAAACAATTTCCCTCTGGGATCAATAAAGTGTTTTGAATCTTGAATTACCCTATTACATTAAACTCTTTAGCACATAATGGTTGCATGCTCAGTACAACTCACGTGTTTGTGGTGAACATAAGAATATGGCCTTGTTGAAACCCCTTGCAACTCAGTCTTACAAACAACTTAATATAAAGCCCCTTTCAAACATTCACTCATTTGCATTTATCTGAAAGCATTGACACATATCAGCTTCATGTCCAAATTATGTACAGTTACATCAGTAGGTAGGTACCAGTTAGCAGTTGTCTGAAAAGAAAAAATTTAGGCCTTATTAAGAGAAGAAAGGAGGGTGAGTCGTGAGAACTATCAGGGAGAAAACATGTGAACATGTTGGACTATTTTTAATGAATAGTAAAACATACAAGCGACAAGAAAATGCACACCTGGACCACTTAGTGCGTTTGTTTCTGACAATCTTTTCAAGTAATGTCATCTGGAATCACAAAAACAACCTCAACAAAGCTCAACATTAAATTATGAAGTCACCGTTAGGGGGAAGGTACATTGACAAAGAGCACCTAGGATGACAAGCTCCAATCAATACATAATCCAGAAAGCAAACCACCTACCCTGAGGATGGTAGACTACTGACAACTGTCATCGTTGCACCATGCAAGAATGTACCTATTAATTACAGTTTATAGGTTCAACGCCATAATTAGTAAATACATGCATTCACAATATACAATACGTTGTCCGAACTAGGACAAGACTAGGAAAGACCTGCATGTAATTTCCACAATTAATGCACATTTTACTGTTCTGTTGGAACGTCTTTTACCACTGCTACAAACTACTAGTCAGGTTTGTAGTTTCTGCAAATGCATGGAAAAATGCTTAGTTATTCTCCTGCTTCAATATCATCTGGAGATGTCCCAAAAAGTTATTCTAATATCAGAGCTGGGCAGTTATTTCATGTATTCAGGCCATCTTCCCATTCCAGACATCAACAGAAAAAAATTCTAATAGAGTGCTTTTGGAATCTTTCTGTCTCTATGGGCAATAGCTCAGTTGGTAGAGCAGTCATCTATAAATCCTATTGTCAGTGGTTTCTCCTGGCTACATCTCAAGGTGCCTTTGGACAAGACAGTAGTGTTAACGCCATCACCTACAGTCTAGCAGCTGTCTAACAGCAATTTACCCAAATATTTCAATAAAAGTATGTCATCAATAAAGTGAAAAATTTGAGATGTTATCACACTAAATATAGCCGAATGTACAGCAATGCGTTATGGCAAACCCAACGACAACTACACGTTTTTGTGATTTGGGATAAACAATTACAGGATAATATGTTAACAAAGGTGCATCATCCACCAAGTGATTTTTTATTGCATTACATCACCAGCAGTCATCTGACCAGATGTGTGTAAGGCACCACCCCTTCTCCCAACTTCCCACTTGTCTGAAGTATGTTTTAGGCTTCTAGCCCCGTTTTGGTCCCCTGTCCTTGCTCACCAAGAGGATTGCAAGAAAGTTCACTAGAAGGTTAAAACCAAGACCACCCCTCAGTGTGGCTCCTTTGGTGCGTTTACACCAGATAAAACAAACTGCACCAAGAGGGAAACAAACTTGAGTTTGATTCAAACAGACACAGTGTGAAAGCAGTCTAATATGTTTTGTAGGCCTGTCTGGGTTTTGGCTAGGCCACTCATGTCCTGAAGCCATGTTGTCAAGTGTAAGTCAGTGAAAGGATGTACGCATTGTGGAGCATCAAAGATTCATTCATCACTTGTTCACTTCTGAAAGGTCCCTCTGTTATACAAAGGTTACTGTTTTGAGTGTCTTTCAACAAGCCATTCTTCTTAAGGCCTGATTGCTGATCGCCACAGATGACTCTAAGCTTTGTTAGACTGGTGTCAGAATCTTGGTCACCTAGCTAACCAATAAGTAATGTTAGGAAAACTCCTGAAGTTCCACTTCTTCCACTTAATTACAGACCACACAACTATCAAAAACACTAAGATGGTAACAGAGATATGGTTTTATACCATTCCCCTGTTTGACACTTACCAAATATAACTTCTTGTGGAGAAAGAGAGTTACCTTGGCCTACATGGCTGGACTTTTGTCCTGACATGTAGTATGAATTGTCCAATCCATGTGGAAGACTCAGGCAAATGGGATGCAACGGACCAAAACATTGAAATGCCACAGCAGACTAAATATGAGAATTCAATTTATGGCTCTTGTATAACATTTATCCAGAAAGTTACAACCAATTTGTTTCAATGGGAGAAAAGTTTGGGTGCTAATCTCAATCAGCTATCATACACAGCCAAATGACTGCATGCACCAACCAATGGAGAGGGTTTGGGCTACTCTACACTGTACACAACCCGAGGAAGACCACGCTTCTTGCCACATACAATGGACAAAAAAACCCTTGAAACCAGAAACAGGCCCATGTTATGTGGAGATCACCATGTTTTTCCCCACTTGCCCAGTCAGAATATATGCTGTATTTCACCAACACAAAAATACAAGTTTACTTGCCCCAGGCAAGCAAACTTAACACCACGTCCTGTTTAGTAAAATTGACTTGAAGCAAAACACTTTACACACAGTATTTGTGCATTTACTAAGTATAGATTTAGCTACAGTGCAGTTCATCTCACACAAGCCATTTTCACATATGTACAGTTAACTTAGCTTAAGTGCATGGTGTCAAGACTAGATCAACACGTGCATTAAAGGGGAGCATGCAGGTGAGCAGAAGATCAGTGAGCCAGTGTAGAAAGTTGATCAGCGCATCGATATAATATAGCAAATAATACATACACTCTCCATTGCCAAATGTTACGACAGCGAACTTTTCACAGTTAAGTTGTAAGGATGATAGCTGTTAAACTTTTGTTTCATGCATTGGCTGATCAGAGACAACGTTTACATAAGAACACACTGCTAAACTGACAACAGTGACAAGAGACTACTTACACGGTCACATGCTGATTAGGTGTTTAAATCGTTCGAGCATGTGAATCAATATTGCAATTTGACTAGTGGATGTGGCCTATGCAGTTAACTAGAGTGAATTACCTGAAGTACTAGGAATGGGACTAATGATGTAGGTCCACGCGGGTGGTGCATTTATCAGAAATTATTGCCCATACTGTATACAAAGAGGCCAGGCAAGTCACATGCAGCTAAACAGAGTGTGCACTTAAGCTGCGTGCATTTAAGTTCAAATATGGAACTTTGCATTTACACATGCAGCACACAGCAAGGCAATAAGAGTTGTGTTCTCAGTCAGGGAAAATAATCTGTTTTAGTAAGAGGTGGTTCCTGAGTTGGTACATTGTGAGCCACAAAAATTTTAAATAGATTGTTTTCTCTTTACATTAAAAAAAGAGTAGGCTGCAACAATTCCTCGAATTATTCGAATAACTCGATTATAAAAAATCATTAAACGGCAATGTTTAACAGCAATTTCCGTTTGTGCTTTATACAGACTGTTATTATTGACACGCATTCAACAAAGATGGTTAAGGAGGACAACGTGGTGCAGTGTTTACATTGTAACACTAAGCTGGCATAACCAAAAAAAACATACAGATGTGGCAACATTACTTATGTTTATGCGGAAGCATCCGCATGTTTTTTGTGCATTTTTCTTGTTAAGTTTCTAGAATTGCACAACATATTTCTACTGTCAGGAGAAGTCTGTATGTAAAATTGTTTGGAAACATCGCGTAAAAGAATCCATGTGAAGAGGTTTTGTGCATTTACAAGGTATGTGTGCAGTTTGTTACGCAAATGGGAAACACAAATAAAAAGCTGAAATCTATTACATGGTGTGTTTACAGATTTACACAAGTGGACCCGTACTGTAGGCCATAAAATGTTGGTTTCTTATCCATCAAGTGTGACTAGTTTTAATTGTTTGTGTTACAGAACATTGGTCACAATAACTATATGCTCTCTAACATCAACCAATAAGCTAATCTTAGAAAGTATTTGAGTTGAAATAAGCGACACTATACTCCCCCACTTAATTTTGCCTAATGTAATCACATTTATGATTCATTCTCATTTCAATTACACTGCAGAATTAACTACTGACATAACCGATTTAAAGGCTAATTAGGGTTTTCGTGTACCTATGTTGGGTCATGAAACAACAGCTGCGCAGCACAGTATCCTGAGTATCTCTATATGTAGGACATTTGGAGCCACGCAGATCCTTATTTTTTTACAGCATTGTTACATTATTACTGTGTTAACATGTGATCAACAGAAAATTTGCACCAATTGTACTGGATGCAAATGTATACTAATTTAGGGATGGAATCTACAGGATGGCCCCTGAAAAATGTAGGTGGGGCTACATTTTAGGCTGCTTCCTGTCCTGCAGAAGCAGCCTAAACTGACTTTGTAATGAATTGCACTGTGTAAGCACTGCCACTGGGTGAAGTGGGGGAGGTGAACTAGAAAACGAGACTGTACGGTGTTCAAAATGGGTAGAAGCTAAATTAAAGCAGCTGCCTTTTTATGGATTAAACAAAAGTCAGATTAAAAACAACAGAATGATGAAACTGTCAATACTGACTGTCAAGTTAATCAAGATGTGGCTGACTTTCAGGTTCAAAGAAACACAAAAATAGTCACTTAACTTTACAACACTTTACCTAAATCCAAAAAGCTGAGATTTTTTACTCTCTCCTAAAAACCCACAAGACATGGCAAAGAGAAAAACTGCTCAACTGTTGTATTATATCTGACCTTAAGCCACACCCACATCCTAGGGCAGTGTGGTGCATGGAAAATTACTGGGTTGTACCACTTCAGACCAAGAGGGGGTTTAACTGCACATCGAAGAAAATGCAGTAGTTTCCTATTCACTTTGGCCAATTTTGTGTTTCTGTGTCATGCAGACCTCCGTTTAGTGTTGGTTTTCAATCTGGGACCATCATCAAATAATCTGCATTCAATCACATTAGTATTTGAAAGATGGCTAAAACAGTTTATTAAAGCTCTAACAACAGTGACAATGAAAGTAACAACGCTAATCTATTATTTTTCTGCTATCAACACTGTGTTAAAGCCTTGTGCTGAGGGGCCATTGTCCTGCTTGTTTCCAACTCTCATTGAACTTACAGCGTTTGATTGGCCAAACACACCTGAACCAGGAAATCGATAGACAATGAAAGTAACAACGCTAATCTATTATTTTTCTGCTATCAACACTATGTTAAAGCCTTGTGCTGAGGGGCCATTGTCCTGCTTGTTTCCAACTTTCATTGAACTTACAGCGTTTGATTGGCCAAACACACCTGAACCAGGAAATCGATAGTGGGTAGGGCAAGGATAAGTTTGAAACAAGTAGGACAGTGGCCACCAATGGCTAGGAATTGAAACCCAAAATCTAAGGGTAAACAACTTCTTATAAAAGTATTCTTATTCCCTTTGCCCAAACCCAAACTTAAACCACTGCAGTATGCTGCTGGTGCTTCTTGCCTGTTTTAGTTCAAACGCAGCACAGTAGCTTCATCACTTCAAGACTTGTTTTATATATATATATATATATGTTACACTGTGGGGAACATCTTAGGAATTTGTGTATATAGTGTGTGCATCCATCTATAGCGTTCTTCATTTGCCAGCGATTGTCAGCAAGAGTTGTTTCACACTTTAACCACAGTCATGTTTCAGATTAAATTCTGATGTACAAAAAACACAAAGTACATAAGACAAAAATGTAACGCAATAATTAACATCACTTAGATTTCTACACAATTACAAATTAAATATTGTTTAAATGGCAAAATTGGTAAGACAACATTTTTTATTACAATCCAAGTCTTTAACTTCTTGTAAAATCTTTATCGTAAAGTAATAATACTAGCTACTATAGTAGAGTAGCTAGTAGTAGAGTTACTATCGATGTCCGCTAAAATACCAAAAGATCTGTCTAGTGTAAAATGTGCAACAAACAAGCCAAAAACCTAAAAAAAATTTAATTTACAACCATTTGTTAACACTTACAAAGTACAGTTTAAAAAAGTGCATTATCTATTTGAGTTAAACAAAGTAAGTGATTGCTAGCATGCTAGCTGCAGTACCTCGACTCACCGGATCTTTGCGTTTCCAGACGACGTTCCCGCGATTTTCAGTTTGGACCGTTAGCCGTCCGTTTCCTCCTCTTCCAGCAGCTATCGCGCGCCGTGACCGTGTGCGTGGAACTACTGCGGTCAGGATGTGGTTTCACGTGAGCATTAAGTCCACCGGTTTTAAGACTCACCGGGGAAACCAGTGAGCTGTGCCACAACTGTGTAGCTGTGCATTCACTGACCCAGGCGACTGCGTTGCCCTTTCGCTCACAGACAAACTCCTCCTCTTTTTGTGCACAAAAAATCCACCATTACCGTACGTCAGGCGTCGGTGGGGGCTGGTCGACAGACACCAGGCGGTGGCGATCTGAACGTTTCTTGGTTGTCCTCTGATCTTTTTCCTTTGATTTTCGTCTCCCGACTAGTGGCGGTGCTGCGGTCGGTGGTTAAAGCCGACAAGGTAAGTATGAACACAGCTCCTGGTCGCGCGCGATGCTTTTGTTTATGGAGAATTACCGCACGTGTTTTAGCGCAGCAGCAGCACTTCAGCTTGAAGTAACCAGCCAGCAGTGTGGTGAAAACACAGAGCCGACTGTAGGAATCGGGGGGACGACTGGGTGCAGAACATTAGCATGGAGAGGGAGGGGGGGGTGTGATTTGTCCACGACAGACAAAAAAACCGGGCTCAGGGGGAGGGACCATACTGTGGAGGAGGAGTCTTTGAAACAGCTTTAAAAAATTGTAAACTTATTTGTTGTAAACTGGTGCCTTTTAGTCATTTAGACTGTACACCAGAGGAATATGTGTTTGGGTTGTCCTGGATGTGTCCAATATTTTTGTATTGAGATGAATTAAAAATGGTAAAGACGGCACACGAGTTGAGGAATCGGTCCATCCCAAGGATATAGAGAGAATAATAACACTGTGAGCATAGGAAAGTCATTTTCGTAGCTTGGTGAAAAATAAAAAGCCTCTTCTCTGTCTCTCTCTCTTTGTTTCTCTCTTTATTGTCTAGTACTGTGATTTGTTAAAACCTCATAAGTCATAACCATATGAACAAAACAAATTAGTTTCAGCCTCCTACAGATCAGATCAATTTCACTAATGGAAAATAACATTCTAGTTCTTAGCTGTCTTTTGACATTATGCAGGTCAGCCATTTTGTTGATTCACTTGTGTATTAAACTTGTCATTCCCCGAGAGCCCAGCAGAGGGCAGGTTGTGGTGACAATTACATCATAAGCGTTAAAATGTCTGTTTCTGTCTACAAGATTTAGCCTTAACCTTTGCACAACGCAGTCTGTGTCATGGCTAGTCCACATCCAGGTTGTATGGCCATACAACAAAATCTGTGTAATTAAGAGTGGGAGTCAGTAGCAGTGGTCTCTCTAGCTCGGTGCTTTGCTCTCTTTTTTCTCATACAGAATTTGCAGTGCTAGTTTGACAGAAACAAGTTTTGATGCTCGACAAGACTTATTTGTTTCCTACAATGAACAAATCCATACCAGCTACACTGGAAATACATTGCGCCACTATGAAATCAGTGCCTACAAAGATTATTACATGAAACAGACTAAAGAATAAAACAGAATCTGCTATAATAGGCTAACGTGTGCTTAGTGATTCACCTCTTAATGTCTCAAAAACAGACATTGCAACAGTTAAAGTATTGAATACAAAGCTTTGGTGACATAAAAAATGTCAAATGCGTTGTTATCAATGTTATAATTTTTTAAGCACCATACATTGCCTTCCACAAATATGTTAAACAGGCAGAACCAACAAAATTCATCAGTGTCTTTTTGAAACACAAACAGCACAGCACTTCCTGTATGTAATCAACAATCAGTGTAATATAATGTTGTGTACACCATAGTGAAATTTGAAAAAGGTCAGTTGCACAGAGACAAGTAATTCAAGTTTTAAAGGAAATGGTCGTTAAAAAACATTACACATTAAGTAGAAAGACCATAGAATAAGGGTTACCGCAGTTGTAACTTGGTGAATTTCTGTGTAATTTTTATGTCATGTCATTCTAACTTGCACATTAAAATGTTGTTGTGCGTAATGGTGACAGGTTGACATGGTCAGTGGTTTTTGATTGCACGAGTCAAAAAATATGATCATATGATGTGTAAAGATAAGATACACTGACATTTCAATGCCCCAGTAAAAAAATATAATACAAATTGAGTTGAGATATGTTTCATTCAAAACAAGGAATCAACAGAGTAAATGGTTTGCTTGTGGAAGAACAAAGAAAAAGAAGAAGCGAAAAAGAAGGACATAAACAGGAAATAAAAAAAACTCAAGAGCATACAGTCTACAAATTTAATTTTGGATGGCCAAATTATCAAGTCTGTGAAAAATGTCCTCTACAGAGAGAATGACAAGCATCACATGGGTAGAAAACTATAATATAGAGCAGTTTACCCAGTAAATATAACAAAATTAACAAAGGGTGAAATGAGGAAAATCTGGTGTCAATCCATTCTGTTCCAAACCTCAGGAATATTTGTTGTTATTTTAGTGTTGTAATTCAAATTAATTTGGTCTTGTTCAGCGGTGTTTAATAGGGGTTCAGTAGAACCTGACTTAATCTGTTTTCTGTCTTTTGATAGTTTTGTCCCTTTGTGAGCTCAGTTTTGAAATTCTCTTGATCGCAGGGTTATGTAAAAAAGAAGAAGAAGAATTCATTTTATTGTCATTGATTCAGTTTTTTACATGTTACAACGAAATTTATTCTCTGCAGTTGACCCATCCCCCCTTGGGGGGAGCAGTGAGGGGGGATGGGTCAACTGCAGAGAATACATTTCATCTGGGGGAGCTAGCTCTGGGTCTCTCACTCAGGGACACACCTGGTATGGGGGATGGGCTGGGTGATTTAGCTGGGAATCGATCCCGAAATTCCTGCTTTCCAGCCCTCTGCCTTAACCACTCTCCTACCAGGCCGCTAAATCACAGTCTTTAATTGCTACAAGTAACTGCAGCAAGCAGAAATATTTTAAACATACTGAGACAGTATTGATGTGCCAAACCTGATATACAGAATCTATATGTCATTATCAATACTGACATTGAATAGAAAGACATCCAGGTGTCCTTAGTATAGTGACATCTATAGGCAACAGTTGGTACTTAAAATTATTTCCTTTGCGGGACGCTCTATCATATTATTAGGTCATCTGAATGTTTCAGTTTGCTGGACCTTTTGTGTGAGGTATATGATTTTTAAGACCTTTTCCAGCATTGTGTTTATAGCGGAACACATTGGCAGATGTATGATGTAAAAAGTTCCTTCAAAACTAGAAAAAAATGCTCTCTTTTTGACTGCTTCACTTCCTTTCTTAATCTTCCTCAGCAACACTAAAACACGGTTAGATCTATATGTGTGTGTGTACAAAAATGGTTTATTTATTATGAGACAAAATACAGAAGGTTTTTAGTAATAAATGCTGGGATAAAAATGTAGTGTTCGCCCATGAGGATGTTGAACCAGCAAAAAGGTGTGTCCCAGGCTCATCTACACAATATTTAGAGTTATTGACATGTTAGCTTGTGATATTGTTGGTACAGAGATTAAGGCTTGATGGTGCATATAGTTTGAAATTGGAAATAATTTATCCTCTAGGGCACAGGAATTTGCTGAGAACATTTCATGTGACTTGCTCATTACGTGGCTGCGTGTGAGTAAAAACTCATTAGCAAGGCTGTGGCAAAGTCAGTCTGACAGCCCTTAACTCTGGACACCTGACGACTGCATTCCAATTCAAATGCCTTTTACACAATATGCTATCAAGTGCCAAAACAGACTGTTCCCACAATATTTTTTTATGTTGAAACCTATCTACATGGTCAGTCTTATCTGATTTCTGGGAGATTTTATCATAACTCTTAAAACAGCGCCAATAAAATATCCAGTTTGTGCTGCACATGCACACAGATGAGTAATTCAAGTTTCAAAGGAAGTGATCATTGAAAAACATTACACATTAAGTAGAAAGACTAGTCAAAGTATAGCTGCAGTGGTAACCTTTATCTGCAATTTCATAATAAGGGTTTGTAACTTTGCAAATTGTGGTGTCATTTTTATCTCATTATTATTCTAACTTTCATTTGTCATTAAAATGATGTTATGCATTATGATGATTCTATGCTAAAGGCTAGGTCATTATTCGTTCTCTGTGACTATTTCTGCCCCTACTGTTCAGAATACAGTACCTCAACATAGAATAAAGTGTTGTGCAACTGTAAATGGGGACTTGGTGGAGATACTGAATACATGAAAAAGGAAGAATAATCAGGAGTGATTTAAACCGACATGCACACTGAGCCACTTCCGTGGCTCAATAACCATCTTGATGCAGCAGTGGCAGGGGTTTTGGTTATATAGGCAGAAGAAAAACTTGACACACAATATACTACTGCAAAAGAAATTACGTTTTCACTGAGCAAGTGACAGAATCAAAAAAAGAGCTTATAAAATGCTTGTTGTAGTGCCACCAACTGAACACTAAATGTAATTGCCAGGTGAGGCTTTAATGTTGTGCAAAATATTTGTTTGTTGTAACTCTGTGTGCAAAACAGATCTGTATTACCTATTAAGATTTCTATTCTACTTTCAAATCGCTAAAAAGGCCATCTATAATTAGTTTTCTAATTTATTGTTCTACACATGACTGCATGACCTAGGTCAATTTTCCCTATCTAGTCTACGATAATCTGTCTGTGTCTATGATGCAACATACTTCCAGCACCATATCATGATACATCCATACAAGGACCTACACTGTTAAATTGTGCCACTCACATGTACAATATCTGCAACAGTTTATTGAATTTACACAAATCTCAAAGAACATGTTTATAAAACTTGACAAGAACTTGTAATTAAAAAGTGATTAGATGCTAACTTTTTTCTAGTGCACAACAAAACCGGTAGTCTCAAGCATGTGAATAACAGACAGCTCTCCCTTCTGCAAATGCAGCAATACTTTCTTCATTTGACCCTGTGATAACTATGGATCTTATAATTGTCTTGGAAACTTATTATTAGTATTATTACTTAGTATTTTCTTATCTAATTTGTGAGTTCTATCACAGGCACCAAAAGCCGCTTATGTTATATTTGTACACCAGAGGCCTATTGAAGTAAATTCTCGGACATTTCATGTTGCACACTTCATGTATTATCTTGGGTGGGCGTAACTGCTCAAATCAGCTGCTTACAGTTATACAGCAACATGTTCAAAATTGAAATAAATCAAAAATAGTAAATGTTGACATTGATTCTCAGTAAAATTCAAGTGCAAAGAGTGCAAAATCTCTAGACACATTACATTGTAAGTTTTAACTATATACAGTACTGTGTAAGTTTTAGGCAGGTGTAAAAAAATGAACAAATAATGTTTTAAGAATTATAAATAATTGTTTATTTTTATCAATTTCCAAAATGCAAAGTGAGAAAACAACAAACGGGCAACATTGAGGATCATATATGCAGTGATCAACCAAGGAAACTCATCTGCAGCAGATAAAAGACACATCAAACTTACCCTTCAAAACTGAAAGATGTCCAGAAGTGCCATCAGCTCAGAACTGGCAGAACCCAGTGGGACCTAGGTACACCTATCTACTGTTCAGAGAAGTTTGGCCAGAAATGGTCTTTATGCAAGAGTTCTATGCCTCCGACAACGAAACAAGGCCAAGCGACTCAAAAAACATAGTAACTGGGGTGCAGAAAAATAAGAAGGCAGTTTGTTCTTCAATATGTCTGCAGGCAACATGGTGGAGGTTCTTTGATTGATTGGAGCTGCATTCCTGTAAATGGAGTTAGAGATTTGGTCAGGATTAATGGTGTTCTCAATGCTGAGAAATATCCATCATGCAATACCATCAGGAAGGCATATAAGTGGCCCCAAATTTATTCTGCAGCACGACAATGAACCCAAACATACAGCCAAAGTCATTAAGAACTATCTTCCATGTAAAGAAGAACAAGAAGTCCTGGAAGTAATGGTAATGTCCCCACAGAGCCCTGATCTCAACATCATTGAGTGTGTCTTGGATTACAAGAAGAAACAGAAGGATGTGAGGGAGCCTACATCCACAGAAGATCTGTGTTAAGTTCTCCAAGATGTTTGGAACAGCTGAGTTCCTTCAAAAACTGTGTGTACCCAGAAGAATTAATGCTGTTTTGAATGCAAAAAGTGGTAACACCAAATATTTATTTGATTTAGATTTCTCTTTTGTTCATTCACTGCATTTATTAATTTATAACACTTCCATTTTGAAAGCATTATTTGTTCAGAGCATTTTTTCACACCTGCCTAAAACATGTGCGCACATATGTGTGTGTATGTATATATATATATGCTGTGTATATAATGTGCAGAACAGCCAACAATCCACTTTCACATCCCAAAGAACAGCAGGAAACAGCAAATCAACATCAAGTAGCAGCAGACGAGGCACCAGGCAGGCCAGCAGGACCAGCAACCACAGTCTAAGCAGCATGTGTCAGACAAAGCTTTATTACACAAGAAATGTATCTACATAGGACAGTCTACACTCACCGGCCATTTTATTAGGCACACCTTGCTAGTACCAGGTTGGACCCCCTATTGCCTTCAGAATGGCCTTAATTCTTCGTGTCATAGATACAACAAGGTCTTTATGACATGGTGCATTATCCTGCTGGAAGTAGCCATCAGAAGATGGGTACAACAATGCTCAGGTAGGCTGTGGAGTTGCAACAATGTTCAATTAGTACTAAGGGGCTCAAAGTGTGCAAAGAAAATGTCTCCCACACCATTACATCACCACCACCAGCCTGAACAGCTGATACAAGGAAGGCTGGTTCCATGCTTTCATGTTGTAGATGACAAATTCTGACCCTACCATCCTAATGGCGTAGCAGAATTCAAGCCTCATTGGATCAGGCAATATTTTCCCAATCTTCTATTGTCCAATTTCGCTGAACCTGTGCAGATTGTAGCCTCAGTTTTCTGTTCTTAGCTGACAGGAGTGGCACCCAGTGTGGTCTTCTCCTGCTGTCTTCACCACACAGTCTCACTCATTCACAACAGAATCCTCTGTCCCTCCCCCACACGACTCAGTCACTACTCCTATTAGGACCATCTCAGCAGATCAGATGAGGAGAGGGCTGAACAGACTTCACACCTTAAAAGCGGCCGACTGCTTTTAAGGGTGCTAAAAACCTGTGCTACCCAGCTTTGTGGTGTTCTCTAGAACATTTTTAATCTGATCCTGCATCTGAAGAGAGTTACTCTTGGGTGGGAAGTTCCTGTGAATACGAAGTAATGTCCCAGTGTCTTAAATGACTACAAACCAGTGGCTCTGACCTCACACATCATGGAAATGTGTGGGAGACTGATTTTGGAGTCCCTGTGACCTCTGGTCAAACCTTCAGTTGACCCCCTCCAGTTTGCCTACCAGTCCCAACTTGGAAATGATGCCATGGTTCATCTGCATCATTGTATATGGGGGCTCAGTAAGAATAATGTTTTTTATTTCTCCAGTGCATTTATCATACAGCCTATATTACTGGAAGAGAAATTACTAAACACTTTGGTCGACACTACTGTGATTTCCTGTATTATGGATTATCTCACTGGCCTCCCCCAGTATGTCCACCTGCCGAACTGTCTCACACTGTGGTCTGCAGCACAGGTGCTCCAAAGGGGAGGTTCTGTCCCTATTTATTTTCACCCTGTACACCTCAGACTTTGTGTACAACTCAGAGTTGTGCAACCTTCAGAAGTTCTCTGATGACTCTGCAGTTGTAGGATCTATTTTAGGGTGGAGACATCACAGAGTACTAGGTAGTAGTGAACAACTTTGTGACTGGTGTGAGCAAAACCATCTCCAGCTCAACATTGGCAAAACAAAGCCATTGGTGGTGGACTTCAGGAAACCTGGGGGTCCTGTCATTCCTCTCTCTTTACAGGGTCAGGAGGTAGAGGTTGTGTCTGAGTCGTCAACATACACAACCACCCTGTGTAAAAAGGCCCAAAGTCAACCGTGTTTCCTGAGGAGGGTTAGGTCCTTCAACATCTGCAGCACCATGCTGTGGATGTTAAAGGACTGTCTGTCTGTGGTGTCCATTGTCATTTTCTTTGTTGTGGTGTGCTGGGGCAGCAATTTTAAGGTAGCAGACGCCAACAGACTATACAAGTTAAACAAGAGGGTGTGGAGCTGGACCCTGTATACTTTGTAGGATGACATCCAAACTCCTTTCAATCCTGGAAAATCCGTCCCACCCACTTCACAGTGACCTGGCTGTTCAATGTTGCTTCCTGTCTATCAGAAAGCTAAGAAGCCATTGAGAGGTGTCAAACATTCAGGTGACGAGGCTTGGAAGAGAAGGCATGATATAAAGGTTCTGATCTATGCAAACAAGACATGCTTACATCTTGGGGCAGTCAATGTGTTGTAAGATGTAAAGCAGCCCTATGTTGACTGCATCCTCCACTGACCTGTTTGCTGTTTAAGTAAACTGCAGGAGGTTCAGCAGATATTCTGTTAGGCCCTTCAGGTGAGCTTACATTAGCTTTTCAAAGAACTTCATGTCTTCCTGCCTCCTCCAGTCATATGTCGTAGTCTACTTGTGCAAGACGCTGAACCCCAAGTTGCCCCCAATGTGTCAGGTCAGCTCCATAGCAGCTCTGCCATCCGTGTGAATTGAGAATGATATGAGAAGCAATTAAAAGTGCTTTAAATACTAATTTAGGTAGAAAAGCGCTATATAAGTGCAGACCATTTACCATTTTACCATCATAAGACTAGAAACACGTTCTTCAAGACATAATACGAAGCATACAAAGGTCTCACATCACAGTAACAGATACTTGTTTCTCTTTCAGATGAATCAAATGTGTCTTGGTGCCCTTTCTCACTAGTCCCCTTCTTACATAGTTTTTGAGGATGGCCTACTCTACACAGATGAATGAAAAAGCCATATTCTGTATATCTCTTAATAATGGATTTAATCGTATTCCAAGGGATTCCCAATGACTTGGAAACATTCTTGTTAACCTTTCCTATTACTTGGTGTGTTGTAGTTTTTGGCCAAACACTGGATACTGTTCCATCAGTAAATGGACCTTACTGGTCCATTCCAGTAAATAGACCTTACTGGTCCATTTACTGCACTCAGTTCATCTCCATTTAACTAATTATATGACTTGTAAAACCAGATGTAATCAGTTACACTGAGTTACTTTATTTGGGGTAAATACTTGAAATTAGCATTTTCAGTTTTTCTTTTTTAATTCATGTATACTACTTAGTAGGTATCTTTCAGTGGTATAAGTCAATGTTTAGGACCTTATACAAAATATATATACATAGAACCCAACAATCCCACTTGAGCAAGCACTAGGCAAAAGTGGAGAGGAAAGACTCCCTTTAACAGAAGAAACCTCCAGCAGAACCAGGCTCAGGGTGGATGGCCATCAACAGTCGGGGTGAGTGGACAGAGCAGAGAGAAAAGAACAGCAAGCAAACAGAGATCAACACAACAACAACAAGGAGGCACCAGGCAGGTTGGTAGGACCCGTGTATACAGCACCAAAGTCAAGGATACCTGCAGAAAGATACACAGAGAGAGAGAGAGAGACAGAGAGTACAAAGCACTACTAGGGGAGAGAATGTAATGTAGGAGAAATCCTAGAAAAGTTTTTTTTAGTGGGAGTTATATTTCAAGACTTATCCAAGTCTCTTTCTCAGTCTCAACTGACTGCAGAGGAGAAAGTAGAACAAATATGATCTCTCCTGTTAATTCCTTGTTAAGCCCAGTGTTAGTGTTATCTTAAATAACACTTACAGTGATTTAATTAAAACTATACATTATGCATTGTGTAATATAAATATTTCTGAAACATTCAAACAAAAGGTCAATGCATTTTATGAATACTACAATAAAATGTATTACTACAACTACTTCTGATAATCAATAACATAACTTGATCATCGTTATTTTATTACATTAATTACATTCCCAAAAATGTCTTTCAAAACCATGGAAATGTGATTTTTATTAAATAAAGAATAAATTACAATTATAACACATTAATATATAAACAACAATAGGAAATTATACATCAATGTATCATTGCAACTTTGAGAAAAGTTATCAAATACATTTACATTGTGAGGGTATATTATTTCAAATGAATTAGTGGTATAGTTAGTGGGCCATGAGTTTTGTTACAGCAGCATTTTACCTCACGATATAGAGATTTAATGTACACATCGCACATTCAGATGAAAAAATAATATAAAGTTGTAACGATGTCTATTCTGACTGTAAGTAAACAGGCAACAAGAATACAAGCATGCACACATACTGTAAACACTGTGTCTCCTTGAAAACCTTTGACTGCACTTAAATCACAGACAACTATTATCTTTATGTTGCAGACACCACAATTCATATCAAAGTCACACAAACATGTATGCTTGTATAAAATGTCAATCAACTTAAAAATATTGATAGATATTAAAAGTCTGAATCACTGGTAGTTTTGGCATTTTTGTACTGCAGACATTACATGGCAGAACAGTATAAATGTAGAGTTTGATTACACCTGCATACTGAGTGTACGCAGTGAGGGTAATATTATTAAAGCCTCTTGTAATCATCTGGAGAGATATACATTAGTCGATAGATATGAAAAAAATTTACCTACAAATCTCAGCAGTCTAAATGTCAGCGACGGGCACAAAGCTGGTCAAAATGCTTATTACTAACTTATTATCTCTTCTCTAGAGTCACTGTGTTTAAGGGGAAAAATGCTGTCACCAAGTGGTAAAGAGAAGGAACTTAATTTTAAGCACAAATATGTTCTTTAAGCAAAATACTACCCTCACCTCCAAGTCTAGGCTCTGCTGTGTTCACACATATTTTGGATGGCAGAAGACATAAAACTGAAAATAATAATAATTATAAAAATAATTTTCAGTTTTCTGTTCATGTCGACATCAGACTTCCAAGTACACACAGATTACACAATTACATTTCTTTTAGGGTCATAAAATATTCTATTCATGAATGGCTTGTAGGGATGATGAGGAGAAAAATGAACCACTCTAAACCTCTAAGTGATAAAAAAAATGTACAGACTGATTTACATTTCATATACTACATGTGTGTTTTACAGTGGTAGAGTAAAGCTTGTATATTAAACAATAGTTTTTATGGCAATGCTGCCCCTACTACTTATTTATTTCTGAAATCACAAGCAGCAGACCTTTAAACACTCAATAAAATTGGAAGTAGAAAATTTGCAATGTTAAATTGTAATATAGCCACAAATCTGTTAATACTGATCACAGATTTTCTCCAAGTGCCAGTATAGGGACATAGCAAATGAGCACAGCACATATGGGCACAGGGCAGGAAAAGATTAGAGGAATAATAAGAAAACGAATGACACAGCTCCTGACAGTAAAACTACTGGGATATTTTCTTTAAATAAAAAAGCTATTTGTACACATTCAACTGCGGCACCAGCTCACATATTACTATTAAACAGGAATTATGGTTTTAATATTTTAAGCAAAGCATCTAATTGTCAGAATCCAGATACTGCTCTCTGAAAAACACTAAAAATTAGCCTCCTATTCACATGTGGCACTTCCTAAGATCATACTACCTAGATGATGACAAATGACAAGGCAGTGGCAGCAGATGAAACATTGATTTTGTAATGGCACTAAGTCTCAGGGTGGGACTGTCCTTTCATCTAGACATTAAAGGTATGACTGTGAAAATAGCTAAGGGTTTTGATATGTGTAAAACTAAGTGCATAAAATGATAAGTGGAGTTTGGAATCAGAAAAAGTTACACCATCAAATTACACCAGTTTTTACAAATTTAAATGTTTTCCAAGCATGCAAAGATGCTGTGGTGCCAATGATTATAATATTCAGTAGATTAATCTATCAGTGTCATTGTACAGTGTCACTCTCACTGACTACAGGTTGCTCTCTTGGGTGTCACAGGAGGATATGGGGTGCAGACCTCCATTCTCGTTAAGTCTCTTGGCACGGTATGTTTCATAGTGAATGTTATGAGTGACCTCCTTCAAATCCTGGAGGTGAGACCTAAGAAAGATGGATATGGAAACAAAGGGGAAGAAATTATACAAGTTACCTATTTATCTATCTGAATCAGTGAAAGATCAGTGTTACTGTGACTTTATAATTTAGAACACAGAAGCCAATCTAAACCAATGGGACTGGCAATTAGTAAAATATGTATATTCCCCAAAAAATATAGTTATCAATAGAAGCTAAAATAATGAAACAATAATGTCCCTAAACATTTCTTAGTTTCTTGTGATTGTCTTTAGATATAGTACTAAGATGTCATTTTGGCCTTTTTTCTTTAGAAAAAATTAAGCAACAGATTTTTTGAAAATAAAAATAACTCTCCAGGTCATGTTAGTCTTAAAACACCGTATTGCAACGGAAAATGACATTGTTTTTATGTGCCTCGTGATTCCATTTGACTGTGGATTTAAAACAGTATTTTACCTGATTAGGAAATCTCGCAGTTGAGCAAACTCACAGTGATGGGGATTTTCAACTGTAAAAAAAACAAAAGCAAAAAAAATCAGAAATAATTCTAATCAGTTATTTAGCTGAGTCAATCAAATTTATTGGTGGCACTGGACTGTACATGTCATTCATCAAGAGAAGGCTGTATCACCTACCTTCTACAATTCCCCATGCTGTCTTCCTCCCCAGAACTCGTTTACCATTCACTTGATATTCTTTGTCACTGCCCACGACAGCAAAGGGCATCGCCTCCTATGGACAAAAACATTTCAACACAGACCAGTGTACCAGCAAAGGCTGCTCATGTTTTATGAGACGAAACAAACGCAGAACATGCCCCAGTGCCCTGACATTTTGCATAAAGGATGCAGGGCATAAGAGTGAGAGACTGTGGGCAACTATTTCTCATGGAACAGGGCAAAATCAGGCAATAAATGCCTATGAGCGAACAAAGAGAACCACTTACTCTGATTTTATCATTTTCGCTCTTGTCCTCCATGTCATCATCAAACTCTTTCTGAGGGTAAAACTCAATCCCGCTCGTCTCCAGCTCCTTCCTTACCTGCAGCACAACACAAGGCCATGAAAGCAAGTCGTCATGTGACACATCATCTGTGTACACCCTTCCCTCTAAAGCTTGGTGTTTTACATTAATTTAATCTGGTGAGCCAATATTGGTTGTTCTGTTTAATATGAACGTATTACATGAACCAACATAGTCAGGTTCCACATTAAATCTGCAGTCATTAATTTCTTTGGCCACTAGGAGGCAGAGTGAACAAGCTGTAAAGTTTAATTAAAGCACTGACAAACTATCTTGTACCTTGTTAAGCTGGCGACCTTGTTAGCAAACTGCAGTCAAGAAGCAGCAGAATCATTTATTTGGAGTCATGTTTGTAACAATGTGAGAGTAAAAAAAATGAAAACAAAACATATATGCTAAAGGATTTATCTTATAGCTTTAGTGCGATGATCTATGATGGAACTCACCCGCTGTTTGAACTCCTGTCTCTCCTCAATGGTCATCGTGTCTGATTTGGCTATGACAGGAATAATGTTGACTGAGTGACTCAGGCGCTTCATGAACTCAATGTCTAACTGCCGAAGCCTGCAAGAGAAGAACAGAGAGGACAAAGGCGTCAGCGACTTCAGCCGGCTCAGGTTAGTTTACAATTCTACCACAATATATGCCAGTGAAAAGACATAAGGTTAATTAATATCAGACGATAGAACAGGAAGTTTTATTTGTCATGTTTCATTTGTCTCATCTCCTTGTAGCAATTACAAAATATTTACAGTGTGAATGCTTTTGAAGGGTGGGTTCATCACTGAACAAAGGTTGCATCTAGTTCTGGTTTACTGCATGCAAAAACATCCTGTCAGTCTCAATTACCCTGCCTGAGAAAGATGAGAAACATTGGCTGTAATACACAAAAGACTATCCGTTTATCCATTAAAGAGCAATTTCACAGTTGTCAGCTGAAGCTAATTGTGAAGGGTTTCAAACGACAGAGAGAGGTGTTGTCTGCAATATAAAGTAGCACTTTGGATATAGGGCTTTGTTGATGTGAAACTGCTGCCAGCTGTTCTCCCCAATCTTTACTAAAAACTCTTCTGTTCAAAGATCAGTTACTCAAAGTCTCACTTCAGAAATCTCTAGTTACGCTACAGTAACTCACGAGTGTCCAGTTGGGGAGATGAAATAGATACAGCAATGCACCCTGGTGTCAGGGATGCGCTTCTTTCTGGTGATGTTGACCTCCTCCTTTAGGAACTTCTCATACTGCTCGTTGATGTACTTGGAAATGGGCTCCCAGCTGCAGAAAAAATACAGAAGAAAGAAAGATTGCCTGACAAAGACGAAAAGAAGAAACTTCGATGCAGTTTTGCAGAACTGTGTCCTTTAAATCACTCATCTAAAAATATAGTTGAACAGTGAACATCAGCTTTTGTTAAAACAAAGCAGTGATGACAATATGTATGAGGCTTTAATGATCCAGGAGTTGGAAAACCCTACCAGCTGTCATTATTGATTTGGTCTCCAAACCCAGGTGTGTCGACAAGTGTCAGCTTCATCTTCACACCACCTTCTTCGATGACTGTAAAATAGTTCACAAAATTGATTAGGATTGTTAGATTTGTATAGGGAAATATTATAAATTGCATGCAGCTGATCTGCATCTGTATAATATCAATGTTAAATTATAAATCAGATAAGCAAAATTCAAGATGGAAACACAAAGTGTAAATGTGTTTGGGTTATTTTCATATCTATATGGGATGTCACACTTCAGCTATGGCTCTCCGATGGTGTCTTTCGCTCACAAGGGCGTAATAAAGTCAGGTCACCGTCAACTGCAGGCAATGTGTGCATGAGCATGTTAGCTGCAGCAGGCAAACACACAACCCTGTCCGAGAGTTTGACATGTCACCAGTGTTCCCCCTGGCGCATCTAAATCACAAATGTATGTTAATGCCAGTTCACTCCATCAGTCTCAGATGCCACAATGAACACAATGCAGCATGCCAGATATCAAAAAGACTCCAAGTGATTTCTCAAATAGCGTCTGCCACAGTGACTTATTTGAAGCTATCACCGGGGGAGTGGGGGGGTCCCTGTCGGACAGATAATTTTAAATGTGACACACAGTGGCTTTAAATAGGAATCTGCTGTGAATACTAGATCATTTTGGACTCCTTTCAAACCAAAAGCATCGCTGACAGCTTGGTTCTGTTTATTATGGCAGAAAGCTTTCACAGTCACCTGGATGTTTATCGAAGGTCTTGGCACTACAGCATTGTTAAAAACTACACATTGAGCTTTGTGTCTGCTGGGAAGGCTTTTTCAATAAAAACACAGCTCTTAGTTCTGAGACTGCCTAGAGGTATGGTATCAAACGTTTTGGCCAAAAAGCCTAAATGACTGACTGAACAAGTCAGTTTACTTGTTGTAACGAATAGTCAAAGTACCTGCAGGAGTGGCGGAACCTGGCCTGTGCATTTGTAGCTGAGCTGGAAATAATTGTCAGGCTTTCCCAGCAGTTGACAGGGTGCATTGACATAGCGTAAGTAAGCTACGCAGGACTTTAAGGACATGGTCAAATGATATGCTACTACAAATGTCTGGCTCCTAAGAAAGAACCTGGAGCTCGGTCTCTTTCTCCCAATGTACTCACCATGAGACACTGATTTGATCTCCACAGTTTTGGGGATCTTGTCATCCCGGGACCAACCCGTGCTCCTTCTGCTCACCTGGGACTTGAATAAGGTGTTCACAAGAGTTGACTTTCCCAAACCGCTGTGACCTAAGATGAGTGGGAAACAAGTTTACGTGAATGAAACAGAAAATGTTGTATATCAAGAAAGCCCAAACACAATCCCACTGCCACTTACCCACTACCATGATGTTAAAGTCAAAGCCTGTCTTCATGGTCTTCTTCCTCATCTGCTCAATGATGGTGTCAATACCAATGTACCCCAGCAGAGTGGACCCCCCGCTGGAGCCATGGGAGCCGCTGTGACCATGGCCTCCACTGTGCACTGTGGCATTTCCCCCACCATGACCTACGCTGTGACCAACACTATGACTTCCTACGTGGGCCAGGCCGTGACTCCCAATGGGAACGGGAATCCCACTTGGAGGAGGAGCGGAGACTCCGCCCCCTCCGATGCCCAGTCCTTGAGGTGGGTAAGAGCTGGAGGGGGAAGGAGCCCCCACATTCGGGGGCTTGGCAGGAACAGCTGGCTTGGGTCTCACTTCTGGGGGAACGATGTCAGACATGTCTACACAGGAGATAGGAAGAAAAAAAATGTATTTACAGTTTTTATTCAAGAAAATATTCTGCCACATGAGGAAAAAGCAGGCCACTGGAGCAACGGAAGCCTCTCCTCCCTTTGGCTTGTTCTACACTAAAGAAATAAAGTATGCTGCAATAAATATAAGCATTACATCATAAGGTGTTTATGTTAATTCTTAGATAAGTAGATAATTTACAGGAAAGTCACAGCAATTTCTAGTGCACAATGGTATATGGAAACAAATGCAGGGTTAGAAAATCCATCCTCCTCATCCTGTTCCTCTTAATGGTGACGGGAATGACCCTAATGATGCCTAATGTCATTAAAAAGGGGCGGTTACATGCCAAATTAGAAAATAACAGATTGGCATAGACAAATTTGAAAGTCTGTCATTATGTGTTCTTGTGAATCATTAGTGAAATAAAGACCTGAAGATGTCCTAGAATTTGGAAACTACTGAGCCCTTAAACTACACTCTGAAATCTTCCCCTCCACTGTTGAGCAAACAATCCAAACATATTTTCATCGCTTTGACACCAAATGCAGGTAAGTGAGAAAGTATGTTCTAATGAATCAGTGAAGCAGACGGTACAGGCAGATGGTAACAGTAACAGACACGAGGCTGAGCCAAGATGTTGATAATCGCTGTGCTCTGGGGCGTACACATGGAACAGCCTGCTGCCGTAAGTTAGTACAGCCTCAGTCGTAGACACGGATCATACAGGTCACTGAGGCAGTGGCTGTCACTTTGATTCACAGCACTCAGTGTTCATGTAGCTCTGCCCTCCCCTCAGCCCGCCCTATCGCTGCTCGCTGCCTTCACACCAGAGACAGGGCCAGAGGGGAGGCCACTGCAGGAATTGCCCCTATAGACATCCGATGGGCAACACTGGTGCCTCCAAGTATCAGAAGGTAATTTGGTACTGAAGTAAGTGAGTAAAACAATAAGGACATGCAAAATGACTATAACAAGGTGCAAAACAACAAGACATGAGGAGTCTGTTTTAGCATGAGTGTGTTTGAATGCAAAATTAATGTGGAATAAATCTGCAAATAATTAAATAGTTAATTGTTCTTAATGAGTCACTTTCAAGTAGAAATGCCAAAAATGGCCAGTGTGAGAATTAAATGTTCTGGGGTTTGGACTGTTGGTTGTACAGTGTGACATATTTAATTTAAGTAAGACATTAGAGACTAAGATGTTACGATGGGCATGGTTTTTTTTTTAATTTTACCCACCAAACATCTAATTGGGAAAACAATCCCTGGAATCACAAAATTATGCCTAGTTACTGCCCTATTTAACACATGTATATTGCCCTGTTATTTGAATCTTCAAAATAAGGAAACAACATGCCACAGCAGCCTGCATACCGTGCACTAACGATGCTTTCACATGTCAGCAGATATGCAGAATTATTTCAGCATATTTCATGTTGAGGGAATACTGCAGACAAATCACGCCTGGTAGAAGACTGGAGCATGCATTAGCTGCTGATGCTGAGGTGAAAAGCTGCAAGCCCCCCACCATCACCATATTAAACGATCATATTTAAGAGTCTCAGTTTGTTTTAATTCAACACACGAGGTTAGCTCCATCACAGCCCGTCGACCCCATTGTCTCTCTCTACTCATGCTGGATAACAACAGCTAGCGGCAGCTCCGCGTTAGCTGCTAGCTACAGGCTCGGCGTCGCTGATGCACTGTCACACTCACCAAGACCGGTTCGACTGACCTGCAGATCTGCTGGAGGAGAGGAGGACACTGGTTTCTGTTCTCCGACTAATCTACCGTCGCCCTGGTTCGAAGAATAAACGATGTATATGCAACACGGGGATAATAATACGAGGAGCGGTCATGTGATGAGTTTCGGTACCTCTGCTCTGGCCGGGAGCCCCCCTTCTCCGTTACTATGGCGACTAGAGGAGAAGGCGTGGGGAGATGCAGGGCGCACGCGCAGTATCGCAGCGCTCAAAGGGACATTTTTTTGACACAGTGTCAATAATATGGACTAGTTATAGAGAACATGTTGGCCTGTGTCATAATTAGGTGAAACCCCCCCAAAGTTTGGTTTATTAAAATGTGCAGAAACACTTTTAAGTTCTTCTCGCTGGAGCACTGGTAGAAAAAGTTACATTCTTCACCACATTTTAAAATAATCAATTAAAAGTTATTCATTCATTTGCTTTGTTTCTGAATGAAGTGCTAACATAAAAATAGATTAGTATTGTTATTAAATGTATATAAATCATAATAATAATAATTTAAAAATGTCTCCTAGCATTATAAAACTTTTTACACATTGCAATCTGCATTTATGAACATCAATTTCAAAATGGAAAAACATGCATTTTATTCATCATATCTCTCACCATTTAATTTTGGGATAATAGCACAGTATTAAATGATATAGCACAGAATTATGAAATACAGAATTATTCCTTTAAAGAAAATTGTGCTTCAGTGATCACACATGATATCTGCATTGCTCTCATTTCGCCCATACTTTTTTCCCCCTTTCTTCACTTTTCTGCAGAAAGCTGTTTTGGCTTGTTGTCTTGTACTAGTCTCTAGCAGACCTTGACAGAGTCTGTTAACCAGCCACTTTTTATTCATCATGCCTGTTACTCTACTGATAAGCGGCAGCATCTTAAATCCCTCAGCTATCCTCTCTGCCCGCCCCCTCCTCTGAGTTCCCACCCTCTTGGATAGAACTTTTTTTTTCAGTAAAGCAACAGATGAAAAAGCAAGAGATGAAAGAATCATGTCATGTGTGCTTTTATGTATTTGTTGACTTTGTTGAATTAAAGCCCTTTAGGTGGTTTGGATGTCTCTGTACTCACCCACATACACTGAACCCGGGTAATACATGGTGACGTAATAGGGGTCCTCTGGTTCCTCCTTGATAAATGCTCTGTTTGCTGAAGAGACATGTGGGTGAATTGAAACCATTGTCATTGTCTCTTCTGGTCTCTGGTACACTCTGTGCTGTGGCTGGGATGGCAGGACCCCTTTTGTAGTGATGCCAGAACTGTTAGTGCTGAATGGGCAGTGAGCAGCGGACGGACTGTTTTTCTCTGAGGGATATTCCAGTAGGTTTGTGGACGATACATGATGGTCGGGTGGTGTGAAAATACCTCTTTGATTTAGTCCTGTGTCACTGAGTGTCAATTCTTTGTGGTTATTATTATTTTCCCTAGGAGATATTTCATAATCTGGGGGATGTTTTTGTGATTTCGTGTTAGGTTTTGGAGAGCTCTCAGGTTCTGATGTGGTGCGCTCAAGTGGGGCAGGTCGGGAGGCCTCCTGTGTCTGAGATGCAACCAGACCTGTCTTAAGACAATTTAATCTCTGTGCACACTGAGAAGCCTTCACCTTCTGGTTGATGTGTCTTGACTTGCAGCTGTAATCCTCTGAAACACACTTGAACTGTTTTACTGTGCTCTTCATGTCCATCTGGGGCGTTTGACTCTGGGCCTTTAACCAGAGACTGTGTTTCTGATGGAACTGGGTGTTTTGAGATGCAGAGGTTTCAGAGTATCCTGTAACTGTCTGTATATTGTTTTCTTCCTGAGGTCTCCTTAGACTAGAGTGTGGTAGAACTGCTGTGTCTATGTTCTTTTCATCGTGCAAATTAGATCTTCTTCTCCTGCTCTCGATATTGGGTGAAACTGTTGGCTGACTCAAGGGAGGCTGTGTGGAAAATGATGCGTGAAGAGTGAGCGGTAAAGCTCCACTTCTCTCAGAATCTATACACTCAAAGGACTGATGGCTGGAGGAAAAACCTACAGTTTGAGTGTAATGCCTATTTTGAGGACAGTCTGTACATTTCCTCTGATGTTTCAGGCTCAACTGTTTGGTGAACCCATCACACACGGAGTGAGATTCGCTGTGAGCAACATTAACAGACTTAATCCTTTCAGACTCTGAAAGAGGTTTTTGTTTATCTGTCACTGCACTTGGCAGAAAGTCCAGTTGCTGTTTGATGTTTGATTTTGGGATAGGGATCGCAGTAAAGTTGAAATTCCTCAGTGCAAGCTTTGGTTTGTCGTTATTTTCTTTTTTTCTTTTGCTTTGCAATAAGCAGGGATTCTCAAAGTAAGTCTGATTTTGAGACTCTTTGCTTGTCATGGGACAAGATCTTCTCAATACAGGTTGTGTAAAGTCCAGTAAAGCTTCTTGGTCAAGAATGTTGTGCCTTGCGTCATCTGATAAACATTTAGTATTTGAGATGGTAATTGATCTAGCATGTCTTTCTTTAGCAACAGGAGAAGGCTGCTTGCCTCCTTGGTTGTCTGAACTCATCCCTTGGCACAGAGAATTTGGAGATGGACTCATTCTCGGTGTTGGGACGATCAGAGTTGGAGACACGCTTGGTTTTGGCTGGTGCAGTAATGGAGACAGATCAGTCAGCTTTGAGGTGGGGGGAGAATCGCTTGGTTTTGGTGTCAGAGGGGAGGGAGTGGGAGAGGAATTTGGCTTTGGAGCAAAAATGGAAATGCTAGGCTTTGCAGAGAGAGTTGGAGAGCTGTGTGTCTTGGGTTTGGTCCTTGGGAGGGTTGAAGCTCTTTCTCCATGGTTCATCTGTAAATGCTCTTGTGGTTTACTCCAGGGGGACAGACTGGATGTCTTCGGGGAACAAATGGGAATAAAAGATCTGCAACAGACAAGTAAATATTCTAAAACTACAATGCATTCAACACAAATTGTAATTAGTAAAAGTACTAAAGAATCACCTGTCAGCAGCTGCCTGTTTAGTGTCGGGTTTCTCAGAGATAAGTCCCGTCTCATCAAATGACAGGATTTGAATTGTTTTCTTTTTAATGACAGGAGAAGAGAGTGAGAGAGGAGGAAACAAACAGTCCGGAGCATGTTCTTTTGTTTGCCTGGAGGATACAGATACTTGAGGAATCAAAGGTGCCAGATGGTCAAAAACGCTCATTCTGCTTTAGAAAAACAAATTAAATTAATGAGCGTGAAGAAATTAGGAAATATCTTGTTGTTAAATTAACATTGTCAAATAGTTTTCACAGTCTGTCACAATAAAATATTCACGTCCTTCACTAAAACGTGTACAAAGTACAATCTTATCTTCCTACATGTAAATTGCATTCAACTGTACTTTAGAAGAACTTAAGAAGAAGTACAGATATGTAAAGAGTTTGTGTTATAATTATAATTTACATCTATTATTTAAAAAATAGAAGAGTTACTATTAATTTTAAACAGTGCAGTTTAAAACTGTAGGTCTGTACACCAACACCCCACCGCCGCATGACGTCTACAAGGTGTAGATATCCGTGCTTTAGTATTTAAATGACAAATTAGTGAAAAAGGCACAAACCTGCTGTTTGATGCTCTTGTCTGTGTTGTTGACACACTGAGTGAGTAACTAAACCATAGCGTGAGAGACGGGGAACAGATCAGTAGGAAGTAATGGGCAAAGAAGCGCCATTCTCCCCATTCCTCAACACTGAGGCTTCACTGTTTTACTCCCACTGTGGTTTCATTTGGTTCATGGGACGTTAACTGTGAAGACTGATAATAGTGCAGATCAGAGGTGGAAGAACTACTTAAAGTACTAAAAGACACTTGAAAAACACCCAAATAACAATAAATTAAGTCTTCGTTATAAGTAAAAGTCCTGCATTCAAAAATGTATATACGTGAAAAGAAGTTTCAAAAAAACTTGATTCCCATTCTGACATGATTTGTTTGTTAGTATGTGTATGCAGTATTTTAATATTGCAGCTGAGATGGAGTAAGTACTTTATGTACTAATCATCTAAATGTGTAAGGTTCTTTCATTACTTCCTCCTTTGTGAATTATTAGCTCATTTGGCCTTTTTAGGCCTCAAACTGTGATTTAAATGTTCTACTGAACACATTTTCGGTGGAACTTACACATTACAATGAGCTTCAACCAACCATTGCTATTCTTTATTTTTTTGTATTATATTTTACAAACTTTATAAACTACAGACTACAGCTGTAGGTGTATTAAAAACTTCATGACAACAGAGTAAATACAGAAGTTGTGAGGATTAGGCTGTTTATTTGAACAAAAGAAGCATATGATCGCCAAATTTGGGTTGTTACACACCCAGTTTCCTCAACATGCTGTCAAGTAAAAACAAGGAATATCCACTTTAAGTATTAACAAATACCATTTTTGTAATCGTGGTTCAACTTGGATAATCTTGGCACCTTAAATAAATCAGTTGAATTTATTCAGTACACATTATAATAAAATAAATAAAGTCACTATTACACCGTTTTGGCACAGTGGCACTAACAATCCACATGCTTCTCAGCAGCTTCCATGCCAACATCGCTTGAGAGAATATTAAAAACCCTCCGTGGTGGCAACACATTCATTGCACTTGTGTCAGTTACTACCAATTAAATGCACATATAAGTAATCTTCATGGTATATGTAAAGTGAGTGTCAAATTACAAAATGTATTTAAAAGTTGGCACAAGTATAACATGGTATGAAATTTACATCAGGTTTCAAACGCATTTCTACAGGGCAACATTTCCTCCAGTCACCTCATTTCACATCTGTCTGCTTGCAGTCTTCTCCTCCTTGTGCATTTGGCTTCATTTTTTTTTAATCTTCACTTTTCCCTGATCTCTCCAACAAACATCTACTGAGATCAGAGAAAAGTCGGAATGATAAGACAGGGCTTTCATTATCAGACAGTCTTTCCTCCATCTTTAAGGTGTTGGCTCCCACACCGCCGGTGTCCTGGCAGCCCCCCTGTCCAGATGGCATGCCGCCTCGCCCTCTTGATCATATCAGGGCATTGCTATCGTCATCTCTGCAGTTCACACTTGCCACCAGCGGGTGATGCCGGATTGTTTTGTTGCTCCACTTGTGGGCATCCTGCAGCCCGGGCTCTAAGAAATACAGGCACGCTCCGAAGCCTGCCAGCACCAAAACCGACACCAGCAGGTAGAGGGGGACAAACCAGTCCAGGAACAGCCACGACATAACTGCTAACAGTGCAAAGAGGTGGGAAGGACAGAAACTGGATGAGAGATGACACAAAGGACAAAAGGAAGGAAAAAAGGCGAGGGGAGAGATTTAGAGTGGATGAGCAGAGTTATTTAAAAGTAATCCTTGCACTCTCTCTCTCTCTACAGAAGAGATGCATGACTAACTGCAGCATCTCAGTGTCCCATTGTTTACAGTCATTCCCTAGAAAGCCAAACATTACACAATCAGTGACAGTCGGCATATTGTCTATCAATAAACACATTACATTTATAGTTGCAAACACACACACATACAGCTACAAGGTTTTAAAAATAGTGCACAGTAGTAAATAAAGGCATTGTGCTTACCTGTGGACGGTGCCGGATCAGTTGGTCTCTGTGGGTTTGGTAGTATGTGATGCAGAGGAGGACTGAGTCAAACCAGTCATTCGATTGTTTCCAGTGCTGCAGCTCCTACTGTTGCATGTGAGATGGCAAAAATCACAGGTGCTCTCTGAGCGGCACAAGAGACAGAAGCTGCATGCGGCTTCATCCTCCAGCTTCTGGCTCTGACGTTCAAAAGAGGGGTGGAGGTTGCTATGACAACACCTCTGCTAGTGGCTGAGAGGATGGAGGGAGTGGGAGGGAAACTTATATAACTATAATCATTTTTTCTTTGGGTTGGGGGAGTGGGATGAAGGAAGAAGAGGAGGGGGCAAGCCCTTCAGATGTCTCTAAATGCTAGCCGCTTTGCTGCTCGCTGTGTAAAATCAATTCCACTCCATTTAACACTGAGACATCACACAGTTTATGTGACATTGAGGGAGAGAGGGGCCATTTTTGTGTAAGCGGCTCCTCTCATGTCTGCTCTGACTGATGCCAGCTGCAGTGTTTTATGAAGTCACTGTCGTGAGTTTTTTTTTCTCCAAACTTGCTTTTTTGAAGACAAAAGCTGACTACAGAGAGGTTGGCCTACTTCGATAAAAGTTGTCAGAGCATGTCATCATTTTTAATGACTGCCATTTTTAGCTCATCCTGCACAAGCACTGGTTTGACGAAGAACAGCTGACAATAAAGATCTGTGACTGGAGACAGAAACCATGACTGGACTAGATTAGACAGCATAACAGGATTTTATTCTGTTTTTATTCAGCTTAGAGCTTTTGCGTGTATGCTGAGCGGCCACAACATTACCACCACCAGATCATGTTCATGTTGGTGGTACTTCCTTGCAGCCTCACACTCTAAAAGCTGCAATGCATTGTGTGTTCTGACACCTGTCGATGAAGGCCGGCATATAATTTTCCCATACCGACACCTGTCCACCACAATACAGAAACCACCAGGAGGTGTCAACAATGTGACTGATTAGTGTATATTCTGATGATTTGGTTTGGTTTTCATTTCACTGGAGGATTACATGAAGAAATCTTATAGTGATGGCCAAATTATAACATATCTGGAAGAAATAAATTGCTCAGTACTATGGTAATTACTGCTGTAAGTGGAGATGAGAACATTCAACTGACAAAGTGTGAAATTTCACAAACAAAATGTGCGTGTGTGTGTTGTTTATAAGCGTGCGCTTCTACTAGGCTTGTAGCTGCTGTATCAACACGTTGCTCTGCAGGAATTCAGAAATAAGGGGAGCAACGACTTCAGGGCTGTTCAGATGGACGTGATGATCACCTGCTACTGTCACCACTATGTGCTGCAGGAGAGGGAGGCAAATACACATGAGTAAAAACACAATCTGTTCTTTTGGGTATATATAAATATAAGACATGCTACATAGTGTATGTGTATGTGTATGTTGTCTGTTTCATGTTTCATCAGTTTGTTATATCTTTATCAAGCAGTAATCAATATGTAAAATAGTGTAAGAACATGAATGTAAGAATTGCTAGAAGCAGCTCGGTGCAATTAAAATAAAATTATCCTGTTGTTCTGTCATTTATTATTCACCTTTTTGCCTTCATTACTTCTTAATCCATACTGTAAATACTGTTCATTTAAAATACAGTATTGTTCATTGATTTGTTTTTTTCGATATGCACAGCAACATGACTTCTGCTGCTTCAACGGTTTCTTTTACTCTGCACACTTTGTTGCAGGATGATTTAGGACAGTCACACCCATCAGCCCAATGTTGGGTCCCTCCACTTGAAATAGATGATTTCTGTCTGTAGAAGCCTCATAGTCTGTCATGGTAAAATCATAATAGATCCTTCTTCACATTTTTTTAGACCCTCCCCCACCCTAAAGACTCATACTCACATTTATGTTACCATAGCCTTGAAGGACCTTGGAGGAAAGTTTCTGTTGGGTTGATTTTGAAAACTTAATACCTTTGTCTGCTCTAGAAAAACAGATTTTTAAAATAGTTCAGTACAACATGTGTTGAATATGTCTTATATTTATGCATTAGTATACTATAAGAATATATGATCTAATGTGTCTCTGGAGTTTCTGAGTCATCTAAAAGAATTTGTCTGAAAGTTGAGTCATGGCAACTGAACTTTGCTGATTTGGGGGAAGTTTGCCAGTGACCACAAATTTGTCCTCCAGGCTGGTTTTGCCTCACACCTAAGTGAAACAAAGGAGCAGGGGGTGGGTGGATTACAGGCACATCCCTGTCAGCTCCTCCTGTCCCCAGTTAGTGGGTCGTTATGTGTGGCCAACCTGATGGATATGTAAATAGTTTCTGATTTTCCTGGGGACAGATGAAAGGGCAGCATGGTAGGTTGAAGACAAGTTATGTCTGAGGCCTCCACCTTTGTTGAGTGAGGGGATGTTTTTTTGCACAACCCACTTAATTGGGTTGGAGGAGCGGCCAGGGGTGTCGCTGTTACATCCACCGCACATATGTTTTACTTAACAAGCCAATAAAAGGGAGGTGTGAGGTGAGACCAACCTGGAGGATAAATTTGTGGTCACTAACCATTTTCCCTCAGATCGAGGTTCTATGGTTGTAGAATGAAACGTCTCTACCTTAAAGAAAGAAATCCAGTTGCCATGACTCGACTTTCAGACATGATCTAATATGGGAAATGAGTTTCTGTGAATTGTCAGTGTCTTACAGAATAACTAAAACAGTGGCTTGAATTTTCGACTGCATCTCCAGACACTGCTCCAAAGTGGTCCGGGATAAGTTTTTCTGAAATCATAAAGCAAAATTCACATTTAGTGTACAAGCTGAATGCTAAACAGTGACAGGGATGTGGTGTCTGTCTGAGTGTTTAGGAGGTTAAAAGTGACTTACAAAATGAACTCTCAGGTCTCTGGAGAAAACAAATCCTGCAGAAGAGAAAAAGATTCAGCTGCCAAAAGAACACAATACAGAAAGTGAGATTATTCCTCAGTGAGAGGAGAAGAGAAAGACAAACCTCCTTCAACCTGAACTAGTCCTCGCTCTAAAAGGATGTGCACAGACTGCAGAGACAGAGTCGGGTTTGCAGCCAGGAGCCTGAAAAAAATCTAGACAGATTAGAGAGCAGAGAATGCTACTAGAAGATTAAAATACTTTATATTGTCCTGTTCTTTGATTTATTTATTTACATTTACCATTACACTCCTCTTCTTTCTGGACTCTGGAAAAAGTACTAAAACTTTGCAGCAGAAACAAAGATTCTCATCTGCTGTTTAAACTCAGTGCCTACATTACCCAAAATGCAACCCAGTTGTTCACAGTTTGGCTAAACAGTTGAGCCTATGCTAGTAGTGGTACCCTAATGCAGGCTTGAGCCATCAGCCTCAGGCCGAGATGAGGAGCAGCTGTAGACATCTGTTAAGCTTGTTTCTTTTAAACCAGACGAAAGTTAAATTCTTTTCATTTATCCTGTTTCAACCAAAAATTCCATAAAATGCTCCTGGTTCCCCGCCTAGATGAACATGACTATTCTTGTACCATAAACAGGAACATCACAATACCTCTCAACTGCTTTCTCATAAGTGTAAACTCTTTTCTTTTCCTCCTTTGCCTTTTTTTCAAACTGAAGCATCTCATCCATCGCCTGCCTCAACACTTTAGATACTTCCCTCTGCAAGAAAACACAGGAAACGCACGTTTTTACAACATAGACATTTGAGAGCTTTTCAGAATAAAAAATGAATATGTGATTTATTTTGTCTGATTTTTTTAACT
Organism: Microctenopoma stevenorrisi; assembly: GCA_032270685.1. Taxonomy (NCBI): domain Eukaryota; kingdom Metazoa; phylum Chordata; class Actinopteri; order Anabantiformes; family Anabantidae; genus Microctenopoma; species Microctenopoma stevenorrisi. Next base: position 11,787,024 of record JAUMTR010000001.1, read on the forward strand.
GGGTTTCCGTTCTCAAGTTCCAGGACATGAAAATGGAAATCTGATCATGTTTTAGGGTGTATACTACTAGATGCAGAATCGGAGAAAAATTCTAAATGGTTTGCAAACTTTCAGGCATCGATGTCCATTATTGAAATGGTGATATTAAATCTGTGCAGTTACCTGATCTGTAGGCACAAATCCAAGAGCGTCCAGCAGCACAACAGCATCGACCATCTCAGGAAACAGTGCACTGAACTGTGGAAAACGTGAAATAAAACATGAACTAAAAATAGCTAAATATTCTGTATATATTGTTAAAAATGTAGTGACAGGTTGATAAGATCATCTCAGTTACCATTCCAGCAATAGTACCACCTGTAAGGGAGTAAAAAAGGTTAATACTAGGTATTTATTATTATTATCAGATACTTTTCTTCTAAAAGTGCAGCTAAGAAATATTTTATTATTGATTAACTAGTGGGTGATTTATTTTATGTGGATTTTTCCAGCACCCTTTCATCAATCCACTCTTCATATAGCAAAGCTACACCCCAGCGGAAAAGTCAAACGATGGATCAGGAACATTAACAAGATTTTGTTGGGGCAAATGCAAACGAGCACAGTGCAGTGTCAGGTGTATTACTTCAGGTTTTTTTCGCCTGCATAGCGTGTGACTCACCCATACTGTGGCCTATGATGGAGAATTTTGTCCACTCCAGGTCTAGGGGAGTTATTTCAAAGATAAGACACGTTATATTTCATCCAGTTGTATGTACTGCTGTACTTCACAGAAGCTCTGATTTAACTTTCACAAAGTTGCACCATAGTCCTAACGAGATTCAAAGAGATTCACACACCATCAACGAGTCTGCGTATATCTGCCACATATGCAGGAAAAGTATAGAAAACTCCAGGTGGACGATGTGACGAGCGACCGTGACCTGAGAAGTCCACCGCCACATACCTGCACTCTGAGGGGAAAGATAAATAGCATGCATGTAAAACTGCTGACATCAGCCTCAGCTGTAGTTTGTGTTCAGCACTAATTAGACATTTAATGGTGGACAACATAACTTATGATACATTTTTATTGAGGTGTCAAAGCGAAGAGTAAGAAGAGTAAAAAACAACACAACAGAGTAATCTGAATAACAGCATTTCACCTATATTTATTAACTCTACATGAAAATGCTAAATACCTGCTTAGCGTCAGTATGCAGTGTGGCACAGGGACATTTTTGGATGTCCCTGTGCTCGTGGGAGCAGGAGGTGATGAATTAAAGTGAAAGCTAATTGTAAACTACAGTTCACGTAGTCTCCCTCTCTTGATATGTAGCGGATTACCTTTCGGTAACATGGGAATGATGGTGTTGAACGACCCACAGTTATCAGCCCAGCCGTGCAGACACAGAACAGGATGACCGTGATCAGGACCCCAGACTTTACCTGTGATCTCTCCCCATGGGACTGAAACAGAGAGCTCTGAAACTGGACATGTATCACAAATCAACCACCAGAGTGGAGCTCTAACTCAACGACCTGACAGTAAATGTTGTTGACATGCGATAAATTAAACTACATTTGTGAGTTGAAGTGAAGTGTTGAAATACAGCCTGTCTGCCCTATTGTTGACATTTCATTTCACATGTCCGCTCACCCTGAAAATGACACATACTGTAGCACAACATCCATCAAACAACTCATCTGAAAGTGTAGGGTTACAGACGCTGAGTACTACCTGCATGTTTCACTGTAGACGACATTTCATTGTCTCTTGATCCTCAGGTGAGAAAACAACACGTGTAAAATCTGAGCAAACAGTGAAAGCACTGTACAGTGTGACAACACAGCAAACTTAATTAACATGAAACAAACCCCGTAGTGTCAGTTAACAAATAAAACACACGTGGGGCCTCAGGGATTTCTTATCTATGGAGGCTAAAGGCAACACCGTGACTAGTCGTTGCTGTGTCAGACTGTCAGGCTGCAGTAACAACCAATCACTGAACAGGTCTTAGCTTTCAAATCAGAAGGCAATGTCTCAGTGTGCGTCTGTTTCCTCAGTTAGGTCTGTCAGGCAGCCTCCAGCAAGAAAAATAAATCTGGCAGAGAGTTAAATGTTGGCCCAGTACCTGTTGGGAACAACACTGGTACTCCTCACTCTGTGTGGGGTTTGTGTGTTTGAGCAGCAGTGAGTCAGTGAAAGATGGATGCTGCCGTTTCTATCATAATGGTCACAACCATTCAGCATGTCAGTGAATCTTTAGGTTATTATCTTTTAGGTGTTTCTTCACATAAAAACCATAAATTAACATACTGTTGTCTATTCTAAATATTGTAGTTTTGTCTTTAACCTACTTTACTGCCTCTTGATCTGTGAGGTTTTGTGTCTCTAGAGGAATAATATCCTTTAGAACTCACATGCTAAGTAACTGTAGTACCAGCTGGTTTGTGAATCATCACAACTTCACACAAAGAAATGTCCGTGAATTTTCAGGATACTTCTGAGCAGGCCACTTGGGTTTTTATCTGACTGCTCTAATGTGTTGAACGTGTAATGAGGACCAATCAATCCTGGTAGGAGACGCAGGCTCCCATGGTTCAAACACAGTTGTTAGATTCATTTGTTCCACTTTTAGTTTATAGGTGAGAAAGTAATCAAAGACTGATCAACCAGGCAGGTTCACTGTCTCATCACAGAACAAAGTTCATTTTAATCTGACAGAACTTCTACTGTGTTTTCACCACTTTATGCCAAAAACCCTGGGAGGAAGATGTGACGACCGACCGTGGCCTGTCATGTCCACTGGACACAGCACAGAGGTGGAAAACACACACCACACTCAACTCATACGTAATCCTAAACACAGGTGCACAGCAGGAGTAAGCATTACCTTTACAGGCCCAAATTACTGGGGAAGAGAAGGAGTGTAGTACTGATTTGGTACCTTATAAACCAATAAACATTCATTATTGGAACATTATCCTGCTAGAACCAAACACTACAGGTACGTTTTAGTAGTTTAATTAACATGAATACATGCACACTCAATAAGTAAATACATTCATCTACTCCCAGTGTTATTGGACTGTGCTATTGGTGATACAACCATGACAGTTTCTACATAGAGATCTTACAGCTAATGCCCACAGAGAGGTGATACTGTGTGAAGTGGAGGGGATTGGTGTATCCAGGTGTCTTTAAAACACAACTGCAGTTAGCTATGGAAGTTTAACTATTCAGTATTAACATGATCAATAGATCACAGAAGAAATTATATTACACTTATATAAACATTTACACCCAACAAACATTTGAAAAACCTGAGTCAGAACAAACAGTAGATGTAATAAACATATTTTTAGTTTCACTGTCACATGTACTCTTTGTACTTTAAAACAAAACACATCCACAAACCGGCTTCTAAATCACAGAAAAAAAGAGTTTCTGTATGAAAAAGTCTCCATATGATCTTAAATGTTCACCATTTACTTTTTCTGTACAACCAGTGGGACACAGCAAACAGATGCTCATAGCTACAGTGAGTAGCCATGTCCTAAACTCTAAGAAGAGTCCTGCTGCTTCCAAACTTATCAAGGCCACTGTGCTTCTGGGGACACTCAACTCTTAGGAATGGTTCAATATTCTTGTGCTTACCTGTGCCTGCCCATAAAGTCTGAGAGCTCCTTAAACTTTATGGCTTTTTTATGTCCCTGACATGCAATGTGAATTGTAAACCTTGGATACACAAGCCTTTGTCTTTTTAAACTATGCCCGATAAATTTATTTCAATTTGACTGTGGATGTCAGAGACGCCGATCAAGTCGCAGACTCTTCATGCCATCAAGTAAAATTAGAGCAAGCCACAAGGCAATAGGGAAATTAAAAACAAAGGCATAAACTCATATTATTAAATCTTTTCATTGGACAGTATAAATTTGATGTCCCCTCAAAATAACTCAAAACACAGCCTATTCAACGCTGACAACAAAGTACACACCCGTGAAAAAAATATCCACCGCTCCAAGTCTCAATATTCTGTGTGGCCACCCTTATTTTCCAGCCCTGGCTTAACTCTCTTGGGCATGCTGCTCACTGGGACCCTCTTCCACTCATCCATGACAACATCACGGGGCTGGTGGATTCATATAACAGATATGAACCAAAATGGCTCTTACAGTCATGTTGGAAAAGTTCTCGAAGGGAGGGGATCAGGCTCTGCTTCAGTATGTTACAGTACATGTGGGCAGGCTGGCAGCGGCTGCTGGCAGCGCTCATGCAGCCCCAAACCATGACACTCCAACCACCATGCTTGACTGTAGGATAGACACACTTGTCTCTGTACCCCTCACCTGGTTGCCGCCACACATCTGGACCAAATAAGTTCATCATGGTTTCATTAATCCCTGCACTTAGTCTATTTGTCTTCAGCAAACTGTTTGTGGCCTTTGTTGTGCATCATGTTAAGGAGAGGTATTCCTTCTGAAATGACAGCCGTGCAGACCGATTTGACGTAGTGAGCTCTGACACTCAGGATTTTACAGATATGAAGCCTGAAAACAAGCATGTACAGGCACAGACTGCACTGCCCCGATCAGACACACTGAGCCAGAAGTGTTGCAAGGGCCGAATGTATTATATTTTATTAGTAAAAGAAGTGTATATCAGTGATTTTAACAAGTGCAGATTTCCTTATCCTGGCAGTAGAAAACTTGTTTGCACAGCTTCTCACCTTCTGTGCCGACTATCCGTGATGTTACACAGCGTCCTAACACTCTGTTACGTTTGCCTGGACTAAACAAAGTCAACAACCATTACACTAACATATTCCTGCCACAAAGGCAAATCTAATTTCCGTGATGTCTTCATAGGGCGGACCTCATAACAGCACTTTGCCCTGAGTGAGGTCTTTCAGGAACCTTCCCTACTTATCCACCGTTGGCTTTTATTCAGTGGGCCGAGGCTTAGTCTTTGCTTTTAGGTGCTGAAGGTGTGTTTCTTTATACTTCATCTGGAAGGTAGAAAGAAATGTACTTTTTTCTTCACTGTCATTTCTGGAGTAATTTATTGATTTAAGATCTTAAATAATCCAAATTATGAGGTAAGTTACTGAGTGTGTCTTGATTTAAAATCCTTTCTGAAAAGCATTATTTTAATAAATTCTATAAGCATGCGGGTTAATAAACTACACAGGTTAACGTAAAGACAAAAACACCAGACAACTAAGAGGAAACTAAGTAGCTTGAATGAGGTTTTAATACATTTTCCCTTAATAAACTCTCATTTAAACAGAAGTTTTACCAGCATGACTGAGGATATCTGTGTGCCTCTGCTCGTCTGTGTACCATCTAAATCCCCAGGGATGGATTTTTTTCTTTTGGGTTTAGGACAGAATTATTCATAGATTTATATAGTAAATTCCCGTCACCGGCCATTGACTCCTAGTTGTACACTTTGACATGGTCCAGTTGATGCAGTAACAGGTTTTGGTTAATGCACAGCTGAAGACAGATCTAATATCTTCTCTCACATACAGTGTGAACTCCTGGTAACACACAAAGCATTACACAGCAGAGCGGCCAAGAGCTGAGTTCTGGTTTGTAATGAAAATGTCATCCTTATGAGACCGCAACCGTGGATACAGTTTTACTGATATTACATGTAACATCTTTCATCTATATCACTAAATATTTTCATTTGAGAAAAAGCAGTTAAGATAATTAACGGGAGCCAAAACACAGCTAGACTGTCTTAATTATTGTTTGTTTACCAAACATTCACAGACCAACTGGACAAAAGCTCGATGGGTAAACACATAATGACTGTGACTCAAATCGAACATATATGCATCAATACACATTAAAATACTTAAAATAATTCAAGAGCCCATCAGGAGTAAGATGCCAGCTAGCTAACGTAATAGCAGCTGGTTGGCTGAGGTTAAAGCATCACGGTGAGTATAAGCAGTCCACAATAAATGTTTACTTGTTAAGATATAACATCAGTTACAGTAACAGCGTGATGACAAAACTATCTCTTTTGTGTGTTTGCTATAACTTTGAGGTTTGATCATCTGCTAGTCCGTGTGTTTGTGGCAGCACTTTGGCTCGCAGGAAGTCTGACACAAGTGGAGCGACGACTTTAGGGTTATTCAGATGGACGTGATGATCACCTGGGATGTTGACTACCATGTCCTGAAAGACACACAGATCGTTGTGATGAACATTTAAACCTTCTGACTCTCTTTTAGTTCTGTCTTTGGCCTCCATCAAGTCCAGAGGAAAACCTCTGCTCTTTAGTTGCTCTGGCTCTTTTAGCAGCACGTGTCACGTTGTTAATGTCAGTCAGTGTACAGTTGGGTTTTTTGCAGAGCTGCAGTCTCAAAACAGCACAATGAGATCAGCGGGAATGGGCTAAACGACTTTAAAGGCCGCACAAAGAGCTAAACAATGAGCTGACACAGTTGATAAAGCTCTGTAAAACTCTGTATTCATTATAGAAATGATTACTCTGACATCTCGAGCTGCTTATTGTATTGTACTGTAGCTCTTACTGTTAATAAAGATCCTATCACCAGAGTATGAGCTAGAAAGGGTCCATGACTGAAGAAGTTCTCCTGATGCACATCCTCCTTTCTTTCTCTCATCAGCAGCACTTCAACTTCAGTATGTAGGTCAGAGCTGAAGTTCACAGCTCAAATGTCTTTATACCGCCTCCGAGACACTGAGCTTCTACTACACTAATGCTTTTGCATCTTTACAGCTGTCTGTCTGTCTGTCTGCTAGGCACAATTACACACACACACAGGCTTACCGGCTAAAAATAAACACGAGATTCAAGTGTACGTACTCGACTCTAATAGTCTGTAAAATACACTCACGTTTCTGTCCCTATAGGCCTGGAAGAGTGCTGACGTAAATTTCTTTAGATCCGGTTGAGAAAATATGTTTTCAAAGCCGCTGTCTGCTCTAAAAAGACAGAAATTATATTTAGTTGCAAAATGTACTAAAGTCAGTTTGCGTAATAAGATCATTGTGCTGCAGTAATATCTTACAGAATAACTAGAACCGAGGCGCAAATCCTCGACTGCATCTCCAGACTCTGCTCCAGGGTGATGCGTGCTATGCTTTTCTGTGAAGACACAACAAACAGGCATTTTATGGGCTGCATATAGGACCTATGGGAAAAATGAAAAAGGCAAAAGCGATGAGCTGCTGCAGTGCAGCAGTAACCGACCAGATTGATACGAAAGTCTCTGCAGAACTCGACTCCTGCAGGAGAAAAGCAGTGAGATCAGCCTGAACTCATCTGTTTCTAAGAAAAACTTCCACAACAGACATAAACAGAGACAAGTACCTCCCTCGACTTGAACTACACCTCGCTCTAAAAGGATGTGTGCCGACTGTTCAGATAGACTCGGGTTTGCAGCCCTCAACCTGAAAAATGTAAACAAGTATTTTGGTTGTTGTTGTACAGGAAAACGTACTGGATGTGTGAGTTTCACGGAGGTCTTTTTAAAACCTATAAATACCTCTCAACTGCTTTCTCATAGGTGTAAACTCTTTTCTTCTCTGCTTCCGTCTTCTTTTCATGCTGAAGCATCTCGTCCATCCCCTGCCTCATCACTTGTGACATTTCTTCCTGCACAAAAAGGAGACATATGAGCAGATGAGCGAAGCAACAACACAGCTCTCTGTGAAATACTAAAGTAGAGGGATATGCAGAAATTCAAAAGATTATCACTGACACAAAGAACAATACTGTATATTTTACGCATTATCTGCATTTCAGAGAAACTCCCATGCGTATCCTTTAGTTTTAACTAAATAAGAAATTACAGCATTTATTAACTGCATTTTTTGCATTACAGTAGTAAAAGTACCTGAGGTGTAGGTAAGAATCCGCAGGAGTCCAGCAGCACGAGAGCATCAACCATCTCAGGATACAGAGCACTGAACTGTGGAAAAAATAAGTGTGATGAAGACGTCCCTGTAAGAAAACGTCTGTAATTATGTGAAAACAATACTGGCACGAACCATTCCAGCAACGTTGCCACCTGAAATTACAAAATAAACATACTTTTACTTTTACATTTTATTCACCCTAATTCTGCTCGCAGCTGCACTTACCCATGCTGTGGCCTATGATGGAGAATTTCCTCCATTGCAGAGCTGTGGGAGTTAATTTCACAGACCATCAACCAGGTTCAGCATCTCATCACAGAGCACTCAGCCTGTTTTCAGTTCAGATACATTACAGCTGTGCTTCAATCGCCACAATGGACGACACAGTCAAAATCAATGATGCAGGATTCACCATTGTTTTTAAACACTGATAAAGATTGTAATAGAAAATAGGATATTGATGCAAACTTACATTACAAAATTTATTTCGTACTAAACTTTTAACTGTTGCCTATCAGACAAATAAACTGATATTTAGTTTTTACCGTCAACAACTCTGAGCACATCCATCACATAGAACGGAAACTGGTAGAAAACACCAGCAGGGCGATGTGATGACAGACCGTGACCTGGCAGGTCCACCGCCACGTATCTGCACTCTGAAGGGAAGACAGAGAAAAGGGCTCACAGTGTGAGGAAACATCTACCTACTGTGTATCAGACTGAAAAGCACAACACGTTCTGAAAAACTACTGAGTAGATGACAGATGATGCATTAATGAGCCAGCAGAGCCTTAATCAGCCAGCTGCAGATGTAACGTCACTAGAACTATAGTCTCAGGAGAAAACTGCACATATGAGAGGAAGAAAATATGGGGCAGTTTATGCAGGTGATACAGTCTGAGCGGTGAGGCACCTGCTTTTTTCAGACAAATTGTTTTAAAGAGCTAGGTTGTCTTGCATAAAGCAGAAAGTGATGAGAGAAACAAAAAGACAATGTTTGGAAAACATGGAAAATTTAATCAAATAATACAGTCTGTGGCTCCAACGTGAATTAAACTTTATTAGAGCAGTTTATTGCACAGATTCCTAAAATGGATTACCTTTGGGGAGAAGAGGAATGAGGGTGTTGAACGACCCACAGTTATCAGACCAGCCGTGCACGCACAGCACAGGATGACCGTGATCAGGACCCCAGACTTTACCTCTGATCTCTCCCCATGGCACTGGAACAGAGAGCTCTGAAACTGGACACGTATACACTCATAAAAGGCAGGAAGCTGTGAAACAACACAGTGTAAAGTCCAGTCTTTACACTCTTTAGACATATATGTTACAGATTACAGAGGTCCCATCTACAGCCACCCATGCTGGCTGCACACCACCGTTTACCCAGTGACAGCTGTGATGCACTTCCTAGATCTGCAACAGTGGATGATATTCCTAGTGTTGTGAAAATGTTTTCCCCTTCCTGAGATATTTTTTACTAATAATTAATACATATAATAACACGCAATTGCTGTTGCATGGTCTTACACAGATCACTCGTGTTCATAATCCTTCCAAAGTGGCCGATTAGAGACTATTCAGCCAAAATGTCTCCACAGAGATGTGAAATACATGTTCCCAGTTGTTTCAAACACCTGTACCAGAGACATCTGTCTCCAGGTAGGCAGTGCCAGCCGACACCGCGTACTTTAACTGGACCTGTGTCTCAGGAGAACAACTCTTGACCAAACTTACTATCTTCCTTTACACTTCTGCCTCTTCTCTAACGCTGATTTGTTAAACATGTCTCACCTAACGCCTTAACAGAGGCTTTTAAGGACATATCCAATTTGATTAATTAATTAATTTTTTGATTCCTGTGAAACAACTGTTGTGCTTCAACCCCTATAGTTGGACAGACTCCTAATTTTTCCCCACATGCCGACACACACATTCCGATAGTTCACCTACTTGCTTGTTTGATTGTGCTGCTGGATGTGAAATATCTGACGCCTTTCAAAGCCTGCATCATTCTGGTTTCTGGAGACTAATTCTACTAAGCAGCCGGTGAATAAAATACCTACAGACGAAAACTAAAAACCTAGAAACAAGTTTCGGTCTTATCCAGCTCGCTGATTTCCGTTGTTGTGAGACCATGCGACGTAAACTGGAAACGCTATTGGACAGATGGACACGTGGAACTGCAGTTTGGACCAATCAGCGCTGAGAGGAGGAGGGCCTTACCTTTCACCTATTGTGCGTTGATCGTGGTTTTCCAGCAGAGGGCGCAACTGTCAGTGAAATTAACACATTGTACAAATACTTTAAAAAGTAAAAAAAAAAAACCTGCATTCACTACTACTTTTTTACTACACAAAGATATTATCAGTAAAAAATACATACATTTAAACTAGAGTAGTGGTTGACTATTGCTTCTGGTAATTAATTTCTTCTTTCTTTTCTTGTTCTTCTTCTTTTTCGTACATATAACAACAAAAATACTTAAAATAACACAATTAGATAATGAAGGTTATTGAAACCAACAAAGTGTACGCAGCATGCTATTGTAGCTGGCTTTCTAATGTTTTCATTTTAACAAGCACAAATGCAAATAGAGGTTTAATAAACAAAAATTAACTTCAGCCAAAAGTCGGACATTTCAGATTTGCCATGTCTTCTTGTCTTTCTTACTCCAAGTTTTGTGGCACGGCTGCCAATCATCGTTGTTAGCATGTCTGTAAATATATGTTGTTTAGATGTTGAAGTCCATAATGTCTTACAAAATATAAATATCTCTGCATCATCTTTATTTTTCCTGAAAATCCTATTTCAAATTATATTAATGAAACATTTTTGCTTTACTTTACTTTTCTTGGCAGACGCTTTTATCCAAAGCGACTTACAAGGAGCTAGCGCTGGGTGTCTGGCTCAAGGACACACCTGGTAGGGGATGGATTAGGAGTCAGACGGGGTTCGAACCGACAACGATCTGCATCCCAGTCTGACGCTTATCCCATTGAGCTACCAGGCCGCTTTAAAAGTAGTGTACTATTATACATTGCAGTAGACATCATAATTAAATTATATCCTCAATAAATAAACATAACCTGGTTTGCTTAATGTGTAGAGATCTTTTCAAGACAGACAAAAATTAACTGAATGAAAAACTGTACATAGACATTAATACATAAATATAAAAATGAATGTGTGTATTATACAAATATTTAATTATTCTATACAGATACATAGTAATTGTATCAAAAGCTTTGTATTGTTCAGTTGACTGTATTGACTGAAACACATATTTGAATATTAGACAAGTGGAATTATTTAAAATAGTTGTGTTGTCTTTAAAGTAAAATATAAGTCACCTCAGCGCCTCAGAAACTTTATCAGGCCATCTGTCCTTGAAAAATGTAAATGAGGAATTACAGAAATAAGAGGCCACTTTGGCAGAACTCCTACAGTATTCATGTAGCAGTACTACAATAAACCTACCCTCACAGAACAATCCAGCTCAGCAGCTGTCTCCTAAATATAAAAGTGAGTCTCTTCATGTCTGATAATAAAGGATGGAAACGTTGTCACAAGAGAGAGGAAAAGAAAAAGATTAATATATGTTTGCTTTTTGTGAAATGTTATATAACTTCCCTCATTACAAATTGTTCTTTTAATTTATGACAAGAAGCTCCACCTAAGGAAGGTCAGAAAGGTCAAGGACAAAGTTGAACCTTTATTCAGATGCATCAAGAAGTAGTATTCACATGTTTAGTCAGGTGACTTTATTTATGGTTCATGCAGTTCATTTATTTTAATCTCAGTTATGCTTAAGGTTATTTCTCCTCAGGACTGTGTGGGTGAGTAAATATGGCACCACCTGTTCTATTGCAGCCCTAAGTGTATATTGAATGTTTATCTTTCTTATTAATACATGACACCAAGCATCACAGGTTTACTGTACATACTTCAAAGTAGATGTCAAACAGCTAGTGTTTGATTTCATTAAGTATCAGGTTCACAGACAGTCTACACTGTTATCAAGGGGAAAACAGAAACATATCTAATCTGTACATTAACGTATAATACAGCTGTGACCTATGTGACTGCTCATGTGTCTGTGTGGTGGCTTTAACTTGTGACAGTTTTTATTCCCAGCTCACAACCTGAAATAGTCTGTTCCATTCTCCATTCTCATGCATGGCGTAGACTAGAGAATAGCACTGTCATGCATTTTCTTTCCATGCATCCATAAGAAGAACGTCTCTCAGACATGGCAGACAGAACATAAATGCAGCATCTGGACAATGTGTTCTCTGTTTGAGTTTAATATGAGGTCACTACATGCTCAAACCCTCACCTTAGTTTTATAAACCTGTATAAAACTGCTTTTACGCTGTGAGAACCATGTCCTCACAATGATGGTTTAAAATTGACATTTGTCCATACAGTGACATACACATGACACTCTTCAATCCAAATGGGATTAAGATGGGCATGTAAAAGGGAAAAGACAAAATATTCCCAGAGGGACGTCTGATTGTATGAGGGACAATGTGTGTGTGGAATCAAAAGTTTCCAGATTAAGCTTAGAGGTGTTGTGAACATTTTAGGAGACGTGCAGGGAGAGAGGTAGACAGATGGGAGGGCTGGAATAATTTGGTGACAGGACAGAGAGAGGGAGTATAAAAGGTCAGCTTTGAGGTGGGGGGGAGTCAGGCCAAGAAGAACTTGGTGTAATCACACAGGATATTGTACTCCGCTGCAGGTAGGTCCGAGCTTTAAGTTTATTGTGTCGTAAGTTCATGTGTTGATACAATGAGCTGATTTGGACAAAATTGACAGAGTTTGAAACAAAACCTTAAATGTCATAAAGAGCTGACTGAATTTTGCAATCATTTGATACTTAGGATTCAGAATACTACTTATCTCAGCTATTTATTAAAAACGCAGGATGCAAAACGATTATTTCATTGAGTTTTCAACATGTCGCTGAATCTAAATTCAAACACTGTCACCTGCTAATGTAAATACTTTTGTAAACATTAAAGTTCATGTAACTTTTATTGTAGTGAAAACAAATCTCTACAAAAGAGCAAATAGCGCAACTGTTGTATACTTTCCCTTTTTGCCCGCTTTAAGAGCAACAAAACTGCTGGATCTCATTTCAGTTCACATAAATTATACAGCACTGCTCTGGGGTCATATTACCGACTCTGTGTGGGCATTGGAGGTAATGTATCCGCCTCTTTCTTTTGCTGAATTGCCCTTGAATGACGTGCGTTTTGGCTCCTGGCCATCGAATTAAGCTAGAGCAATGTGATACCGGAACAAAGGATAACAGTGTTTGTGTAACAGACGTATATTCCATCTGATTAGACGACTTAGTTTTATTCTGTTGTTGTTACAACAACAGAATAAAACACTTTTCTCTAACGATTTATTATCACCTGTCCCCTCAGGTCATGGCTGACTTTGACTTGGTTTTGAAGCACTGGGGTGCAGTGGAGGCCGACTACTCCACCCATGGGAACCTAGTTCTGACCCGGTCAGTGGCTGTGATAAGATAAGATGACTTCTTCTGCAGAACAGTAGAAAACCAGTGCTGATTTCTATTATTTCCTATGTTTCATCCATTTACGTAACTGTTTTGCTCGTTCAAAAATTACAAATTATGAAATGCAACTATCCCCAAAGCCCAAAGTGACTTAACAATATAGAGCACATGGCCTTGCTGGAGTCAGTAATAGTTATGACTTTAATGCTTCTTATCTTTGGTGAATCCTCTCATTTCCTTTCTTTAGTTTATTCACAGAGCACCCAGAAACCCAGAAGCTGTTTCCCAAGTTCGTTGGCATCCCTCAGGGTGAGCTGGCTGGTAATGCAGCTGTTTCTGCCCACGGTGCCATTGTGCTGAAAAAACTCGGTGAACTGCTGAAGGCCAAAGGCAATCATGAGGCCATCCTTAAACCTCTGGCCAACAGCCACGCCACCAAGCACAAGATCCCCATTAACAACTTCAAGGTGAGGCTGATCTACATGAGAGGATGGTTGTTATAGCTCCAATCTCTCATGTTCCATTAAAATGTATAATTTTCTCTCTGTGTTCTCTCATCAGCTGATCACAGAGGTCATTGCTAAAGTCATGGAGGAAAAGGCCGGACTCGATCCAGCTGGGCAGAAGGCCCTGAGGAACGTGATGGCCCATGTCATCGCTGACCTTGAGGCCAATTACAAAGAGCTGGGCTTCACTGGCTGAAGTATAAGTCACAAGTCACGCCAGGGTCAGACAACTTGACTAAAGAAATTTACCACAAGCTAGGTCTTTTATTTTGACAAAAAAAGGATTTCATCTATTCTGTTTGCATAATTTAATCACCAAGAAATCTAGTGTAGCATCAGAAGGAGTTACAGCCTCAAATGTTACCATAGAGTCATTGATCATAAAGAACATAAATGTACTTTTTATTGCAACTTTGTACTTATAGACTGTGCTATATTACACAGGTTTCCTACTCTGTAATGAACATGGTTTTCATGTCACTTAAACCAGATTGTTCTTGTTCAGGATGTCTGACTAACAGGAGGTAACCTCTGCATATATAAACATAACATTTTACCAATAAAACCTTGTTGCTCTACTCTGCTTATTATTTTTTGGTCATCCAACATTTCAATCCCATGAATTACTATTTTTATTACTCACCTCCTGCGTCCTGCTGTACTTTACAAAGGCCTGAAGCTATAAGTCAGGTTAACAAAATGCTTTGTAAACAATAAACATGATAGCAAGGATAATTTGAAAGCCAATGTAGCACAGATAGTCCACACAGGAGGAAAGTCAACACTAAAACTCAGCAAATGAAATGCCGGGACACACACACACACACACACACACATATCAAAAGACTCCACCTCACTCTGGGCAGCCCTCATGCTCAGTATTATCTGCTCTTTTATTAACCCAGTTCCATTCTTAGTCATCTGATCCATGTGATCGTGACAGCGCAGAGAAGCTGTGTTTAGTCCCCTTCACTGCAGCCATATCCCAGACATTCTCCTCATGTCTTCAGCTTTCTGCAAACTATCTCCCTCCTCTTTTCAAGAACAAGCTCTGGTTCCGGTTCTCTCGGTTTGTCACGCTTTTGGTTACATTACAGTATGAAGTCATTCGATGTTAGAGAAGTGTTTTCTCGTGACCCCGGAAAATGAAGGAACGACCTCTCATCCCAGGTCACACTAACGTAAGCTACATTTCGCCTTTACACATCGTTTATGTTGATATTAAACAGATAAAACACAAAGAAGGAACCAGAAAAATCACAGTATGTATTTTTAGCCACGTTAATATCTGGCTTCTAAAAAAGGCAAAGCCAAGCTATCTGTCACCTCTTCACTTTGGTCCAGACTGAAATATCTTTGAGAAGGGTTTGGTGGAGTCATGGGTCCTAGACAATGCGCCCTAATGTGTTTCTCTGACGTCACCATGGCGACGTTTGACGTTTATGATTCAAGGTGATTTTGACAGCTTTAAAAAATGGATTGCTGTGACCTCTGTGGTTTATAGCAGAATCTTATGACAGGAGCTGATTGACTGTCCAGTTTTTCAAAAACCAAACAACATCATCCTAATAATAGCTTTACTGGTTGCTGTGCTTTTGGTGCAGACATTCACGACCCCCTGAATGTTCACTACTGTCATGCACACTGCAGGTTATGACTGTGGTGAAAAGCTAATGGTACTCCTTAACCTGTTTGCATACTGATGTGAGCATGTATTTGTATGCATGTGCGTGTTTCAGCTGATACGGCCAAACTGTGTTCAGCACATGCAGAAGGATCCCTCCTCTGTTGCTCATCTTGACGTTTCCTGTTATATCCTGTATATTTATCTGATTATAGGGTGTCTTTGTGAAGCTGTTTGTCATTTTGTGTTGATTTTAGTTGATTTGGTCCATTTGTGTGTGTGTGTGTGCTTTTTTTATTGACTGGACGTGCTGGTGTGACTAGAAAGGTTCTGTACAGTAGCTGTACAGGTCACAAAACAAAATGTCTGAATGGCATTTCAGAGGTTACTCAATGTCATATTTTGTCATCAAACAGGTTTCTCACAACCCACTGCACACGCTGACCACACCATGTCTCAGCGAGTGGAAAAAAGTCATTGTTTCAGTTCAGTGGTCAAGTGTTACAGTTTATGATGACTTAAACATGATCCAGCAGTGTCAGAGATACTGGCCTTATCATTGACATTGGCCAGTTCCACCGACTTCTTGTTGTCCTTCCACTTTCTGATTTTGCGTGTGCGTGCTTTAGTGCACACATGCAGACGTGACACTAGGCACAGTAACGCTGATCCCACTCAGGGGGGACACACCTCTGCCTCCCGCACTCCTCCCCCTCTTAGTCTAACAAACTGTTGAGTGTGCGGAGGTCAAACTCTCACAGCACAGTAGACTCAAATTACATGTCCACTTTGTGACAAAAAGGGCATTACTTCATTCTTTTACAAGGGTGGCAGACAGAAGGCCTTAGTTCTCAACTAGTATTATACACAAACCAAGAAAATGCACGTTCCCCAGAATATGAATTTTCTGCAGGCCTTGAAAGGTCAAGAAACATCAGAAATATCCTTTACACCTTAGAAGAAGAATTCACTTTATTGTCATTTTCGTTACAACGAAAGTGGTTCTCTGCATTTGACCCATCATCCCTGGGGGGAGCAGTGGGCAGCCACATGGCGCCCGGGGAGCTAGCGCTGGGTGCTCAGGGACACACCTGGTATGGGGGGTGGGCTGGGTGTCTCAGCTGGGAATTGAACGCGGGTCTGCTGCTTTCCCAGCTCTCTGCCTTAACCACTCTGCTACCAACAAAGTCACACAAAATAAATAAGGAGTAAATATGGATTTTGATTTTTGAGGAAATCTAGCAAGGAATTACTGATTACAAGTCAAGCAATTTAAAGTGCGTCACAGGTTGGAACAAATGTGAACAGTGAAAACTATTTGACACGGTCAATTAACCATGTTCATCAAGGGTAATAAATACGATTTAAACATGAATACAATAAAATCTATTGATAAACACAATACATATTGCACGTAGAATATAGCTGAAAAGCAGGTTATCCACTATGAGCTGATCTCAGAGCATGTGCACATCTGTGTCTGTCAGTTTCTCTCAGCGATCACTGTACAAAACTCTTAATAATGTAAAAATCAGACTGGGATGCAGAAGGTTGTGGGTTCGAACCCCGTCTGACTCCTAATCCATCCCCTACCAGGTGTGTCTCTGAGCCAGGCACCCAGCGCTAGCTCCTTGCAAGTCGCCTTGGATGAAAGCGTCTGCCAAGCAAAGCGAAGTAAAGTAATAACCTAAAACAATCTTGTAAAACATTATGAGTTCTAACTATCTTGCATTATGTTATGACAGGAACACATTATAGTGAGAGTTTTTTTTTTTCTTGGTACCCCCCACATTATCTGGACTGTATATTTTGAATTGTATTTTTGATTTGATAGGCACTTTCTCTTTTTCTTTAAATGTTTGCACAGCCATACATGTCACTGCAGGTTGTACTGGTATAACTCTGTGTGAGAGACAAATAAACGCCTTGAATTTTGAATCTTGATCAGGTTACATGGAGAAAGACAATAACTCTGATCGTCATGTGTAGCAAATATCATGAAGACACAGGTTTAGGGCTCATGGGGATAGTGCAAAAGGCAGAAAAATAACCCAGGATAACTGCTAAAAGATACAAAGTGAAATGAAGTTCAAGGTGAAGTGTCTCATTAATATCAGTCTTTATAAATATATATTTTTTTTATATTTTCAGAGAGAACTTGTAGGTTTTACCAATATACAGCTGTTTTCTTTTTATCCAGTGAAGGACACTGTAAACAAATGCCCAAATCCTTGCATGCATCATATTTGGGATCCATATAAATACTTGGAATGGAAAGAATAATTGGTTTTGCAGATGGTCCCAACAATGGGATGTGCAGGACTTTAGACATTGAGGAAGGAAATTATGACAAGGGAATGAGGAAGGAAGCAATTTCCTTAAAGGAAGGTTAAAGGTAGACCAACTTTCATAACTAAAGCACATTTTCATCACCACAACAAAACTACCACCCGTTTTCACTATTAAGCATAATTTCAAAGCTGTGGTTTGAAATCACGCCCGACCTGATGGCACAGCATCACGTCACCTTTCTCCCATTCTGTAAATCATCTCAAGGACTCCTCTGTGTCGAAGAGATGAAGCAACCACAAACACCTGATATACCGGGGTCTCGGTCCACCCAAAAGGACTGTGAGGAACTAGTTCAGCTGCCTTGGGACTCCATTCACATAGGTGGCTCTCAGGAAATGCACAGACACAGCATTGTCCCAGCAGCCAAATCAGATGACTGTGCAACTTCAGGTTACAAACCGCCAGAGGAGATGAATGGGAGCAAGAGCAGCTGCATGCACAACAGATTTTTAAGAAACTTCTTCTATAGAGACTAATTTGTGGGTGTCCTTTATCGCATTACATTTATGAATGAAACCTAATGTAGTAACAGATATTCTGCTGACCACATTTTCAGGTTCAAATCCATTTTCATATTATGGAGAATAAATAGAAAATTACTCCTCGGGAAAAAAGACATTTTACCCTCCACAACTGGCTCATATGATACAATTTAAAGTGAGAGAAAAGGCACCTTAATTTGGAAATGACTTTTGTCCTTTTTGCAGAGAGATTAGCGTCACACCTAATAATGTTATTACTGTATAAACAAGACAAAGAGCAGCTCTGTGTGGCTGTATTCCTTCACTGTGGTGCTTTGGGCTGAGATGCTTTCATAATTCCTATTGTAACATAAGTTAATTATAATTACATGCAGCATGACTGCATAATAAGCTGCTGTTGATAAACGGAGGTTTTAATATGGTGATTTTGATATGTAATCACCATCTGCTTTGCAAAATACATTATTAATGTAAATGTCAACATTAATCTGGTGAAATGGTGTTACAAATGCACAATAACTGAACACAAATGAAGCCAGAAGCTAGAAAACATTTGCTGGTTCAGGGAGCAATTTTCCTTCACGTTAAAGCACAAAGTATTTTTCTGTTTTATATAGTGTAATATATAATCCATGAGGTAAACTGCTGAGTAGGGTTAGGGTGGTTCCCTGCTTCTTTCTTTGTTCTGTGCAACACATTCAGTCACTGCTCATATTCTGTATGCTGTCTTTGAATCTGATCACACAACATAAAGATGGCAAAAGCCTGTGGTCCGGATGAAGGTACAGCCCAACGTGATTCAAAAAGAAAATGTATTACGATCACCTCTCAGCATAAAAACCAGGCAACAGTAAATGTAGGTTGGTTGGTTGTCATTACACTATTACAGTATATCCTTACAGACGCGTTCATCATATCAGGATTCCTGGGCTACTGGTGTCCTCTGGGAAACAGCGACCCAACACCACTTTCGTCACAAGAGTGTGGCAGGTTTTCTCTGTCAAATATTTACTGGTAGTTGTTGGATAAAAGACTCAAATGAAAAACAGGCCAGACAGGTTATTTGTACTGTAACATCTGGGGTTCGGGGGTCATTGTAGAACTGTAATGACTTAGATTATTTACCACAGAGGACATTTACAGGAGTCATCTCATCACTGTACTTGCTTTGACTTTTACTCAAGTTACCCTGCATTAGGTGAGCTGCAGACAGAGCAGCTGCATACAAAAATGGCCTGTCAGGTCCTTTACAAATTAAAGAGCAGAAGTTTTTACATTATAAACATTTGAATTGACAGAAAGATTTTATGTATTACTTCAGACATGTGTCACAAGTACTGACCAGTTCTACTGATATGTACAAAAAAAAGAGAGAAAACAAACAAACAAGCACCAACGTTGCAGAAGACTTGCTACAAATAAATATAGATATGATAAAGTCGAGACGAGTCCCAGGAACTAATCAAAGCTCGGCTGGTCGATGTCAGCGGGCACGGTGCACTGAGTCAGGCTGGACAGGTAGAGAGCAGTGGCCATGGGAACAAGACCGGCTGCCACCTTCAGGAGGGTCATCAGCCTCTCCGTAGTACTGGCCACACCATCTGGTGTCTGAGGGGAGGAACGTAACACAGATGTCTTTGCATGAAGCAGAAAAACACACATTTGGTTTTCCGAGCCCTGACTGCAGAAACACAGAGACAAACAGCTTTCCTACAGTTTCTGAGGGTTGGTCAGTTTACTTTTTAAAACATTTTCTATACTGCAAGTATGGAATTAGGACTAGGATTTTATATATTCCAGCACGACGCTGTTTCTGGCCCATCAGTAATGACTGAAAGTTTACAAATACGGATGGCACAGCTTTCTGCATGCACAATTAAAAACATAAACAAACTTTATGTTTTATGGGTATACATGGTTACACATGGTTCTCTTGAGATGAGACATGTTCAGTTTATGTAGATGATCATTTCAGAGGCAGTAGTTTGCGCTGCTGTTGAATTCTACAGAGATGTTTCTGTTATTTATCCTGGCATCTAGGATATAAATGGAGTAGACAAAATAACAGAAACACCTCTCTGCATAATACAGTAAAAATTAAACTGGTGGTCAACCAACTGATCAGTCAGCCAAATAATCACATCAATCATTTTTTATTAACTGCCATCTGCTGAAGTCTGCACTCATGCTGATCAATTATTAAACAAAGCGTCTGCAGTCTACACAGAGAATTTCACGCATACATAAGCCCATAAATTACCGCATATGAACACGCAATTATCTGGGTTAACCCGTGTGAGTGACTCATAGGGGTGGATTTTATTTGCACTTTTTTGCTGCAGCCTCTGCTGTCTGTGTCTCTATGACAGAGGGCTGAGCTCAACTGCTCCACATTGAGCAGGCAGCAGGTAGAAATCTACAACTGTACGTCGTCATATGTGATTTGTGAGCAGTTAAAGTAAGCAAAGAGCCAGAAAAATAGCTTATCACAACATCTTAGAGTAACAAACACCTTGGAAATTCCACATTTCTAACTGTTAAATTGTTGTATTTAATCTGATAGAAAAAGTATCGATCTCACTGATCTCTAAAAATCAGCTTTGGACATTAAAAAAAGTTTAGTTGGTCGACCAGTAATTTGAATCCCTCTCAATATTTGTGCATTAAATAAGTACAAACCTGATCTTCTACAAACAGCAGGGGGCAGTGTAGCAGAGCAGCAAACTTTCTGACAGCATCCAGGCGCTCTGTGGGAGTTGAAATGCTGCGAGCTGCAAAAAAAACAAACAAAAAAACAACATTATTTCAAACAGTCAAAGAGGCAGACACAGAAAATAACAATATGGGTGGTACATCTCAAACCATTTTTGTTATATTTCATCCCTTTGGCTCCAGTTTTGTAAAGAAGATTGAAAACTAACCCAGGGATTTAACCGGGTACATACCATTAGTGGCCAAGAAACAGACCTTTCCAAGGAAATATCCAGGGTCCAAATATTTCAGCGAAGTTTCTGCTGACTTCAAACTATAGCAAAATCAAATAATACATGTCACAACATGAACTTATACTTGTTATATCATAGTTTATTACTGACTCTTTGTAACTTAATGTAAACCACACTGAAGACACCTGCAACTCTTATTCTACACCATGATTACATCATCCTTACAGTTTTTCCATGTCACCAGCAAGGTGGCAACAAGAGAAAATTTGAGGAGTGATTATAGTAACAGCAGAAACCAGTCTGAATACCTCAAATCATTACATCACAAATAGAGTATATGTAGAGGATAAAAAACACAAATAAAGAGGATAAACATTGTCATTCAGACAAACTGAAGCAACAATACAGTTACATGTACATGGGTGTTTTCACTGCGTGTTCAGCTGAACGGAAAAGATGGGTATATTAAACTATGAATATTTAAGGATTAGAAAGTTACCTGAGCTCGGAGGTTAGGTTGATGATGAACACCACCAGGTCTATTCTTGGCCGACTCTCTTCATTCTCCATGGGCAGAGGGAGACTCTTGGCGAGTCTCCTGCTCGACACAATACACATGCTCGTCAAACTGAATGTGGTCACTGACATTTGACAAACAGAGGTGATAATGATTCATGTCAAAGGGGCTGAATAGCAGAGAGGGAAAATATTAGGGCATTCGTGTCATCAGACATCTGGAGACAGCTGAGACTAAAAGTACTGTGCACTGACAGTATACCACGACAGTGTATAAGGTAGTTGATTTATTGATTTATAATACTGGTTATATCCTCCAGTGTGGCGCTGGAATGGATTAGAAGATTGGCAAACTGTGATAATAAAGGGATCTGCAACAATAAACTGTATTAAGTGGCCTAATGTTTGCAAAGAAAATAATCCTAACACCATTATGCAACCACTTAACCTATCGACTCACAACAGGATGTTTTCATGTTGCTCAGGCAAATTCCAGATCTACCTTCCGCTCGGGGGAACAGAGAGTGAGATCTGGTAGACCAGGCAGCAATTCATGTCAAAGCACTGTTCAGATTCGTCAGTGTGTCGCCACTGTCGCTTAACTTTCCTATTCCTTGCTGATAGTAAAATCTGTTATCTTTCACTGATGTAGCCACTACATTCCCACAAAACTGACAGTCGTCGGATGTTTTATTTTCCGCAAAGACCAAACTATATCTCTCTAAGGTCTTTAGGCATGCATTGGGCATTTATTTGAAATTGACAAACCAGAGACCGTAAAAGGGGCTTAATCCACATTTGTTAATGAACAGTAACTAAACTGTTTGGCCAATACTGTTCTGCAAATCTTTGTACATGCAGTATTTGTATTATTAAGTCCTAAGTTGTATAGTGGAGCTTTAGGAAACAATCTAACTTTGCCCATTTTAATTACAACTTGCATGATACGATCATCGCATAGTACAACAAGTGACAATAAACCCTTAAAGTAAGCAATATAATTAATAATAATATAAGAAATGTCATTAATTGTATGAAAAAAACTCAGATGCCCAGCTGTGTGCATAATGTAAATTTACCTAGTTTGAAATTTTATTCAACATTTTACAGGATGCAGCAGTACTTACACATTCACAGTGACAGCGGTCTCCTGCACAAGAGCGTCTGCTAAACACTGCTGAAATTGCTCCTCACTTTCCACCAGCTAGACAAAAGAAATTTAAATGTCAGGAAAAAAATCTGACACTGATACTGTAACATCCAAAATACTTTTTAATCTATTTGATGCATTTCAAAAACATGGTCCATTATGCAGTGAGGCATGAGGTGTAAACCAGATGGAAAAAGTTAGTCTGCGTATATAAAATAGTGCTCTGTCTAATATGTGCTATTCTGGAATAGTGGCACACTGTGACACCTTGACACTACATTTTCATTATTATTATTATATTAATGTGATGATTATATTACTGTGCTACAGAGGAACCTTTCACTGCACAACACATGTAAAATTATTTCATATTTCAGAAATGTATTTATCATACTGAGCCAAACGGCGGAAAAACTAGACAGTGCAAGTTACTAAATTACTTGCGTCAAACATCAAACATCACACAGGCAACATGTAAACACTGGAGACATGGAGCTATGTTAACTAAACTTAGTTTTAACCATTATATCATGACATTTTTCTCACATTGACAATAGTTCAGTAGGGAATACTGTTTATTAGTGTCCAATAATGCCAATTTCAAGATGTATAATGTGAAGTGTATAAAGTACTGGACGAGTCAGACGAGTCCAGTGCTCAGAGGACAGTTCACATGTAAACTACAGTGTTTTTGAGGCTTTATTTCAGCTGTCAGAGAGGAACAGGCTGAGTTTAACAGCAACGCCATAAAAAGCATGTAAAGCATGAATTAAGTAATCTGTGCGTACAGTTTAGCTGTTTGCTCAATCTTTGTCTCCAAACTGCTCAACATGATTCGTCTCTCTGATGTACTCATATCTAGTTCTGTCCATCCTTGTCCCTCCCTTGGAAAACTTGACATCTTCAGCTCTACCACATACAAAACATAAATTACAGAAGGTCTCACTTCCACTTTTTCCCTTTCATTCTTCCATCTGGGTCACACATCTCCCCTGACTGTCTCTACCCACTAATCTAACTGTGGTTCCTAATGTCCCCCTATGTTCCCTAATAGCGTAATAGAGACTACTAATTGTGCCAGCTCGAACAACCCTTTTTGAAAGCCTGCGGGTGTATTGCTGAGAGGTCTTTATATATTTATCTGGCTTAAAAACTATTTTATCCCAATGTTTTCTCATCCTGACACAACACCTAGCTAACTAAACAAACCGCTCTGTTTACATCGAGTCAAACATTAACACAGCTTTATGTGATAATAGTTAGTGTTAATGAAACAGACTCACCAAAATGTTCGCTGTGTTCAAAGCGGGGAGCTTAGTGAACGGTTTCAGCAAAGACATCCTGATATAGACACTTTAAACTGCGTAACATTTATAAACTCACAAACTCTCCTTACTGAGGCTTGTTAGCTCGCGCTTCTTTTGCGAAAACGCGTCTGACGTCATGACGCAATGACGTCTTCCAAGCATGGTCGGCTATTTTGCGCCACCTAGAGGTTGCCGGGGATCTAATGCAACTGCACCGAGTTTGAGCTATTTTAAAACCAAACAAAATGTAGAATGAAGAGCTGTTTTTCTTATTGACAGAAGATTGTCAGAGCTAATACATTAGAAAAGACTCTTAGTGACACTTGAGTAGGGTAATTATGGAAAGGTTCAAGTGGTATGAATACTTTTCCAAGACACTGGTTGAAAGACACTTAAGACCACCACCATTTAGGCAATCCCATCATTTTGGATCATTCTATGTGCATTTTTATTGTTTTTTCTGTCTGTCAGTTTTTTGAAAATGTGGGTCTTTTATCTGAGCTTTGCAATTTTCAAACAAGAAATAGTAACACTTAACATGAGCGTTGTTAGGCCTATTTTGGATGGGCCTCAGCCCTCCCCAAATGAATTCTGAGGCCCCCTGAACGCCTCACTGCAGCAAATTCACAAACTCCTTTATATGTAAGCAGATATTAAGATGAAACTAATAAGTATTTCATTAGGAAGAATGTATGTTAACTCGATCGTGTCACCAGGAAAAGGTTTTACAATGCCGTCGACGGATAACACTGTTAAGAAAACTTTAACTCGGTTGTGATGTGGAAACCCTCTGGTGAGGTAACATTAGATGTGTCAGTCTCAGTGATTCACTGTTTGTTTCTTGACTGTGCTAACAAGTTTTGTTAGAGATGTATGTTCAAGAGACAATACGTTTCCTATGATTTAAGTGATTTGGCCTCTCGGCTTAGTAGCTGGATGGCTAGGTAGCTTAATCCAGTACCAATGTATTGTGCGACGGCCAAAGTTATTGAAAAACATTTTGATAAAGCTAAATTATAGAAACTGTTTACATGTATATGTTTCAGTGTCATACTCGAGGTGAAATTGTTAATTTAATACGTTTAAAATTGTTGAATATGTCAAAAATGTTGCTGTATGTTGCTGTGTGGACGGTAAAGAGAATTTTGTTATGGCACACTAGTTTTTTTTGTTGGGTTGCCATTTTCTTAGAGGAGACCCCATGGGTGGCATCACAGGACTCTCTAATCTATCTGTTGTCTGTTATCACTATTCAGGGATGTTCTCCACACATCTGGAGATCTGATGTTGATTTTCCATGTCATGCTCTTCCAAGGGTGTGGTAGGAAGTATAGAGATTCTAAACTAAAAAAGGGACTGAAACAGGGTCTGGACTCCCATTATTCTAATTTTAGGTTCTCGTTTTATTGTAATTGTTTTCAATTGTACCCTGAAGACGACTGTAAAATCATGGATTGAATTTAGCAAAGGTTGGAGCCTGAATGACATTGGTTGATCAGAGAAAATACTTTTTCTTTAACAAAATGTGACCGTTTCCCTTCTACAACCCTGTATGATGTGGGATGGTGAAATGATTTAAGTCCCAACAACTATGACAAACCTTCCTAAACATATAAAATGATATTTATACACTGAAGTGTGCTGTCACTGCACTTTATGTATACCTACTAGTCATACACCGTTTTTGTACTGGTGTTCACATGTTTTTATGAACAAAGCACCATCTTTTGTTGCCTTAAAATTGCATGAATAGGGCTCAAATGGGTGATTACTTCAATCCTTTACGACCCATCTACAGGGGAAGGCAGCAGAAAAGTGGTTGAACATGTAAATGCATGAAGTATACGGGTGTACCTAATGGAGTTAGTGGATCGTTACAGTACAGGTACAGGCAAGCGTGTTGTGCTTTCATGAAGCTGAAGAAAAACTGTTCTACACTGCGATTTCTAAGCATAACCTGTGCCAAGGAATGTTACAGTATCAAATAATCTAAAATTCTCAATTTAACCAAACTCTGTGCATAAACCGAAGGTGCAGTTGAAAATAAATCTGTAAAAGACACCATATTTTAATGGAAGCAAAAAAATGTATTCACTTTATTGTGGCACAGCAAAGTAGTTTCCCCCCTCAGACACATCCACGTTGTACCACAGCAAACAGGACACAAGTCCCTGGGCCTTTAAGTGTCAGTATGTACATATGCACATCATCTATATGCATTTACATGTCAGGAGCAGAGTGAGATATCTTAATGGTTGCTTGCAGGGGCACAAGTACAAGCTCCTTACTGCACTCCGAATTCAAAGCAGGCTCAAGGATATATCTGATTCCCCCAACAAGACTGTTACACACTGAATGCAGAAAATAAAACAGAAACATCAGAAATGCCTTCAGTCACTTGGAGGCCATTTTCAATATGGGTTTTATAAGGGTTATGCCACACTGAAAAGTTCAACCCATGGAAAAATAAATCCATAACTACTGAAATTGGTAAGATTCCAATTGAACTAATGATAAAAAATAACCACTTATGAGTAAAAATAAAAACAGACTTGAAGTAAGGACTTCTGTGTCTTCACTGATATGTCCTTTACCATTGCCAAAATAACTGTACTACAGTTATAAGGTGTCATAAAAAAAATGAACGTGCTGCTTCCAGGTCACTCTAGCATCACAATTCAGAGTTTTATAAAAGTTGCTGTGCACATTTTCCTGACCATCTCCAGTGAAGTTCCCATTTTGAATGTCCCATTTTACCATAAACAAACATACAACGCTGACACAAACGCACACATTCACTCCAACATGCGCTCATATCTCCATGTACATCTTACTCAACAATATATCCAAATCAAACACTTTGGAGAGGCCTCCCCCCTTTTCAAAGCTCCCCAGACTCGCGTTCCTCAGAGCTGGAACGCCGGTCCCTCTCGAGCGACAGCGACCTTTCTCGTTCCTTGCCCCGGGCCGTGTCTGGAGAGGTGGACCTCTCCTTGTCCTCCCACTCGGCACACTCCACCTTGTCATCACGCCACCCTTCTCCTGCACCATCTCTCCATCTCTCCGGAGGCAAAGTTTGCTCGCTCTCATGGGTGTGAGATGATCTCTCTCTGGAAGACCTGAGGAAAAACAATACGCAGCAGAACTTATTTTATGCACTTGTTTTTAGTTTGAGGGTGGTTTTCGTTACAGGGAGAGAGCTAAGACAGTTCTTAATGTCTGGGAACAGCTCAGAGCTGGGGGCATGTATAACCACTCAGTGATGTATATGCATGACCCCTTTTTAGTACATGAAAAGTAGGACTTTCGTGCTAATGTTCCTTATGCGCCTGTGGGACTGTTGGGTTTTCTACATTATTCTGTAAATATTTATATAATGTGTAGGGTTTTAAATCTGTGCCCTGAGATGACTTATGTTGTGAGTTGGTACTATATAT
>JAUMTR010000001.1:11818923-11846627 GCA_032270685.1 Microctenopoma stevenorrisi
GTGTGTGTGTGTGTGTGTGTGTGTGTGTGTGTGTGTGTGTGTGTGTGTGTGTGTGTGTGTGTGTGTGTGTGTGTACAACTCACATCAAGTTCAAAGAAGTACTCCTGCTCCTTAGAGGCAATCTCATAGTCAGCTCTGAGGGCCAGGTCATGGACTTTTACACACTCTCCCAGGTCCATTCTCTGCAAAAATCAGAAAAGCTTGCATGAATTGGTTTTTTCCACGTGAGTTTTCTCATGATAACTTGCTGCAGTTAAAATGTAATTCCATTATAAAGGAGTTTTAATGGCATCACATTACTTCAAATGTGACATCACTGACTCACAGTGTGGTCAGGACGTATAGCATATTAAATCTTATTGGTGGCCGATTTTAAAGGTCTTAGCTTTAATTTGAGAGGGGAATAGCTCCTCAGTTTAGGGAAACAAAGTAAATGGGCCAGCTGACATGTGATCAATACTATAGACGCTTTCTCTGGTCCGAATCACTTGACTTTAGAAATTTGTAGCATTTTATTTCTAGCATGTTAGATTACTGGCACAGTCTGATCAGAAGCCTAATTTCTCCTGAATCTATAGAGTCCTTAGATACCCATTAAACACTGCCCCTTCTCAGCACTCCACTTTTCTTTGCGATTGTTTCGGTGCACACATAAGTGTGATTGCTTTGTTCACACCAGATAAAATGAACATCAGCAAGGGAAAAATCTTCGCCCATCTACATCTAATAAACCACAATGACAAAGTGGGAAAATAAAAGTCACAGGTCTTTAGAGCAGGGAGGCTAGACAGAAACCCCTTTGAAGAAAGGGCAAATGACACCCTATTTGAAGTTTGCATGATGACATTTAACAGACTCTGGAACTATAAGGAACAAACTATCTGCATTATGGACAAAAATGGACCTTTCTGGGCAGTGGTGGAACTGATGGGCTGAAATGGCTATTTTTATCAATATAAATATAAAACTGATATGAGACGGCAAATAGATCACAAGGCTGTACCTTCACTTCTCGCTTTCAGTTTTCAGTCTGATTCTAGGGCAGTGATTCACCTGGCAAGTAGGCTCTTCAATTAAATCCAATGAAATATCCACCCTTTTAGTTGCGAATTAACTGATATAAGACAATGCTCCGATCTATAATGGTTTATATATATATATATATATATATATATATGAATACACACATAGGTGCAAGTACTCACTGTGCCCGACAGAATGTCGTGAGGACAGGAATCCAAAAGGTGACTTTTGCAGACTCGTTCATCTGTGAATTTGATTCTCTGCCGCATGGTGTCTCCTTTAAAAAGAAACCAAAACAGCAAACACACGAGTAGGTTACAATACTTTCTTATGCGAGCCCGTCTGAAACTTTGAAATATACTTCATTTTGGTGTAGTAGGGTTTGCGATGAGTGACTAACGCAAGACTAAAGTTAACATTTGATGCTCAGATAATAATAACACGAAGTGGGAAGAAACTATGTCACGAATAAAATCGCACTTTGTCTATGTCCAAGTAAAATAATAAAGCGTTTGTAAAATAGTTTTTGTACTAAATGTTCGTAACAACTGAACTTGCCAAGTAAACTGAAAGACAACAGGTAGCTAGCCGACTCATGTTAGCTAGCAGGTTTAACAGCATGCCTTCCTGTCACTGTCTGCTATACTGGTTAGCTTGTCCAGGCTAAGACTAGCAACAAAACTAACAAAATCCTGTCCTCATTCTGGCAAGACACACATCTTAGCCACAACCAGCTTAGCTCACCGTCTCTCCCCGTCCCCATGAGCTGGTCCAGCATCGCTCGCATCTGAGCCTGGGCCGACATGTTTTCTGTGTTTAGCTAACTAGCGGTGTGTGAGTCACTCTTCGCCAGCAGCCGTTTTCACACATGCAGCCTCGTCAACTGCAGGCCTCGGCGGCGGCTCCTCTGCTGCCACCAACTTTCCCCGCAGGCAGTAAAAAGCCCGAGTCCCACTGATCTCGCTAGTTGGTTGTTCCTTAGTACAGTTCACTGGTAATTACACCACTTTAACAGCTAAATGTGACTTTAACGGAGGGACGCTCCGGGTCGGTTACTCTGTTTGAAAACTGCTGGAGTCCGCTGTTCGTATCGCGTGTGGCGAGTAGAGACAGCAGTGACTGAATGTAGACAGTGCGTTTAGTTCGCTGAATTAATTTATATCGCTGTAAGCACACACGGAAACATGGTATCTTAGTGTATTTCTAGCTAGTTAGCTAGAAGTTGGCAAGTTTATTCAACGTCCTTTCTTCCGTCTTTCCACTTCCCCCCCGTGCGCGTGACCGCGAAGCGCGCTCTCGGCCCTCCGCCTCGAGGAAGTGCTGCAGTCAGACTCGCGCGCTTGTCAGTTGGTGACGTTACATATGTGGTTACAGCGCCCAATGCAACAATGTTTTCAGTCGTAGCTCAGTGAATGTGTCGGGAAAGGGTTTGGCTTTGAACTAATGAAATAACAGCATCCTAACAAGTGAACTGCGCACATTATACACACCCCAACTGTAAGAAGCTAAGCTATTCACGTTTTGCTAAAATATACAATATGATAGTAGGACATTTAGTCAATTATATGGCCCAAAACGTCTTATTTGGAGAGCTGCCATAAAGGGGTTTCTGTGACAACCTGTCCGCAGCAAAGCTCCTTTGCTTGACAGGTAATTTTTGTTGCAACTTATTTATTGTAATTTCATTAACACTAAGTGGGTGAATTTCACGTTTCATGTTATGGTTGATTAACTAAGGTTACAGAGACAAATTTACAGGACGAGTAATACATTTTAGTCTCAATGTAGGTTGTTTCTTTGTTTGGTCTTCTAGTTTTTTTATTTGCTCTACATTCGCATTGTTGTTTTTGTCTGACCAAAACAAAATAAAATAGTAAATATTCACATTTGGCTGGCAACAGTAGACCAAAGCTGACATTAATCGAACTTCCCAAAGAATTTATTTGAACTTGTAGACACTTAAAAAAATGCAAAGAGTGAAATTTTAAGCTGATACATATTTTTCATTTATTATGGTATTTATGTAAAGCAGGGTGTTTTATTTTACATAGCAGTTAATTAATACCTAATAGCAGTTAATAGATAATGTCTACTCAAAAAAATCTCTTCATTCAATAACTAAGTTTTTTTCTAATTTGTGTTTTCACTCTTGCCAGTGAATTTATGGTTTTATTAGTGTGAAATCTGGATAGTAATATTAGTCATTTAGAAACATATAGTTGAGATGAAAATTTGTCAGTTCCTAACATTCAAACAGTATATTTTGTCAAAACATTTTTTTCCACAACGTGAGTGTTTATACCGGTGCCAAAATACCTTAACAAATAAGCAAAGTCAAAATAAGTGAACAGCAGTCTCTCTGGAATCTGTTTTTTTGTTGTTGTTGTTCAACACACGCCTACAAAAGGCAATCTAGTCCCACCCAGAGAAACGTCCCATCCTGTCTAGTATCACATACACTGGAAAAATGGCGACCAGTTTACTGCGGCTCCCTCTGCGCCTTTTCGTCAAAAATACAGCGACTATGAGTCGTAACACCATATCGAAAACACCAAACGTATCCAAGACGACCCAGCTACGAACTGCGGTATCCACGGCGTCAGGAGCAATCCTACCAAAGCCGGAGAAAGTGAGTATTTATGCCGAGGTTCCTGGGAGAAAACCAACTAAAAATATGACGGACACGGTGGGAGGGACTTAGCACCAAAGTGACACTGGTGCCAATAGCAAGGCCGAAGACAAGCTGTGTTAGTCCAGTCAGCCAATGAGCGTGTGTTAACGCGAACCTAGGTACCCTTTCAGGAAGTAATCACACCTTGTCCAGTCAAGCCAGTCTTTTTATTGAGGTGGACCTTTTATTCCTATATTTGAACTATTGTTTATTTAGGGGACTGGCATCTGAAGGTTTTATTTTGTTTGTCAAGTTATAATTATATAATATATGATATGTCATGATGTGAATGGATGGATGGATGATATGTCATGATGTGAAGCATTGATAAGGAAAGGAAGGTCGACTTGATCAATATAAAGGAAGACTACATGTTCAAACACAGATTCTTTTTGGAAACTAAAATCACATGTTATAAGATTTAAATTTAATATCCTAACAGCCTCCTAGTAACAGAAGATTATTCCAGGCTTTCAGTAACATGTTTCTGTGCTAACCACCTTCCACCTGAAATATTACCAGGTCTGAAAATTAGTTGACCGTAATATTAATATTACTTTACTTTACTTTACTTGGCAGACGCTTTTATACAAAGCGAGGGAGTTGGCGCTGGGTGTCTGGCTCAGGGACACACCTGGTGGGGGATGGACTAGGAGTCGGACGGGGTTTTTTAGTAATACACATTTAGTCATATAGGAATATGCACTGAGATAATTAAAGGCTCCTAAACTAGATTTTGACACTTTAATACAGGTTCTTTGCATTGGTTAGTAAAACCTAATCATCATAATGTTCCAATTATGTGCTTTAGTTTAAATCCCCTTTAGTCGAACATAGCTATATATCATAGTAAATGCTCATAGTTGTGAATATAAAGATTAATGTAGATACAGTTCGCAATATTTGGAAAATGCTTAGCTTTTTTCCAAGTTTGTTTTTGTTACCCCCAATGTTCACTGGATACAGCTGTGTCGCAGCTGCCAGAGACACATCGACTCTGTGAGAGGTGCATCATTTCTTTGCTTAGTAACTTTAAAGATTATGCTCATGTGTTTAGCTCTTGCATAATCATATCTAGACTGGAATACATTAGAGCAATGTGAGGATCTGGCCAGCTCCCAATAGGAATTTAATGCTTTTGTTTTCACATTTCTTCGTTTTGTTTTTCAGACCCCATTTGGTCTAACCCGCATGACAATTGTGGTGGTGCCTTTCCTGTATGTGGGAACTCTGATCAGCAAGAACTTTGCCGCTCTCTTGGAGGAGCATGATATCTTTGTCCCTGAGGATGATGACGACGATGACTGAGCTAAATTCAGAAAACAAATGGTAAAGTCAAAGTGCACATTAGCCGCACCTTATTTAGTCTTTAAACATGGTTGCTTGGACCTCTTGATCCACACCCACATATCTTTGTAAACTATGTGCCGGCTACATGTCTGCACTGATAACAGCTTGTTACAGTTGTTAGTTAAAATGTTTTATTGTCATCCACAGGCTGCTTTCAGTGTAAACTGAAATTACAAGCACCAGCCACAAACAAGGAAGATGGGGAAGATGGAGCACTTTGATCTCCAAATGCATCCTTCTACCTCCATCCATCCTCTTCGTCTCTCCATTGCTATTTATCTTGTTTTCATTAAAATCCCATATCACGTGAGACTATCAAAACTAGGCCTTCACTCTTGTTTGCATGTTCATTGTTCCACTCAATAAACCGAGTTGAGACACATGGAAAACTGATGCACTGGCTTGCTGTTTTTAGATCAGAAAGTTGTTCTTATTGGTCAGGTCTGTCTTGCTCCTTCCTGAAGGGCAGCATTGGTCAGTCTTAGGTGTTCGTTGAGGCAGCCCATCTTCAACTGGCTACGACCCTTCATGTCACTCAGTTCAACATAAGCTTCTTTATAATGCTCATAAGCTTCTTCTTTCTCCTAGTGAAAGGGTTAAATATAATAATAATTATATATTATTAATTTCATATTTATGTGTATAATACTGGAGTTTAACTAAAACATACCTTGTTGAGAGACTGCACTTCACTTTGCAAACAGCTTATTTCTTTTTTAAGATATTGCACCTCATTTTCTTTTGCTCTTAACAGCACCTGAAAGACACAAAATGTGACATCTTTAGCAGTGAGTGTGACTCATTATTTAGAGAGTCTGTTACAGTTATTTTTCATCAGATATTACTACAATATAGTAAAGCTACTAAAATTACAAAACAATTACAAAAAACAAGATAGTAATGGCAATAATAAAATATAAAAGGTAAAGGGTTTTCTTTCAGAATCAACATTTTCAATGTCAACATTTGTTTTTTGCTTACACAAAAATATATATATAAAAATATATATCAAATAATTTTAGTTGCAAAAATGAATACAACTCAATAGAAAGCTTAGGAACAAGGCAAAGTTTTAGAAAATCAAATTTAAATTAACAGTAGTTATTTATGCTGAGCACTCTGTGTATACACACACACATATATATATATATATATACACATATATATATACTGTATATATAGATAGATACATATATAATAAGACTGAGAATAGCATCGCATCACATCAACACAACAGTTTGAGAGGAAAATGAGAATGATTGATTGATAAGTGACTGGTGGTTTAAAATCATTGCAGCTACAAATGAGACATCTATTTGTGATATGAAGATGTCTAGAGATAAACTGCAGCATTGATTATTTGGTTCAGTGGACTGTTCTGAAGCAAGCAATGTAATTCAGGCAGTAGATGGCAGTATTTGCTTAACGGGAAATGTGTCCAACCACCCTTAACCCAAATGAGTCCAGTGTAAAAAAAGGAAGGTGAGACAGTGTTGCTACAGGGACCTGTTATTAAGGACAAAAACAGTAAATATGCTTTGATCAATTTGTTTTATTTGAGTGCATATGTCAAATGTTGCTTTGAGGCTCCTGGATGTGACAAACATTTTTCCTTAAAACCTAAATTATTATTAGTGTAATGATGAAAACTGGGTTGGGATGCAGCGAGATGTTTTAGTATCACCTACTTTCACACAAACGTAGATCATGTAAGATCTAATTTCGTCACAAACATGAAACTTGTTGCTACAGGTACCTCTAGTTCTGACGCAGTTTGCTCAGTGTTGCCTAGAGATGCCGGGTCTGACCTCTGCCCTGTGATGAAATAACGCATACGGCTGATCTCTTCTGCGAGTTTGGTCTTGAGCGCCTGAAAAAAGGTTCAAATTATATTTACAAGTAAACTATTAACTAGTATGATGTAGCTTTTCGAACTGATTGCTGATTAGGCACATTAATAATATATAGAAATATATCTATAAATAACCTGGTTCTCTCTTTTGAGTTGCTCCAACTCTCTCTCCTTGTGGCAGAGATCATTCTCCCGGCTCTTGCTGCTCTGCTCAGTGCAGTTTAGCTCCATGCACTTCTGAGAGTAGTGTTCAGACAGCACATCTAATTCACTGCGCAAGACGTCCGCCTGGGGCCTGAAACAAACAAACACGGGTTATGAAGAGATCACGATCTGCCACAGAAAAACCTAAGCCTGCACCAAGAGCCTGTAAAATGGAGAGTGCTCTTATTGTGATAACAGTGTCTTTAATACTTGAGCTCTGTGTATGAAGTGTCCATGTTTGCAGCTCCTCCAGATGACCTCCTGCCCTTCTCCACTTCTCTCTCCAGCTCCTCCCTGTGAGCTGCTCTCAATGCCTCTATAGCTTCAATAGACAATTTGTGAATTAGTTGGACACCTAACAGCCCACAGTAACACTTTCACCACCCAGCCTTTAAAGCAACAGAAGAAGGTAAATGCATAAAAACAAAAAGAACGTAGTGTTGATAAACAATACAATTCCTAAAAAGATGAACACAAAACTATAAAATCTATTTAGTGAAATAAATGTAAGCATATTTACTCATGTAAACAATCCAATATAAATAGTATTAAGTAATAGTAATAGTAATAGTAATAGTATATAAATAATTAAGGAAAGTGGCAGTGTACTTCTCACTAATTTAATTATCCCACTATTGATAGGGATGCCAGATGATTAAGATCTTTTTAATTAGTGAATAAAAGTTCTAGTAATTTTGAACATTTCCCAGACTTTTTATTCACATCTTGCGGCTTTCATCAGTAGATGTATATCTTCTGCCAGTGACTTTTACTTTTCAAACTAATATTTCATCAATGAATCATCAAGTTCAGAAATGGAATTGTTTTTAAAGAAGTACACTAATTAGAAACAAACTCCTGCCTTGCATGATTAGTGTCAGACTGTACCCTTCTGTTGCTGTTACTGGCATACCTTTAGCAGCTGCTTGGCTCTTTTCCTGCAGCATCATGTCTCTCTGTTCTTCAAGTACCCTCATCTCCCTCTTGTGTTTCTCCTGCAGCTCCTGCAGTGCTTTCTGATGCGCTACCTCCATAGCTGCTAGTCTGGCCCTACAGGGAGCTCCAGGGCCACATGGACTGTCCACCTCTGTCCCCATTGCTGCTTGCTCCCTTTTAATGCTCTCCACTTGCTTTCGGAGAGAGAGAGCCTGGGATTTTAGGGAGTGTATGGAGGAGCAGGAGAATTAGACAGAAAATGCAAGATAGAGAAAGAAAAGGGGGATGTAAGGGGGAGTCTTTTCCATTGGGGATTCTAAATGTGATGTTGGAATTAATTTCTATCCATCACATTTGTAATTATTTGATGAACTGAGTGTAATGTATTTCTTACCTCCCTTTTAAGCGCTTCAGCTGTATAACTTTGATTGGTCTGGACACCATTTATAGGTTGTGACCCTCTGACAGACTGTTTAACTTCTTCATGGCCTAATTGGCAAATCTGAGAGCTATCTGGAGACTCCAGTGCCTCTAGGGTGCTTGGCTGATCAGCCTGGGCTCCAATGAGCGACTGCGCGCTCATGTCTCCAGACAGCAGCGTCTCAAATTCTGCCCACTTCCTGTTGACCTCTGAGTCCATTGTTTCAATAACAGGCACAGGCACACTCCCCCTTTTCAGCTCCATGGAGTCCCACCTGCTGCCCATCTCATTGAAGGGGATCCCCTTCTCAAACCACTTATTCCTCTCCTCCAATCGCTTCGCCTGCTCGCGGTCCCAGCCCTCCCCTTCTTCTCTCTGACTGGCCAGAGAAATGTCCGTGTCCAGATCTCTGTCTACGCTTTGGTGGTGGTCGTCGGCTGGACGGGAGTTTGCAGCTGTGGCGGCTGAGGTGGAAGTGGTAGGTTCATAGCCGGAGTCCTTGCAGGTGAACTGAGAGGGCAGTTGGCATGACGACCGTCTCTGGGATGGGGGGTTCTCTTTCCTGCTGCCTGTGTCTGATTGGCTGAGCCCAGAATGAGGGAAACACAGGAGGATAGCATTACACATCAGAGGAAAGATGATAGAGGGGTTGACTAGAGACAGACCACCCAATCACACTGTGTCTCTACAAGAATGTTCACATCTGTGAAACATCTGTTTAATTCATTAGATTTTAATGCATTTCTCCACTAATTCTATTTTTTTAATTAGGACTTCACCATATCATATTATTATTCACCATAGTTAAATATAAATCCATTATAGTCATTCCAAGTAACAGATTCATTTTCAAATGGATTGCTTATTTTAATTATGAACTACTAAATAGATCTTACGATAATGATAACATTTTTTTGTGTTGTGTCCAAGGTCAAGCATGAACTTTTAACCTTTCAACTTGTTTAACTTTGACTTTCATTTATTTAATTATCTTGATTCCTTCTTTAATGCATTTGTATATTTCAATAATCCTGCTACTTTTACCTAATTTAATATTTATTTATTTGTTCCGCTGATTTCAATGCCCTTGAGTGAATGACCTAAATGCTTCCTCCACCAGTGTCTCCCAGTGTAAAGTCACACTCACTGCCTGTTGTTCTGGATTGCCTGCTTTAGTAATTTCACCCAGTTCCGCCGTATTCTGGAGGTCACAGCAGAGAGAGTGAACACTGCACTCTTTGTCTGGATGAGATCAAAAAGCAGAGACACACACATGCACACACAATTAAACAGGAAGCTGCAACACAAGTAGTTAATAAAACAGTCCAGCTGTATGGATATACTGTACAACACAGTTAATGTAACGTAGCTACATTAAATACATACATGTATTTGGAGTCCGTAGTTTTTCTCTACATCGCAGTGTGATACAGTCAAACAGGATGTCAGGTCAATCTCTCCATCCTGACCTTCTGACTACAGCACAACAAAAGGGTGTTAAATTAAATCGTGTCAAATATTGTAAAAGCCCAAACAGAAGCCAAAAACCTATACCAGTAAAAACCTGCACAAACTCCTTCAAGCTATGCACATTTAAATAAAAGTTGTGGATTGAGATTTACAACAAATTCTGACAAATTAAAAAACTGTATATATTTATACTTTTATACCTCCTCAGCCTCCGAGTCTCTGTAGTACCTCAGTAAGGTATCGCCCAGGACAAACCAGTGTTTCCTCCACTGAGCAAAACAATATAATTATGGACATTAAACATCAAATGATTATGCTAATATTAACACACATTTCACATTTTGCATGTTAGTGGTCTTCTTTATGAATATTTACAGGAAGTCAAATTCTTTTCAGTTTCGTACTGTCTGTCACTATCTATTGAGGTTACAGCAGGACTTGTATGATAGAAAACCACAAGAACATCTTAATAGTTTGTATGAAATAACTTAATAATAAAAATACAAAAAACTTTACCTCTCCATGTTCATCCAGTCTGGACATCCACCCCTTTCATGTAACAACATCTGCAATTAAAGTATTTAGAACAAGATCTCTAGTGGTTTTGGACTCACACGTGATTTTGAAACTAGAGGAAACGGAAGCTGTCAGTAGCAGACACGCATGTTTGTGCGCGATAGCTGCATCATTATGAAGCATGCATAGAGGAAGCGGGCAATGCATTGTTATTTCATTACTTATATAACGCTTTTCTACCTAGACTGGTACTCATTCACCCATTCACACACACAAGCACACACACTCATACACCAATGGCAGAGCTGCTATGCAGCTGACCTGACACAACTTGGGGGTTCAGTGTCTTGACACTTCGACATATGACTGAAGGAGGCAGGGAATCGAACCGCCAATCTTCTGAATGGCAGGCGACTGCTCTACCTCCTGAGTCACAGCCGCCCCCAAGTAAGCACTAAAGTAAGATAAGTGGGAAACTGACTGCAGAATGGGAACCTGAAATGAGAAGTGCTTTCTCAAACTGTTGTCATTATTCAAGTTGGAGGTAGTGGAAGAGGAACTGGTGAAATGTGTTTTAGACTGACTGAAACCATACAGAAGTTGTTGGAGCCCAGTAGCACAAAATAACAAAAGATACTCACGTGCATGCATAATGTCGTGTCCAATACACATTACATGGAAGAAATGAAGAGATTGAGAGAGGAAAAAATGGATTATGTGAAATACAAGCGGAAGTGCCCAAAGTGTGATCACACTTATTATAATGGCTGTGAAAATGTGTGAACTGCAGACATGCGAACTACTATAAAACTCGTGGTTGCACGTGATTCACAGAACTTAAATAACAAACTTTAACTTTGTGATCATGCATCCCACTGTTTGTTAGCTGAGCAGCTTTAGGCATGAGACTGCACTGCTGAGGCTGCAGTATACATTGGCACTTGTCATCCTAGAATCTATTAATAAAGATGATATATCATATGAACATGCTGCCCTAAAACACAGAGTGCTAACCAAAGACTTTTTTATGCAAGGTTTTTCAGTAAAATAGGGAACCTGAGGTAAGAGAGATGAAATAAATATCAAGAAATGTATGAATGACCCATTTTCCACTGCACACTGGTGATTTATACAGAAACAGAAAGTCTCGGGACCATGCTCACCTGTGTCGGAGGGCAAACTCGCTCCTTCAACTTTGAGGATCTGTGCTTTCCACTTTCATTATCTGAGCTCTTATAAAAAGAAAATACAGTGTTACAATTTTAGATGTCAGGGTTAGGTTTTAGTATGGATTTTCTTATCCATACTAAAACCATTACCATTATTAAATGGTACCTGTGTGTGAAGTGATGCTGCTGAATGTCTTCGAGATGATCGTCCATTATGACATTTCTCCCGTCTGTCTCTGCCTCTCTCTCTGCCTCTCCCCCTCTCATCTGGCTCAAGCTTTGAACCATAGAGGTCTATTTCATCTTGATACCTTCAGAATCAAATCATTGTGTGGTGAAATGTTTTTGTTTCTGTTTGTTTTTCTCAGAACTTTCACAAACGGCACATCTGCAAACAAGATCACGCCTCTTTTCTCTGACTGTACCCGCGGCAGTGACCTCTGGTTAGATCAAAAGGTGTCTTTTCTATGTACAACTTTCTGCTGCTGCTATTTTACTAATCTTCTGGCTACCACAGAAACAATATAAACAACAAACACATGAGCAATGAAGAATAGTTGTTTACTGTCATTATATCCAGTAGCTTGTGGTTGGACAAACCTGTATGTACTTAGTCTCTGGTCCCTGCATGGGCTGGGACTCTGATTTCTCCTCCTTATACTTGGAAACTCTTCTTCTGACTCCAGCTGTATCGTTGGGATATTAGCCAGTACTATGTAGTCGCCCATGGTCATCCCCACCTCAAATTCAGAAAGTCGGGGTAACATATTACATGTCAGAAGAGTCTACAAATGTACTAGCTTCTCAGTGAGACCGTACTCTACTGGAAATCCATCTAGTAGCTATGGAAATATTTCTCTCTAAACCCTTCACAGTTTTACAGTTCACACTCTGGGGAAGATGAATGCCGGAGCACATTTTCATTGCAATAACTCTTAAGGATGTTTTAGTCTTAATTAAAGTAGCAGACAGACTAGAGTAGTCATATTACTAGAGTAGCTAAAAAAGTATTTCATATAAAGAATGTACCTCCACAACTTCTGCTGCAGGCTTCTGGGGTTCAGAGATCAACAAGGCGTCCATGCCTCGCCTGATACTGCTCTTGCTTCTCTCACCGCTGACCATTTTAATCCCCTCATTGCCTTTGTCAGTTTCTGTAGTTGCGACATGTGACATTGAACTACCACGCACTTGATAGTCTGCACCTCGTCTTGATGTAGAAGATCCACGAGACTGTGGGAGACTGAGTAAGGAGGGTGAGGACCCCTGCCAAGAGGCCTGAGAAGGACTTGGTCTGCCATTTCTAGTGTGGGGTTCCCTTTGTGGGATGTGACTGTGGCTACTATAGCTGTTTCTGGATAGTGATACTTCACGGCTGTTGCGAGTGCATGTGTTGCTCGAGCTGTTGACAGTTGTTCTGCTTCGTGGAGATGCTTGAGATCCCTCATAAGAGTTTTGCTGAACAGCTGAGGACCCACGGCGAGAGATAGACTCCAGATTCCTGTAGAGTTTCTGTGAGTCCAAACTGTGTTTGTTGGAAGCCTGTGATGGAGTCCTCGACTCTCGACTGCATCTCTTTTGAGTATTAAAATCACTGTTCTGTAACTGAAACGAATCTGTGCGACTGTGAGTAAGGGTAGCCCTTGAGGGTGAGGTGGTCCGAGAAGCTATGGAGCCTCTCCTGTGAGAGGGACTGGACCTGCCTGATGTATGCCGAGAAGGAGCGTGTGATGGAAGCTGAGGGGAACCATAAGAGGATGTATGAGAGCGAGCCTGAGCCCTAGAGAGGGAGCTCCCTCTCTGCGGTGCGGTAGGATAATCAGTTGACTTGTACCGTTCTGGGCTGACGGAACTGTGACGTGTTGGAGAATTTCCCTGGGAGGCCGTTCCTGGTCTAAAGTTGGAGTGATATGTGTACCTCTGTGGGGATTCACTTCTCCAGGTTTCCTGCATATACGTCTCTGCGTTCCTCCTCTGGGAGGGGACACCAAGGTTGACATTTCTATAGGGGACACAGGCTTTGGGCTCAACAACATAATTGCTGGGGAGGGGATGTCCTCTCTCATAGTAACGATAGGACCGTTTGTTGCCATCCTCAGTCTGCTGTTCATCAACACCCCTTCTGTCTGGAGAGAAGTAGCCGCTTCTTTGTTCCCTGTCTCCTCTGGACTCTGAAAATCATACAAACCTGTGGTAATTGCCTAAATATGTAACCTGTAAGAGAGCATCAGTACACATGTCACGGATGACACTTCTTTATTTTATAAGTTCAGATCCTTTAAGAGAACAATCTAAAAACATTTGTATCTTTGACTGACCTGATGCGCGACGGGACCTGTCTCTGCACCTCCTCTCATCCATCCAGGATCCTTCAGTGCCTTGGTGGGAAGAAGGGTCCAGCTGGGTCATATCTCTTTGGGTCACACTGTTCCTCTCTGAGCTGATGGACCTGCTTCTTTCTAGACAGTCCCGCTGATTTGGAGAGCTGGAGTAGGTACAAGATCATCATGGACATTTAGAACACGGACATGAGGCAGCTGGTGCAAACACGGAATTTACTTTATCCTACATATGTTATTTGTAACATATGTAGGATAGTCACTTTATACAGAAGAAAAAGGGTTTAAAGGAGTTGGAAAGATGGTAGTTCACGCTAATTTCTAGGCATTGATAGTAAAATCATGAGCACAACTTCTTCAGTGTAACTTAACAACACAAATTGGTAGCTTATGACTAACACGACAAGCAACATGTTATCTAGTCACACGAACATGCAAATGAGCATGTGTTAAACAATGTAATTTCATGTATTTTGACGTATCTATCCTCACAATAAATTTAATTCCTGTAAAACCTCAAAAGTGGATTGCTGCCAAACAAAAGACCCATCTGAACTCTATTAGCTTTTAATTTGGGCAGAGCCAAAATACAAGCTGACACATGAAGGCCAGAGCATGAATAGTCCATCATATGTCTGCGAACAAAATATTACAAGATTTGTGAATGTCAAGGAGAGAAGCGTTCACACATCTGCTTCCAACAGGATGGGTAATTGCATATAGTTCCAGCTACATGCTGATTACTGCAGCGACATATAAGAATAAAAAGAAAAATCATGTTTGTTCTGGGTATTTATGTGCTCATTGCTCAGAAAGCTCTTTCTTGGAAAAAAAGTGGCTTCTAAAATCAGGCTACAGGATACTGTCACCTGGATTGTGTGTCAGTGTCACAGATATTAAGTTCCCACTCAGGACTCAGACTGTGGAGCAGACTCCACTCGTAGGCCCAACCACCACTGATGTCATCACTACTGGCGCTTGTGGTCACCTCAGACAGGGAGTGATTATCATCACCCTGGTTGTGGAGCACAGAAATACATGTGTGAGGCAAACGTTAAGCAACAGGTTAACAGACCTAGAAAGTCATTACAATTACACCACGTTTTAGGAGAATAGAATGTCAAGTTATTCATAATAAATAATCCTTATTTAATAAATATGATGGTTTCTGGAAGGCAGACATTTTGATATTTCCTCCTAATGCACCAACTTAAAGTTACTTAACTCACATTATGACCATGACAAGAGAGTAGCACAGCAACTAGCTGATGAATGATCTTTTATCTCATTTATTCTAAATAACTAAACCACAGAGCAACACAAATGTAACTACAATTAACTACTAAAACATCACAACTCTAAACATGAAGATGTATTTTACTTACTGAAACTGCTCACTGTCCTTTACACACACACGTGCTGTCAGTGCTTCCAGCAGCTGTCTTCGTTCTCTCCTTTCTTCTCTCCATTTGTTCTAACTTAGCCAATACATTTAGACTGCACAGGACGTAACTCAAGCTAGTCTCTGGTCATGCTCATCATTATTTCATTGCTCTAGTGCTTTGGCATTACCAGAACCGCCCACTCAGGTTCTTTCTCATCTTTATCTTAATACCTTTTGTCAGTTCTACCTCTCATTTGCAGACAGATAACATTTTTTTTGTTGATCTCTTGACTGTATATGGGTTTAAGGAATTTAAAGCATCATTGTTTGTTTTAAGATCAAAATAAAACCATGTTATATAGACAACACACATGACAAAGACAACTTTTGGAGCTTTATTTTGCTGAATTGTTTCACTTAATTGGACCACTGTTGTTTGAGTGGATGCGTCATATGGGCGCATCAGATAACAACCTGTTCCCCTGGGATTGCAATGAGCTCTCATTAATTAATCATACAGAATCAA
Source organism: Microctenopoma stevenorrisi (assembly GCA_032270685.1). Taxonomy (NCBI): domain Eukaryota; kingdom Metazoa; phylum Chordata; class Actinopteri; order Anabantiformes; family Anabantidae; genus Microctenopoma; species Microctenopoma stevenorrisi. The sequence goes on from JAUMTR010000001.1 coordinate 11,834,785, forward strand.
ATGCCAACTTATTGCATTGTCCCTCTCCCACTTCCACACTAGTTTTACTTGATGATTGTGTTATAAGTTGGCATCACCACCTCAGTGTCCAACAAGTGGAACAGTTAGTTTATCACAGCAGCTTTATTTAGTGGTGGTACGGTATTAAAAAGCTGTAAAGCAGTTGAAACACAGACATTTTCAAAATCCTTTCTTTAATTTTACTTGAAAACAGATAAAACACCCTCACTAACGGTGCCACTCTGTAAACTGCTGCACACTCACTACCTGCCTGCAACCTGTAAGCGTTAGTCCCTTTTAGGATGTTATCAGGTTGTTGTTTTTTTACTTGACCTACTACTGTTAGGAGTTTTTGAAGGTCCCATAGAAACACAGAGAAGTGGCAGTGAACTAGATCTGAAAAATATAGTTTAATCTGTGAGTCACCTGACTGATTCAACTAATCTTTAGTCTATGTAGTATGATAATACATTTTTTATTTATTTTATTTGAATTTTTTATATATTTATATCACAGAACAATTTTAACTTCACTTTACAGAACACTGTCACGTTACTTCTGAGGATTACAATAAATACAGACACAGGTGGTTTTGCATTTGAGTGATTTGTGTACCTACCCACTCCGGTGCACCTGTGGACGCGGTGATGTTGCTGTTGAGGTGCATGTGAGCTGGCAGCAGGCAGGAGCTGCAGTGGGAGGGGTCAAAGGTGTTGGGCTGGAATTTGTGGCAGTAATGGTCTTCAGTAGGGGGCGCCATTTTGATCCTGCTGAGTCTCCCCTGTTATCTGCTGCATGCAGCTGTGTATTCTCAGCACCAAAATAGCCTTTTATTGATTGATTTTCAAATGAACTGGTGTGGTTATTTCCCAGGAGGCTCACGGCTCTGTTCATTATCATAATATGAATAACAACCATCAACAAAACAAGTCAAATCTTATTAATTATAATTAGGAAGACTCGAAGAGATTAAATGTTAATTCTTTCGATTTTATATTTGAATTGCATATAAGTAGGAGAATGGCACAATTTACAATTTAAACAATGGCTTTGTGCTGTTTCTACTATAAATAGAACAGAGTGAGTCACGCCTCGACGTCACTAACAGTGAAAAAATCTCATTACTTTGGATGCACTGTTGCTCAAATATCTTTGTTTTAAACACAAACCACTACTGTTGGCACACATCACATCTCTAAGCAGAAATCTGTGTGTATCACATAAAGTATCTGACACGGTTCACACATTGCAAATTTGTCTAATAGTAAAAGACAAGACACTACCTCATGAATGTGATCCTTATTTTCCCAAGGAAAACTTCTCTGCTGTACGTTTCATTTTGAATATAAAATACCCCTCTGTTAAGTTTCGGTGCAGTTAGAGAGGTCGGTGGCTGTTATCAGAAAACAAACATCCGTTGGTTCTCACATGGGTCCAATATAGTGACTGTCCTATCAAATATCACCATCTTTAGAAAGTGAAATGTAGCACTGACTCCTCTCGACAGATGTCTCACGCACAGATGGTTAATGTGATGGTGCAGCGACAAAGAGGAGAGGAAGAAACCGTGTGTTTGGTACTATAACAAGGTAATAAATGAACATACTAAACTCATGAAAAGCAGACGCAAACCTTACAAACCTTCTTGCTTCCTTCTTTCATTTTTTCTATTGCATGCTGCACCTGCACCCCGCTGAAACAAAATGTTGGTAAAATCCTAATAACATTTGGTAGAGTAGCTGCAGTACTGTAGTTTATTACCGTCCCCCCCCCCCACACGCACAGGTAATGAAACATCCACAGTAAGGCTGTTTATTCATAAGTGTACTTGTCTTGAAATGACAGCGGAGAGCTCAGTCCTAGTTTATTAAATGTATGTGTGTGCGTTTGTGTGCATGTGTTTGTGCATGTTTGTGTGTACAAACTTAGAACATATCCAAAGTTTGTGATGATTAATTACCGTTTTGTAAGCCTACATTTTGTCAAAGAACGCTATCACTTGATCCTCTAAGGCACAGGAGTATAATTAAACATTTCTGGCATGTTAAATGACAATTAAGGCGAGATATTTTCGTCGTCTGCGGTGTGTCACATGCATACTGTGGCAACATTCAGCTGCTCTGGCAGCAGTTGCTATAATGAGATAGTAGAGCTAGTATCCATGGAAATGCAGTTGGAAAAGTTCAGCTGACAAAACTTGAAACTAACAGGAAGGTAAACAGTTTAATGACTGTATAAAAGCTACTTCATGTTCACAACAGTGACATTTTGGAGCTTTTCACTGTCATTTCTCATAAAAAAAGTGAAAATTGGCTGTGATTGTCTTTTATTTATACCTGAGGTAACTGTACACTGACATCATCAGAAGCATCTTCAAGACTGTGTCCAAACTCCCTTCCTCGTTTACTTCCTCTCAGCAGTTCACTGCGTAATGAGCAATTCACTAAGTGAGATTTCAGACACTTATTTAATAATCGTTTGTGTGTTGCATGACAACGCCCTCATGTAACGAAAGTGCAGAAAGTATTATTAGTGGACATTATTTAAGTTCACAATATAATGTAAACAGGCACAAGCTATTGAGCAAAACTTCTGTGTTATTTCTGCATTTTGGTTCTCATACTTTAATACCAAAACAATAACAATAAAATGTCCAATAGTCAAAGAAGTCAGTCATAGGAAGTCAGATCTGCTCGTGCTAATAATTTCTCATTGACTATGTGTAATATCAAAGGTACTGTAGTTTTATTTATTCTGCATTATACTTTCCACTTTATATATTATTGTGAACAATAATTTTTATATATTACAATAATATTTACAGTCAAAAGTTACACTGCACTTTTGTCTGCACTTAGATTCCTGCAAATTTCACTTCTCTGTTATTAAGCAGGATTAAAGGACCAGAAGCCCGACACCCTCTCTCACCAGTTTGATTAAGTGAAGAAGGTCTCTGCACCTGATTCCATTCTTCCTTCTTCTGCTCAGCTGGGGGCAGCTAGTGTTGACATTGAACAAGAATTAACAAATGCACTTGTCAACACCCCAGTGCCATCTGCTTGTCTGCCTGATCGACTGTATGTCCCAGATCCTTTTGTTTTTTTCAATCCTGCATTCTTCTGTGGTGCTGTTCCCTCCCTCCCCTGCTTTGTCATCTAGGGGCCACATGCCTCTGCTTCCAGACCCAACAAGGATGTGCCTGAGCTCATGGCCACCTGCTCGATCTGCACTCGATTGAGAAAAAATGTCTTATTATTGTTTTATTGACATGTAATATCATGTATTGTCTTTAGAAAATAAAGAAGAAATATATTTATTACTATTAATTAAAGCTACAGTATGGAACTAACACATCTTTTGTAGAAGTTTGCCCCAAATGAGCCTAATGTAGATACCTGCTGTCAAAGTTTTCTGTGATGCAGGCTTATTGAACAGACTGGCATCAGTGCAGGCATATTCATCTGTAGAGATTTCTTTAACCAATCAGTGGTCAATAATCGTTGTTGGCTGGAAAGTATTGGTCCATTATTATATATTTTAGTGTACTTAAAAACAAATACCTGGAAGGCTGGGCAGAGTGTGCGAGATTGATCTGAATGTCAAGTTGCTTGACCCAAGAGTTGCATAATGTAGCTTTAACATATCTTTTTAACTGCTACATATACATACTATGTGTTGTAGTGTTTTGTAAAACTATTCATTACGTTGTTTTGATATTGCTGCTTATTAACAGCGTTGTGTTACTGCATATTTAGACTGTCACAAATAAATTATCACCACAGCCTCTGTTCATGGAACCATCGTAGAGTCAAGAAAAAGCACTTAAGTCCAGTTTTCTGTGTTGTGAGCAATAGTTTTGTTGTTGAACCTTTTTTTCAAAATTACCGGTTTCAATACTTATTAAGATAAAGTTTATAAAAACCCAGCAAAAAGGAGTGTGCTTTCTTCACAACTCTTTTTATTTAAACTTAAAATATGGATGAAGGGGCTGCTTTGAAATTCTAAATCAAACTAAGACAGTTTAGCAGGTTTTCTGAACTTTGTCTTAGTTTGGTTGAAAAATCCAAGGACGTGTCATACACAGAAATATACGCGTAACAGTAAAGTGCACATGACATGTTGGTGTTTGCAATAAGAGCAGCACTGTGCACAGTGCTTATTTAGAGTAAATTTATTCATCCACTGGGAGTGATAGTCTCCCCCAACCCCCAGCCCCATCCTACTCCTGCCACCCTCAGCCTGTTTTTCTAAAAACACGTTGACCTGGATCAGTTCTCAAAGCGGCTGCCTGCTTCTGAGTAAATTGACTCTCAGAGCATACAAGGGGGAATCATCAAGCAGGACCGCAGAGACACTAGAGAAAATAGCTCCCATTATCTGCTTAGCAATTGCAAAAAGGACTGGAAGGACCATGGCAGGGTTGCAGGGTTTGGTGTTTTTGGTCACTGACCTTCTTTGTGAGGTTTACTTGCATGCATGTGTGTTGTTGAATGTTTTTCTATGTGTGACGAGAAGAAGTTTTGGACAAACCTGCTGGTGACAAAAATTCAGAAGTGCCTCCAGCAAGATATGTGACCAAAAATGCCTTAATATCTCACAGCCTCAGTGCTATTTCTGTACACAGATTGGCGTTTTGGCAGCGAGCATGGTCTTTCCTTCACCTCCCTCAGCTTTATGTCCCGCTGTATGACTTAACACTGTCTAATCAGAGGGCTTCTATTAGACACAGTCTTTAACATTTATATCTGTGTGACAGGAACCTGTTGAAGCACAAGGGGTGTTCAATCTTCCTATTACCATACTAATAAAACACTATTTCTATTCTTTTTTAATCCTAATGTGCAAACCACATTCATTTCTCAAGTCTGAGTGCCAACCTGTATTCGATTGTAACTTTTCGTGCATGAATCATCATATTTCTGCATTTACCATGCAGCAGAGCAGTAACAACTCTTGTTTCATTCAAACTTGTTACACAGAGGACACTGTGTTCCCTCAAGTTGCTCATGGCCCACTCATTCCATCTCTGCACCTTCTTAGTTAATTCCCTGACCTCTGACCTGTGCCCACACTGCTGAGTCCTTCATCACTTTACTTCAGCCTCCCACCGATGCTGTGCAACACCCACCTGTTTTCTCGTGCAACTAAAAACAAAGGCGTTTTAAAAATAAACCGTGTGGAAGGAGTGCGTATGTATTTATGTGCCAGCGAAAGAGCAGAAAGAAATGGAAATAAGGTTTCCATGGAAACTAGAGAGTTGTGTCTAATTGGCAATAACAGCTCAAAGATATCTGAAATAAGAAACAGTATCAATACGGCTGGCACTGCACCGCCATGCCCCATCAGCATTGCTTTTTTATTTATTCATGCTTTTTATTTATTTACAGAGACTGATGGTGTTCAATCTGTCTTCTATGACAAGTACACAAATGGTTTTGGCTGCAGCAGGAGCCATTTCTCTTTTTTGCCTATTTCGAGTATGAATGGTTATGGAGAGCGGGAGAGGGACACACTGATTGACATAATTAATTACCAATGCCCAAACCCTAACATCACAACTATATGCACACATCACGCTAAACTCTAACCTGACCCTATCCAAACCCTTAAATAAACAACACCCCCTGAAACACTCTTTGAAGGAAAAAAACAAAAATTGGCAGTCAGGAGATATTTCATTTAAAGTGCATGATTAAAATAGCAAATATATATAAAAAAACAGTGCAGAACAAAAAGAAGAAGGAAACTTATTGAAGCTGCAGAGATCTTTAAATTCTAAATCACACTTAACAAAACCTTTTGTGTTGTTAGTAATAATGTGATGCACATTTATAAGACTGACTCAGTTTGTTTTTCACATTTTAATGTGGTTTATTAACATTTATGTTTAATAACATTTTTCTATGACTTTATTTTGAATTAAGCTAATAAATAATAAGGCGTCTAACCAATATGTGTAAATGTGTATTTGACTTAACAAAGACACATTAAAAAGATACATGATTGTCTTCTGATATCAATCCTCAGGTAAATAAAACTTGGTTGGTTTTATGATTGATAATATTTGTTTTGAACTGAAATATGTCAACAACAACTCCATGCTTTACTATACTGTTTAGTACAGACATCCATGGTCCCCTAAGGATAAAGCCCAGTGACTTTGTTGCTTCTTTCCCCTGGCACCCTCTTACCTTATACTTTATATTCTGTTTTGCTCGTTTCATCTTGCTAGAAACATAATCACGTTAAAACATTACATTTCTTCAGTATGTATTTGGTTTATGAACAAATAATGGCGAACTAAATTCTATTTCCATAAATCTCAGTTTGTGTTTATTGCCAACATGAAGTCAGAAAACAGGCTCCAACACTTGTGGCGTTCCCCTTTTCAGTAGCTCAGGACCAACTTTCACTGAATTGAATGGTAATTCTAGTTTGATTTTAGCAAGTAAAGCCTAAAATCTATATGTGAGGAAATTATAACTTGTGGGATCTACACTCAGTGGCAGTCAGTATGATGTAAAACCCACTATAAAATGTTTTTCCCTCTGGGATTAACAAAGTTTTTCGAATCTTGGGTCTGAAAAATACCTCAGAGACACTTCTGAGTCTCTACAGGAATTTTGTAGGATTACAACAGTCTTTACTTGTGTTGTTTGGATGTTAGTGCAAGTATCTGAGTGGGCTAAATTATACAATCCACATCTCCACACTCTGGGGAAAACAATAGCATATATAAATAGGAATATAATCAGAGCTCTCGCTCCCTCTCCCTCTCTCTCTCTCTCTCTCTCTCTCTCTCTCTCTCTCTCTCACGCTCCCACACATACACACTGGCAGGGATCAGGGCAGATGCACCACCATCAGGCAGGAGCGTCTCTGTTCAGCTACTATGGAGCAACATGTCAAAGCTCACACTGGAGACATGTACAAGTTTGTGCAAGAGAAATCTGGGAGCAGATTTATGAAAAAGGTATTTGTCCACTGAAGGGAAACAACAAAGAAGAGAGGAGAAGAGAGGCAAGGACAGTGCCAACAGTAAACCTACTCAGATATCTTTATATGAGGATGAAACTATTGATAGACGTCAAGTGATTCAGTCCGCATTAACGCAAAGGTCAGTGGTTCTATTTCTTTACGCTTATTTCTAGTTCTGGAGGTATTTGTTGAGTTAATATTATTACCATAAATTTTGTACCTATAAATGTATGTTATGATCAACAAGTTTTGATTTTAAATTTTTGACCACAGCTAGCTTATTTTCCTGAGATCTAAGTCTTGCCATATTAACAAACATTACAATAGTCCTACGATAGTTGTCTAGTGCAAGTTCTGTTTAACCAAATACTGAGAAAACACAATCCATAATGCAATCTTACAATCATACATCCAAACAACTTTCATACTGCACCCGTGTGTTTTACACGGTTGAGTAAATCAACTGTAAAACATGTGGGAAGTGTAAACACAAAGAGCAGAAGACTTTAAAGGCCAAAATCATTTTCAAGGTTAGGGTAGATTGCATCCCTCTCTCTTTCTCGCTGTGCTGCTGTCAATTATTCCTGCAGGGTTAGAATTGATTTTCAGCACTGGACAGCTCCTGTGGCCTCGTTGAAACAAATTCACGTCACAGCTGCTGTTTAGTTCTCAAACTGCCCTGTCACAACTTCTGGTTGCACTGTGCGAACAATTGATTGACATTTAAGATTTTCTACTGCAGTGATGCATGAGCAAAGATGGGAACATCACTTTTATCAAAAGTAAATTTATTTTTGGTTTAACAGCGTTCACTGAGATGGTTGCTTATGACCCAGATTTGTGGTATAAACCAGACCATACGTTTCAGTCACTAAGTCACTGAAATGTTCTGCATTCAAACCTACAGTAATTTAGAAATAATTTCTGCAGCAAAGTGTATTTAAAATGTCAAAACTGGAAATACTCAGAAATGGTAACATTTCGTGTCATATGTACAGTATCAGATACATTTAATGATAACAAATAATGTAACTCAAGTGCAGTAAATGTTCTTTATACATTCAACCACCTCAAAGAACGCATGAGCTCCAGTGTTTGTATATTACAAATAATCTTATTTCTAGTATCTATGTGTGTGTGTGTGTGTGTGTGTGTGTGTGTGTAGGATGGCTGAAGTCTTTCTTGGTAAAATAAGTGTGTGCCTGTTCTGCACTGAAGCCCCTATTTTTGCTTCTCTGTAGGACTAGGACATCGTGTGCACCAGGGACATGTGGGCTCTTTTTCAATGTTTTTGGATTTTGCACAGAGATACAGTAAAGAACAATAAACAGGGCAGGATCGGGTGTAAATCTTTCACAGAAAAGAGAAAAAACGAGGAAATTTTGTATGTTCATGCTTTGGTGTGTAAATCCTTCACTTTTCTGCAAACAGCATTACACATTGTAGTGACACCCTCTGACGATGTAATCCCATCATCTTAATCTGTATGTTTTCTGATAGTTTATTCAACGAGGAAGCGCTCACACCAGTAAAGCTCTTACTTTACTAGATTTACAATGTTGTCATTCTTTCTATCTCACTTTCTTTCTTTCTTTCTTTCTTTCTTTCTTTCTTTCTTCTAAGGTCAGATCTGAGATTATGTCAGATCTCAGACTGCACAGAATGGTTTAAAGCAGGCCACAGAGCAACTGACAGCCCCCTCTCACATTGTTGCTTGGATTGGGAGATTAAGAGACATAGTAATCTGGTATTGAACAAAGGCTTCCTTCATCCTTTTACATGTCAGTTTGGTTCCTATAATGTAACTGAATGTGAGCGATGTGAGAAATGAGCTTTCCACTTGGAGGGTTAGGTTTATAGTTAGGATTAGACTGACACACTAAATAATAATAATAACAATTTCTTTCTAGTATTTATTTTCACTTTGCTGCAGTTGATATCTGTTGATTTAGGCATATTTTGATGCCTCTTTTCGAGTCACATCATGAAAGCTTGTCTCAAGGAGGAGTCTCTCTCCTCTCCTCCACCAGTTTATCTCCTCCTCCTCTTCACAAGTTGTCCCACATGATGAACCATCACCACACACACACACACACACACACGCAAACACACACAGCATATCAGCCCCATAGTGCGAGCAGAGATGTTCCTATGGAGACGGTTAATACACTATGATCAACCGTTAATTACTGCAGCTCTCCCTTAGAGCTCCAGCCAGCTGAGAGAAAAGACACAACCAGGTGTATACTGACAATAGCTAAGTTAATTATGTTGTTTAAGTTTGATGTGTGCACACTTCTGTGTCCACATATTATTTGTCAGAATCACACAAAACATTTCCAACGGTCATATTTGTGCCTGTAGGCATCATAACATTTAGTAGAGAGTCTTCGCTTGTAGCTTTGTGGTTTTCAGTCACGTAAAATATATGAATGTAAACAAAGCTGGTAAAGGGAGCACATTTCTCTTGGGAGGCAAGAGATTAATTTATTAATTTATTTATTAATCCAGCAACAAATGTTAAATAGGTGAAGCTTATAACAATATTTTGTGTGACAAAAAATCCTTTGTACAATTTTTTGTGATACTACACACTTTTATGATGACGTTTGCCCAGTTGTCATGGTGATGACTCTGTTAACATGATGTCACTGATAGTATTTTTAGGGTCTTAATACTACACTAGTATGTGGGTCCTCGAGTTAGGATAATCTTTGGTAATTTTTGTTGTTTTGTCAACCTGATGGTTGTCATAGCAACTCAACTAGGCTAAAAGTTGTGTTGAGGCTAAAAATCACGAGGTCTCAGATCACAATCAAGTTTTTTCTCCTTTGTGGTCCCTGGCCGGCGAAACACTGTTTTGAATTTCCACAGATTGACCAAATAATGTTTTAACCAATATCTCTGTCTAACATTCTATCTACAATGAATGATGAGAAATATACAACACAGAAGTATTTATAGAGTTTATTTATACAATTTCAGTGAGTGTTATTGTAATTGTGTTGTTGCATCCATTAGCTGAATTTTGGCGAATTTTAATTGTGACAAATACTAAACCAATGACTCGAACAAAATAAAACACGACTACTGCAGTAAATAAAAAATTCTGCCACCTACAGTCAGATTTATTTATTGATTATCATCTCAGTCATATAGCATTGATAAATAGTGGTGTGTTGTAGTGCGATCTGACACATGATGCCGCTGACACTGATACGGCACCAGCCTGCATGACCTGATAAATTTGCCTTGCATCTCTATGGACTCTTTGAGCTGTGATTTAACAGTAGAAGATGCTCTTCAGCTGTGAAAGTTTCCAAGCTGATGTAATCATCCAGTTAAAAATCCAGCCAATCAGCAGCCAGTTCGTAACATCTGTGCATGGTGAAGTTCACATTGCACGACACCCGTACACGTATGTGTTAACATGTGTGTGGCCCTGCCTGTGTTAGGTATTGGCATGTCAGCTTTTAAAACACATTTGTTAAAATGTTTACAAGACAATCTCTTTCTTTCATCAAAGCAGATGCTGTCAACTTAATTATTTGTTATTGGTGTACAATAAAACAGACCATCAATGACCTTTAGTATTGCATGCGATTGGCCTTCTATTGGTTATGCAACACAGTGCTTTTTGGTTCTCCTGGTTCCCAGTTTGCTGACATAATAAGTTCAGTGAAATCTCCCTCCAACCTTGTCATCAGGCCAAACAGTAGATCAATTGTTCCTCTAACAGTAGATTAACACTGATTCATCTCTTTTTTAGACCTTTGTCCCATCCGATGTCTGTTTAGTTTTCCACCCCTGGTTGGCCTGAAGGTCCCTAAGGCTAACCACTAGCAAGGACCTAATCAATAAACTCTCATTACACAAAGCTGTCTGGTCTGCTTTGTGTATTAGGGGGAGGCCAGTAGACCAGCATTTGGCACTTAAGGGTTTATATATTCATGTTCTCAGCCTGAATTTTATTTTGTTGATTGCTGTTACAACTTCTGTAGCATCATCATTAAGAAAAAAAGCTGCCTACTGTAGCTCCATAACTACATCAGCTTGACATCAGCCAGTACTATACATTATTTCTAAAGGTTTGCAAGCTCACCTTACCAATTTCATCCTAATTGTTCCCTTTGTTCACAGAAATGTGTCATGAGAAGGCGGTGCTGATGACAAATGCAAGACAGACCTGAGCTCATCCTGCCTCCCTGTCCAACAACAGTCCTTTAATGGTTGGAACTGCCCGCCCCAACCTATATTACTGCCCTCGCAGACACAGCCTGATGATCACTGGTGCCATGGGAGCTGTGCGAGTCAACAGGTGAGACGAGACAAGAGGTAAAACTGTGTCAATAGCCTCAGTGGGTTTTCTGTGATGCTGGAAGAAATATAAAGGTTATTTTTGTTCTTTCTTGCTATTGAGAACAATCCCTATTTATGAATAATTGTGACACATATTAGAGCAAATAACATTTGAACCACTTTTTAAGAACCCAATAACAGGTTTTTATTGTAATAAACCTTTTCTGAGAAGGGTTGCCAAATTGTGGGAAATTTCTCCGGCTGATGTCCTTCACGGACAGAGTTGCACAGTGTGAGGACGATAAACCATTTATTAACCTTACTTTACTTTGCTTGGCAGATGCTTTAATCCAAAGCGCTGGGTGTGGCTCAGGAACACACCTGGTAGAGGATGGACAAGGAGTCAGACAGACTTTGAAGCTGCCACCTTCTGCATCAGCTTGACCCTTATCCCATTGAGCTATGAATTTAATAATGTTGTAGAAGGTTGCAGGTTCGAATCCCGTCTGATTCCTAATCTATTCCCTACCAGGTGTGTCCCTGAGCCAGACACCCAGCGCTAGCTC
>JAUMTR010000001.1:11846727-11864452 GCA_032270685.1 Microctenopoma stevenorrisi
TCCCTGAGCCAGACACCCAGCGCTAGCTCCTTGTAAGTCGCTTTGGATAAAAGTGTCTGCCAAGCAAAGTAAAGTATAACCACACATTTTATTTTGAAAATTCCACAATACACTTGATTTATATAAAAAGCCTCACTGGGATGATTCACCAGTAACTCATAATGTTTTTAATTAAAACTGATCATGCTTAATAAAGCATAAGTAAATGATTAACATTTTCTCAACATTTTCTGCACTTATTGAAACAGTTTGCTTAACTATATAAAGAGTATTTCAGGCGGATGCTATTAGCATTTCTGGCTAATTAGCTTGTAGAGGCATTAACTGCCAAGGAGCACATCATTAAGTAACTGTATTGTTTGTGTGTATATTAGCTTATGTTAAAAACATTTATGTTTAGCACACCTACAAACGCCCCTGTGTAATACTGTATAGCTGCTAGTCTGACGTTAGGCAATGGTTTCTCACCTAATTCATGCGGCGAGCTAGATTCATTAATTGATGAATACAGAGGAGACTGCTGCTATTGGCTGTTTTGGAAAATTAAGCTTTTAACGTTTCAAACTGCTGCTGTTTTCACTATAAACTCTGTGTGTGAAAGGATAATGGATGAGCCATGGCAACCATAACTGAGAAGAATAGTGACAAAGTTTTCCTTCTCCATTCTTCCAGATACAGCATCGTTTCCACAGATGAAGATGCCCTGAAGATTTCCAGCTTGGACCTCCACAATGGCCACAGTCCTCTGACTCAGCAGACATTATCGGGGGCATGTATGCTTGGGGAAGAAGGTGGAGGAGGGGGAGAGTGTCCAATAAGTGATGAGGGAAGAGGAGCAGTGTCTCTGAGGTTGACAAATGAACCTGTCATCCACAACAGCTGCCGTGCTTCACCTTCTTGTCGTCTGGGCCTGGATGTCGGCACTGGGCGCCTCCGCAGCCGCTTTGTGAAAAAAAATGGCCAGTGCAATGTGGTGTTCAACAACATGGAGGACAAGTCCCGTCGCTACCTGGCTGACATTTTCACCACCTGTGTGGACATACGTTGGCGCTACCTGCTGCTCATCTTCACTGCCACTTTCCTTCTGTCTTGGCTGTTGTTTGGCATTATCTTCTGGGGAGTGGCGCTTGCTCATGGAGACTTTGAACTTCGCGTCCCTGCAAAGGGTGGGGATCTTCGGAGTACTGTAGAGGATGGAAAAGACGAATGGCGGCCATGTATTCTTCACATCCAGGGTTTCATTGGTGCATTTCTCTTCTCCATAGAAACCCAGACCACGATTGGATATGGTTTTCGCTGTGTGACAGAAGAGTGCCCAGTGGCTGTGGTGACTGTGGTGGTGCAGTCCATTGTGGGCTGCATTATTGACTCTTTTATGATTGGCACCATCATGGCAAAGATGGTGCGGCCTAAAAAACGGGCCCAGACCTTGCTGTTCTCGCATAATGCAGTCATTGCACTACGAGATGGGAAACTGTGCCTCATGTGGCGTTTAGGGAACATGCGCAAGAGCCACATTGTGGAAGCCCATGTGCGTGCTCAGCTCATTAAACCGCATGTCACGGCTGAGGGAGAGTACCTTCCTTTAGAGCAAACAGACATTGATGTTGGTTATGATGACGGACTGGATCGGCTGTTTCTGGTGTCACCGCTGGTGGTGGTCCACGAGATCAACAAGAACAGTCCTTTGTTTAACCTGAGTCGCAATGACCTGCAGAAGGAGGACTTTGAGATTGTGGTCATTCTGGAGGGAATGGTGGAGGCCACAGCTATGACCACTCAGGCCCGTAGCTCCTACTTGGCAAAGGAGATATTATGGGGCCATCGCTTTGAGCCTGTGGTCTTTGAGAAGAGTGACCGCTACCATGTGGATTATTCTCGCTTCCATGAGACCTATGAAGTGCCATCAACGCCTCCCTGCAGTGCCAGGGACCTGAGCCAGATGACAGGTCGTAGTGGGCAGTCCTCATCTTCCAGCTCAAGTTGCTCCCAGTCTCCATTACCGTTTGCCCCAAGGGCAGCCCGCCATCTACTGGGTACTCACTCCCCCAGTGCTTTCTGCTATGAGAATGAGGTAGCTTTATGCTGTGGGGACAATGAGGATGAGGAGGAAGCTATGAAAAAGGAGACGGGCAGCTGGAATGTGAGAAGTGACAGAGATATAAAGATGAGAGATGAAATTCACATGGGTTTCAAGGAGACATTTGTGGAGGAGCAGACGGTGGAGATGTTGTGTGTTCTGGACACAGAGAATCAGATCAGCCTTGACAGACTACAGCCAACCCTACCTTTATACATCAGCAGAGAGTCCGGAGTTTAATCGGTAATGGCTGCCCAACCCAGTGTGTTTCCTCTCTTTGTTTGTGTGCATTCAACCAAAGTATTAAACTAGTGTAAAAATAAAAGATGGAGGACACAATTTGAACTGTACATCTAGGAAGGGAGAATTTCTTTTTCAGCAGTCACAAACTCACACTCTCAGCTTTAGCTCATAACTCCGTTTCAGGGTTTGTACACCTTCAGCTGGAACATCAATGGTGACATGGTGACAGGTAGTTTTCTCAAATCATAAAGTAGCTTAAAAATTGTATTGCAATTTTTAAAAAATATGACCTGTGTATGATCTACGGTTAAGGCAAGCCTTTTGTTATTCACTCTATGGTAAATATGGTATGTTTTTGTTTTGAAAATGATTATGCACCATACACACAAATGTAATGTGAGAAATTTTTATTTTAAATGAAGCATGACACAAATCCTTGAATATTTTCTCCATGTAAAAATAAATAATTTCTGTAATTTGACTTTCTGTTTTCCTGTCTGACTTCGGTTACTTTTCACATTTGATTAATAAGCTATCTTGTTTTTAAAGATGTATCACAGTTTAGAACAAGTTCAAATGAGTAAATCACGAACCATGGACACAGTATTCAAGCTTATTCAAACATGTACAGATGAAGAAATGCACTTTATTCTTACTTTTATCAATAGATACAAACACAGTGTGTTGTTTTGTATGAACAAAACACCTAATAAAAACAGTATTTGCTGTTGATGCTCGACGTGTGTCTGCTGTTTCTATTGCACATGTCCTCCTTGCATTAGTGGTCAATCTACACTATTTACAACCTGTGATTTAAATAACAATAACAGCAACATCAATAATATAACGATGCATGCTCAATCATAAGCAAAGAAAGTTCTAGGAAGTTGATTCTGTTAATCGTTTTGTGAAAAACTTTTTCAGAATCAGAATCAACTTTCTGTAATAATAATAATAAGTCATATTGTATTCATCCCCTTGCTGAAATTCTTTCTGACAGGCAGCTGCATTATAGGCGCCAAGGGTTCAGGACTCAGTGTTTTGTCTAGGGACATTTGGAAAATTGGAAGAACCAGGAGTCAAAATACCAACACTGTGGTTTGTAGACAAGTGCATACAAACTCAGTAACGTTTGCCATTGTCATTATGTAAAGTAAATTCAGTCACATACAGCTGCCTTTGTTTTTAATGTGGTACAGACATGTATAGCGTGTTAGCAAAGTAATTTGAGCATGTGAGGCTGCTGATGTTAGCATTCAGCACCACTTTACTATCAGTTAGTAATCTGGTTTTACCTGCGCACGTAAACCGAACACAAAGAGAATTTAGAGCCATAAAAAGTTGATGAAAAAGTTTTATGAGATTCGCATCCACTTGAGTTGAAATGTTTCTACTTGAGTAAAAGAAGCAGAAACAACCAACCACATCCAACTTTTTTCTAACAGTAATTTCACTCCTGCATGAGTATTTTGTACTAAAGTTAGTTATTTGAAAGACTTTTTTTTGGCTAAACAGATTTAAAGGCAGATAAAACCTGTCTTATGAAAACTCGGCTGACCAAAGGTAGACGAAGGTGACAGGATTTGGGAAAAAGAAGAAGAAGAAGGGTTTGTCCATGTGTCTTGCAGTAGGACAAAATGTTTCTGACCGTTGTGTAGGCTCCACCATGTGGATGAACAGTGACACGACAGAGTTCTAATCTGTGGTTTGGAGCCACTCCAAAGGGTCACAAGATAAATCTACGTTTCACAAGATGATTATTTGGATTCAGGCAACCTCAGCCACTTTTTATTCATTTTTGCCTGAAAGTTGGAAGTTTGGACACAAGACAATCAACCACACACACCACACACCAAGATATTTGCAGCAAGAATTCAACAGTATTAATGTCAACAAAGTCAAAGGGTTTTTTCTTTATCTTATGTTAGAAAACAACATCAATTAAGTTTTATTTGCATTAAATACAAGCAAGACTACAGCTGAACCTTTTTTACAATCTCCCAAAATTTTCCTTTTATTGTGTATTAATACATACTTTGACCTCTTCAGGCTTTAGGTTTATTGAAATAATTATTCTTTCACTGAAATAAGCTACATACAGGCAGAAGGTCCGAAGATGTGAATTCAAGTGTAAATGAAATTTCAAGAAGCTGAACAATACAAACACTTTATATATTTACAGCCAGTAACTTTCGGGAGTATTCCTTTCAGACTGTAGCAAACTCAACTTCTTTATGATGCTAAGTATACTGACATATGATCCATTTATCTGACAATAACATTCGCCCAAATTACCAAATGCTGTTGGTTTTTGTCTAGACTGAGTGCACAATTACAACCCTTCTCACGCTGCTGAATCCTCAGATTGTTGGAAACGATAAACAGTCAACAGGAAAACTTCCTCCGTCATCTTTGCTGTATTATGAACCAATCTTTGATGTGTTGTCTCCTGCTCACTCGAACAAGTCGTTTCCCCTTCACGCTACCTTCCCCTCTCCCTGCTGTCATCTATCCCGCTGTTTTCAGATGCCGGTTAATTACCCGCAGCGTCACACCCCCTGTCATCAACAGCCATGAGGTAGAGCAGCTGGGTGACCTATGTGACCTGTGTTAGGGCTGCTAATGGCCGACTAGCATCTCGCCTAATAAGACGGTGTGTGTTCATCTTCATGTAGCTTAACTGTGTGCATGTGCTTTCATGTGTGTGACACCATATATCTGCGTGCCCTCTCTGGCCTCACTGACTGTTTGTGGCCTGGGGCTGTGCGACCAGAGCCAGTGACAGTGTGTGTGCTCAGCAGGGGACAGTATTTAGGCACTGGGAGCTGTGTTCGGGGGATCTTTGATTCCATAATGTGCTGTTGTGTGTCGTGGAGCTGTGAAGCAGCTCGCTGGAGAGACAGAGGAGCATTGTGTACAGCTCAGCACTGCCCAACTCAGCAGAGGCTGCCTGAACCAGGCTGGGAAGTACCACAGGGCAAACATCTTCTGGAGGCTTTTGTATGTCTGTGTCTGGTTCTTCTGTCTGTCTGCCCTCTTCTATCTTGTCTTTTTGTTTGTTTGTATTAGAGGCTACCATCAGCACAATCATGCCACGTTTCAGTAGCTGAAATAAAAGATGCAATGTTTGTATTAACGTGAGTCTCTCCTTGAGTGGAGACATTTTCTATATTACATTTCTCTATATACATTAAAAATAGAACAAACAATGCTCTCCAAAACACTTTTATTAAATAATTAAATACCACAAACATATACTTTAACGAATAATTGTTAATAACCAATAAAAGAGCAATCCTACTTAAAAATTCCATTTTAAGATCTGCCTTATTCTGGATTTCTGTTCCTATATTGAACATTTAGAAGAAAAATTTTACAGTATTGTTATATTGGCTCATGTCTTAATCCCCAGCAGGTTAATATGACCACGATTAAGGGAAATGTGTTTAATTTTGAATGTCATACATTAATCTGCATAGGCATCAGTGAGACAGAACACTGTAGCTGAGTTTTGAACTCCAGTTTAAAATTAACTTATTTCTTCTCAACAATTTACATCATGTTTTGCTAAAATGCAGAAAGAGTGGTGGATATGTGAAGCTTTGTTGAATGTCACACCTGCTTTCCCCCCCTATGTTTCTTTTTGTATCTCTACTGTTGATGTGAAATTAAACATCATACATTTTCCGGTACATTTATTGACTTGTCTTTTACAGTGTATTTCTTTACTAACTCTGTTAGCTAACGCTGTTGCTTTCGTTTTTCAGCATGTTTTCATGTATATAATGTGAACTTGACTTTAGGTGTAAATGCTTATACATATTTTAGGATGTATAATTGAGCTTTTATTACACCCACTAAGTCAAAATTATTTGATTCATTTAGGTTGTGATGTGATTTGATTGCCTCTCAGCCTGCCTGCTCTGGACACCTGTGTGTGCTGCTTTCTCCTCCTGTCACTCTGGCATCCTGTCTAGATTCAGCTATTGCTCTTTAAATTTGATAGTGAAGATCTTTGCGCCACTTACAGGTTATGTGAAACTCTTACTTTAGTAATAGTGATACGTAATATTAAAAAAAGAAAAGGAACCAAGCAATCAAAATGACAGAGATGAAGAATGTTGTAAATTACCATATTTGCACTGTCTACTCCTAAATATCCCGTCTATCTCTCTGTTTTGTGCTTTCATCTCTGCCTTTGCTCAGAAAACAACAGACTCTTTCATGTAGGCATCTTTTCCTCAGACCCCTCGGGCCGTCTCTCTCTCTCTCTCTCTCTCTCTCTCTCTGTCTCTCTTTCTTTCACACAGACTAATTAAATGTTCAGAAGAGAAGAACTCATGATTGGAAAATTCTACTTTCTCTCTCTCTCTTTATTTCTATATCTCGTCCTCATAAATCAAACATTGTAAAAGTTCACATTTGAGTTACTGCACCTTATGGCATTTTACAGTTAATTTTAAAATAAACACACAGATGGATTTGTTTCACTTAAAAAAAACATAACTTTATTTGTGGTTTTAGATAAAATCAGTTGAAATAAAACACATACACCACAGTACCAAAGCTCATATGCTACTTTTGAGTGCATTTAATCATTTGTTTTGGTAGCAGGGAGAAACAATGCCTGTAGTTCAGTTTTTCACCGGAGGAAAAAAGAATCACAGCAGCATCAACAATCTCTAAATCTATTTTTCTGTTTTTCTGTTTTTTTTCTGTATTTTCAGTAATAAACCCCAGCAAAATAAAAGTTAGACAAGAGCAAAAAAACATTTTAACATGCTTTTTAGAAAGACTACCTGATTTAGCTTTATTTGGCCTTAGTGTCCCCAAAAAAACCCAACCATTCAAAGACATTCGTTACGTAAAACTGATGTTCTGCTAGTCTAACTGAATAACACACTGATCACACCAAAGACATATAGGCATAAATAAATTCTATTTTCTTTTGTGATACTATAGCTTGATTGATTAACATACCTTAACCTTTGTTTCTACAAAATTTCTAATATTAAAAGATAATTAAAATCTGAGCTGAATTTTTCCCAGCATCCATCCAGACCTAATATACTTATTTTACTTTACTTTTATGTTCATTATCTAATAGAAACATTATCCAAAATCAATATGTATAGTTTAACAAACATATACATATATATATATATATATATATATTATATTTAATACATTTGTAAATTGAATCTGACTTATGAAAACAATATCAGTTCGATAATGTTGTTCCCAGGAGGAGACATCTCCAGCAGCTCATCTTGTCTTTGCACCACCGCAGGCAAGAATTTTAAGTGTGGATAACAGCCGGCATACATGCATGACTAAACAGCGTGCTGGCACTTACGACTAAAGGGCAAAACCATCATATAGTTGCAAAATGAATGCTACCATTGTCCATGTCACCATCATACCAATCTTCATCATCACCATCACATTCTGAGTTTCCTCCTGCATCTGAGTCAGAGGCACAAGAATGACTGAGTGTCTGTGACTTTTCTGACGTTAAGTCCCGCTGTATTTTCTCTCTTGTTTCTGTTCAACGCTACAATCTCCAAATTTCTTTCTTCATTTATCACTTTTTCAGTTTCTTCTCCTCTATTTTTCTCACTGGGGCTGAAGTTGTCGCGCAGAGATGCGGACGCAGCAAACCAGTGAACAATAGACCATTCATGATGCCCTGCACTGCAATGATGATCCTGCTCTGCCCTCCACCCCCCACCCTGCACCAGCCTCCACAGCTGCACAGGAATGTGGTCCAACAAGTTACCCACTCCCCTCCTCCTCCTCCCTGCCACCACCACCAACCATCACTACCACCGCCATCACCTCACCACCGTGGCCGCCATCGCAACCTAAGCCCCTATTCCCCAAATAAAAAAGGCGAAAAGGAAAGAAACTATAGAGGGGGGAAACTCTTCAGACGGAGCACAAAGAGAGGATTCATGGTCGGTCACATACACTCCCAGAGAAAAAAGAGGGGCACCCATTTAAGTGTGGTGCAGCTGCACTAATTCACTGGGTGAAAATGGGCAAAAGAGGAGTGACAGAGGTCAGATAGCAGAATCTTTTTTTATTCATCCCCATGGATGTCGTGTCACAGCATCATCACCACTTACAAAGTGTGCATGGTGGATAAGTCAAGTAGTAAATCCAGAAAACACCTGCAGGCGTGGGTGTGATGAATTCAACTGTTTGTTCCGAGCACAGCTTCAGAGCTAAAGCAAGATTTTGAGCTACCCTCTGCATCAGGTCACAGTTGGTGACGCTTTTTAGTCATAAACACATTTAAAAACGATCACGAGTTACTGTCGCAACCAGTTGCCCTCTGAGGACTTGGACCAACAAAACCTCTGACATGATGGAAATCTCGTCGTCTCCTTTATCGAGGATGTGAAATCACTGCACGGGTCTCAGATAACAGCTGTAGGGAGAGCTCCTACAGGGAGATGTGTGGTTCAGTGTGAAAGTCTGGGTCAAAATATTTGAGTCACATGAGGCGCACATTTATCGACAGAGCTGGAATTCCCCAAGCAAAAGCACTGACTTCGACTGTTTTTTGCACACAGAGGGAGAGGACATGGCATTTATGAGTTACATAAAATGTTTTTCGCAAACCAATGACATGCAAAAGAAGCCCACAGCATGAGACAGGCCTTTGTATCTACAGATAACTCACTTTTAAAGACATAAAGACGTTCTCACAGGAAGATTTTACGATGCAGTCTGAGCCTGTTAAAGAAGAAAATAGGCCTCTGCGTCAGTCTGTGCCACCTCTAACATACAATTTCAGATCTTTTTGTTGAGTTCAACGTCTTTTGTAACAAATGACGCCATTCATTACAGGCGCGCGTGTGCCTACTAACATGAGAATGAATGCTTTCTACCAATTATACATCAGTTTAATGCAGAATGTGACCCAGCATGTGAATATTTGACCGCTGTGCATGCTTTTCTTATCTGCGTCCCTCTTGCACTCTCTCACACTATGTGCATCTCTGTGTTTTTCTCTCTCTGTCTTGTTTTTTCTCTCCATCCATCATCAGATTTCAGGAATTTCCCCTGGGAGTTGTTCAAGTAATAAGGCCAAAGACTGGGCGTTCTCTGTCTCGATCTTTTTTTCCTTTCCTGTTTCCTTTGTCCTTCCACCGCCTGATGAAAACATCTATAAGTAAATATATTTAGGAATATCTGTTTCTCGTTTGATCACGTCCTCTAAGACGACTCATCCTGATCACACATAAGAAAAGGCTGCCCATGACTACGTGTGCACCTGAAGGCTGACTATTTGACCCTCTTGCTGATCATGGTCTTTGACCTCCCTGCTGATCATGAGACATTGTCTTCCAAACTTCTCCTCGCTCTTCTCAGGAGGGAACGGGCTCTTGTGACATAGTGGTCTGTGCAGCCATGGAGAGGCCCATTACCGCAGTCACATGGCAGGTTAGCACAGGGCCGAATGAGAGCATGTGAGCTCTATTTTCTAACAAGTTGCATCTGCCCCAAGGCCACAGATAGTCCCACATAGAAAATTTCTGTGAATGCATGGCTGGTTTAGATTCAGGGCAGAGATAGCTGTTTTTTCATTTTAGTTTGTCCATGTGAATCCTTACAGCATGAACACAGTCTTAATCTCTCACCCTAATCTTAAATAAATAAGATTAGGGTGACAGGTGCAACATTCAGATTCAGATTTCTTGAGTTTTTCATTTCATTCTGCTACATATCTTATGAAAAAGAGAAACCTATGAGCTTGAATTTAAACATTTATTTTATTTATTTTGATCAACAAAGGCCAGTTTACTAATACGTTTAGTTTCAATTGATAAAAAATAAAAACTTCTAAAGCACATTGGTAAATTTGGAGTTTGTGCAGGACACCTTGGTGAAGTCTCTTTCTGAAATTGTAATACAGCCAGAGATGAATGTCTGAAATAAATATTCCTCCTAGGATTTTCCTTGTTTAATTTTAGAGCATGTATCTTTACTACAGACTCTAAATCTTAACGGGTTTTACAGTCACTTTCTCAGTTTCTGAAGTTTCATCTCAGACTGAGCAGTTTGCTATTTAAAGTTGATAATTTCTTAAATCGCGCCTGCAGCACAACGCTGATCAAGAGAAAGGAGTTTAATATCACCATATCACAAATAAAATCACAGCCTAAACACATATTAAATAGAGAATATACTAAGGACAGTTATACGATCACTAGACACAGCTTAATGAGAAACGATTTAGGATTTTTCAGCTGCAGCCGAACTTGGACTTGAAGAGAACTCAAAAACATTTGATCAGAATTTTCACTTTATGTGTTTTCGCCGCAGAAACAAAGTAAACGAAGTAAACGAGGCCTCGAGCAAATAAGAAGTGAAGATTACGACAACCGAGAAGTTTTGCTCTTTGTTTGTGTTTCTTTCGTTAAAAGAAACGGATAACAGTCGGATTTGGAACATTTTAGACAGTGCTTTTCAAAGTTTCAGACACCACGACACGCGCCCTCCTGTTTTTAAGTTCAACAACATTTACGCCTGAATAATAAACCTGTAAACACAAATATAATTGTTGTGTTTTAATATTTTGTCTTATTTATAAACATTTTCACACACAGTGGAAAAAGAAAAAAAAGAGCCTGGCTAATAAGAATTGTTCAAACGAATTTTAGAATATTATTTCCACCTTCTTCCTTTTTTAGTAGAAACAATCCTCCGTAGATTTCTGTATTTTTCTTATTCCAAAATGACAAATTGAAAACGAAACGGAAGTTAAATGGTAAATTAAAACCTGATAAATAGATAAATATAACTTCTGCGAGGTCTGCATTGTCACCGCCATTAGAAACGATTTAGTCTTTGGATCTTTGGCATTAATATGACGGGATATTCGGTCGTTACAGAATCAGTGTTGTTCAGCAAGAAAAACACCAAGTAACGATAAGCTATTAATTATGTGACCTTATTACTCACTCAGTGAGTTGCGCATCGCCTAACATAACTTTACCCTGAAATCAAATGCGCCAAAAACATTTCTTTACAACAGAAACAGACTAGATGTGACGTATAAAATCCAGCATTGGGGTGGTTTAAATTCTTACATTCTGCCATGGATGTGTGGAGTCAGGACTCTCACTATGTGAAAAACACCTTGCCCCGAGTGACAGACTCCCTGGGGGGTCATGCACATCCAGCTGCACTAACCAAATCCAGTCCGTAAAACCGCAGCTTCCACAGCCCTCTGGTCTGCGCAAACCTACTCAACAAACCACACAACAGCGCAGATTCTTTTTACACTTTCCTGCAAAGCGACGACAACAACAACAACAAGCGCCAATCACTCACTTCACAAGCCTCGGAGGCCTCATGCAGGATCCCATAGTGCTGCCGGTTGGCTGGTGGTGGCGACGTGCATGTGCCCCCCCACCAGCCCATCACCCCCAAACACAGCCCCCTACCATCAGCACCTCCAAGGCCCAAATCCAGGTGCTGCTGAGGACATTTACAGATAGAAGAGTGTCGGAGCGGGAGAAACAGATCCACGTGTCCGGTCTGCGGCGCAGTATTTTCTATGTGTGTGAGACTAGTGTCTATGCTCGGACATAAGAGGAGAAAGACGCACACATCTCTCTCTGTTATCAATTTTTTCCATGTTTGCGGCACAAAACTGCTTTTTGTTCCCCATTTTTTCATTTACGAGGGTTAATGGATAGAGGCTTGGGCGTTTGATCACATGGCTACAATTCACCTGAGATGTGGACAAAGAGAGCAAAGAGAGAGGAGAGAGAGAGAGGGAGAAAACCGAGAGGCAGCCTCAACATTAGACGCGACGGACACACAGGGGTTATTGTTGCATTCATTTTGTGGCGTGTGTGTGTGTGTGTGTGTGTCAAATGAGAGTAAAGTCGACTCTCTTCCTTCTCACCAGGTCAATCTATTTGATAAAATGTGACATTAACATTAAATGTAAAGTGTCTTGGTGTGATTTTGGCGCATAAACTTATAGGCAGACACATAAACTGAAGAGGATTTCTGGTTTGGCCCATCACGCCTGCAGACTATAGTTATTGAGAATATACTGCCCACATAAGCCCGTGTACTTGTGTGCGTGTGGTCACAGGTGAACACGTACAAATCGGTTTTATGGTTGCGCTCTGTTTTACATTTCTATTTCTAAGCTTTAACTTTACTTCCAGTGTCCACCTACTACTCTTGTTTCACTCTGGTAAGGTTTACAAGACTATTTTTATGATAAGGAATCGAGCCCAAATGTGCGAGTTATAATTCCTGTATCAAACTTAATGTAGTTAAAAAAAGATTAACTCACAATTCTTTTTTTTTTTTAAACGTGACCACACGGGGCAATAACTCTCCTCATGATTGTTTATTTGTTTGATATAACATGTCAACACGTTCAACAAAGCTGGCCTTCTCCTGCCTCTAAATGGGCGCTCTGTGGAGTCATTTAAGCCATTCCGATGTAAAATCTCACCTCTTCCCTGGTGGAAATGTTGCAGTGACGGACAGACGCGCATTAACGGTGTGTTGCTGGCGTCCAATCAGAGAGCAGCGGGATAATTAGCGGACGAATCGGAGCGCGGCGTGGTGCCTGTGGGCGGGGCCGGCTGTGTTCTGGAATGCTGCCTCTCTGGGAATGTTTTCCACTTTCAATCACTTTTTTTCTCCCGGTCTTTCTCACAAGGCGCTCTTTAAGCTCCGGTGTTGCCACACAGAGCAGCCATTCATCGGCTCTACAGTCAGCCCCACACACTCCCATGTTGAACCTCTGGACATCTAAACTGGTAAGTTATGTAATTTTTTTTTATAAACGTAATTTATAAGATAAAAGATCATGTTTCGTATCAGTATTTATGTGCCGTCTGTTTTCGTTTTATCTTTAATATAATAATTTGACTGGGATTATTTGAGCGTATAATAGTTTTGTAAATGTTTCTGTGAATCAAATTGCTTATAATCATTTTTTTATTATGATTGACCAGAGATGCTATTTTTGCCATTTGGCCGGATAAATATCTCTTCCCTGTTCGGTTTGTGATGCTGTAGGCTAATTAAGTAAACTGGATTGATGTTTTGAAAAAACTACATTTACCATTATTTTGTTGATTATATTAACTAAATGATGATTTCTGATATTCTGGGTATGATTATAGGCGTAGCAACCTTCGCTGAAAAGGATTTCCAGTCGACCGTGGAAAGTGTTTGGACACTTTTACGCAGCGCAATGGCTTTCCCTGAAAAGAGTCAGCAATAACTGGACTCACTGTAGACGCCAGACTCATTCAATTAAAACGATTTAATTACACTGAATAGTGTGGACTTTCCCTAAACAATCATATTTTGTGTTCGAGGTCTGTGTTATCATAAAGTAAAAAAGAAATGTCCGGCGAGGAGCACAGCCTGTCTGAGGCGGAGCTGAGTCCTGGAGGGTCAGACGATGGCCACTCACTGTCACCGACTCAACCCGGAGCGCACCACGGGCAGGACTCGCCTCTGACCGGGCCGCAGCAGCAGCTGACCACGCTCTGTGTTGCGGATGGTAGCGGAGATGATGGAGGGGGACCTAGAGCCAAATCGGAGGAAGAAGACGATCGCTTCCCGATCGGCATCAGGGAGGCGGTGAGCCAGGTGCTGGACGGATATGATTGGACACTTGTGCCTATGCCGGTGCGCATAAACAACGGAAACAAAGCGAAACCCCATGTCAAGAGGCCAATGAACGCCTTCATGGTGTGGGCGCAAGCTGCGAGGAGGAAACTGGCCGACCAGTACCCCCACCTGCACAATGCGGAGCTCAGCAAGACCCTTGGCAAACTGTGGAGGTTTGTATGGAGCAACTTATCCCGTGTTCGTGCGTAAAGGCTGTTTCATTTGAATTAATGTAAAAGTGGGAAAATTATCAACCTGGAAACAGAAAAGAAACAAAAACAAACGTAACGTTTTGAAGCTTTTACTGATACAAACTTACACTGACTTAATGATACAAACTAGAAGTTTACCAACATGTATCCACGAGATTAATAAACATTCTTTTTAATTCTAATACATATTATAGGAAATAAAACTTCTACACTCAGTCAGAAGGCCTATAAGACTAAATCACCTCTTGTTCCTCGCCCCAGGTTACTGAACGAGAACGACAAGAGGCCATTCATCGAGGAGGCGGAGAGGCTGAGGAAACAGCACAAGAAGGACTACCCGGAGTACAAGTACCAGCCCCGAAGACGCAAAAACGGCAAACTAATGACGTCCAGTGAGTCCGACAGCCAGGGGGAAGGGGAGGCAAGCCACTCCCAGTCACACTACAAGACTCTGCATCTGGAGCACAACGGTGGGGCTGGCTCTCCCCTGGGTGAACTGCACCACCACCACCATCACCACCACCATTCTGCTGGTAGGCAGCGCACAGGTCCTGAGCCCGGGCACAAACCAGAATTCCTATATTTGTATTTCACTTTTCTCCTGTCTCCCCCAGGTCAGGGTCACAGCCCACCCACACCCCCTACCACTCCAAAGACAGAGCTCCAGTCTGGTAAACTGTCAGATGCCAAGAGGGAGGGGGCAGCAGGAGCAGCTGGAGGGTCGGGAGGTTCCAGGGGAGCCCTTGGAGTGGGACCTGATGGGGCATCAGGTGGTCCAACATCATCAGGCACGAAACCCCACATTGACTTTGGGACCATGGACATTGGAGAGATCAGCCATGAGGTGATGTCCAACATCGAGCCGTTTGACGTAAACGAGTTTGACCAGTACCTTCCTCCAAACGGTCACCCGCAGAGTGGAGCCGGGGCTCCTGCAGCTGCATCCTCAGCCTCGCCTTATGCCTACGCCCTGGCCGCAGCTAGTGGGCACTCGGCCTGGCTCTCCAAACAGCAGCAGCAGCCGCAGGCTTCTCCGTCGTCCGCCGACCCCTCCAAGGCACAGATCAAGAGCGAGTCGGCATCTGGGAGCCACTATGCTGAGGCCTCATCCTCTCCAACCTCAGGTGCCCATGTCACCTACACCCCGCTCAGCCTCCCTCACTATGGCTCCGCTTTCCCCTCTCTGGCCTCCAGGGCTCAGTTTGAGTATGGAGAGCACCAGGCCCCCGGGGCATACTATGCCCACTCAAGCCAGACCCCGGGGCTGTACTCAGCCTTCTCCTACATGGGCCCTACACAGAGGCCTCTGTACACTACCATAGGAGACCCCTCCAGCGTGGCCCCCTCTCACAGCCCCACACACTGGGAGCAGCCTGTTTACACCACACTCACAAGACCTTGAGGGAGACCAACTGAGCAGGGGAAAATGTGGGAAGCATGTGAGTGGATCTGTGTATGGATGCCAGTATGTAAGTGTGATTGTGTGTGCGCGCATGTGTGTGCGTGTGTGTGTGCGCGCGTGTGTGTGTGTGCCATATTGACGATATATGAGAGGTTTCTACTTTTTTAGCCGATATAATGCAAGATACATCCATGGAGCCTTACAAAGTTAAAAATAAAATAGTCACAAAAACACACCGTAGATAGTGTGAACTATGGCTCAACGGCCAATCAAAAAATAAATCAACCTTAACAAACGTGTGCCATCATAAACACAGCGAAGTGTGTAAACAAGCAGTAGGTGAGGGGAACACTGAGTGGACATTTGTTGGATCATGAATGACTCTGATTTGACCCAGAAGTGACGGGTTTACATTGACATTATCAGATTGTATTAACCAAACTAAAGGATGTTTTTGATGTTGTTGTGTTATTTTATATGAGTAGTAAGTTTATTGTTGTTGTTGATATCCTAGGGTGTAACTTTATTGTGACTGATTTGATATTATACTTATACATCTGCACCACTGCTTTGGGAAAAGCGTGTTTTGTTTCAGTATGATGTTCCTTGGGGTTGCTTATTTTTTTGGCCAGAAAAAGAACCTTGTAGATAGCACGTTCTGTGTTTCTCTCTTTTCTTTACATTGACTTCACTGAATTAAACAATTAAGCATTTAAGGGGAAAAAGGAAAAAGAGAGGGAAAGAGAGCTCTTGAAGATGTATTTCAGCTTAATGCTCAGTCTTGGACACTTACCTCAACTCTATTCAGTTTGTGCCAATAGCAAAGGAGGAGTGCGACCCTGGATACCGGATCACCTGAAGGTATTCAGTATGTGAGGAACCTCCATTTAAATCTGTTTTTTTTTTTTGCTTTCTAATATTTTGCTGATCCAGTAACTGAGTTAGAATCTATAAGTACAAGCCTCAACCAAATCTCTTGAGATAATTGGCCAGCTTTGGGTCCTACTGAAGGATTAGAATCACATGTACAACTTTTCGCCACTGCATGCAAGCCAAAACCAGTTTTTCATCCTAACAGTTTTTTGCTATGTTTTACCCTCACCCCGACCTCCCCGCCTCTTCAGCAATGTGAATAATGGTCATTACCACAGGCTTCACCTTTATTACGTGATACGTACTTTATCAATTTATACTGACCCTCTTATCATGTACTTATTATTTTTATGTATGTAATAATGCAATGTGTGTCACACCTTTGCTTCTTCCATTTTGTATAATTCAGAATAGTTTTGTAAAGTGTTTGCTATACATTCACTTGGATATTTTGCTTCCTTACAAGAAAAGCAATGTTGGAATATTATTGTCGCCATCTATTAAATCAATTTATTTATAAACATCGTGTGTTAGAGCATTATTTGATCAAGCAGCACTGGTGATTTCAAGAACACACATGGTGCAAGGCGCAAGCGAAGCCCGAAAAAGTCAATTAAAAACGCGCTGCTGACGTGTGAACTGTAATAACAACACAATCAGAGCCCTACCACCCTAAGCTGTTTAGTGTGTTTGTGTGTGTGGTAGGCTAAAATTGACTACTAATTCCCCACATTTAATCGGCTGGGGACTGCATGTTACTGAGAAAGACAAAGAGCGCCATTCAGTGAGGGAGAGGGACAGAAAGAGACCGAAGGGTGGGTGCAAAGCACCAGAGGCAAGGCCAATTTCAGCTCAGTAACCAGCGTACACTTGCACTTTTGTAAAGGTTGCTTTCCTTTTACGCTGCTTCTCCTCTCCACCTAAGTCTTCCTCCCTACACCGTCACTTACAGCAGCAGTTAAAACTCGTTCAGAGGGCATCAAATCTAAATGTCAAGGTCATGGGTCAAGATTAAGATTAAAGATTAAAATAAATAAAAATAAGGCTTGGCTTTGATGCCAAACTAAAAAAAAAACTAGCATTAACTGAAGAAATCAGCTCATACACTAACTTGGAAAACCAATATTAATGGCATGGGCAGGAGTTACAGAGAATAACCAAACAACTTTACTAAGTAAGGGAAATAAATCTGTATTTGCTTAAAACAGGAGGATGTACAGTACAACTAATTACTTTGTGGGAATATGG
>JAUMTR010000001.1:11864630-11876796 GCA_032270685.1 Microctenopoma stevenorrisi
TATGCTATATATATATATATATATATATATATATATATATGCATATGCATATGCATATATATATATGCAAATGCTATATATATATATATATATATAACACTAGACAAAATGCTTTGATTTTAAAGCTTACGGTAAACTTTGTCTCACAGGATTTGTACTTGTAATAGAGTAACTATAATTACATTAAAGAAAGGTTTTGAATAGGCTTTTTATGTCACTGCCAAGCAAATTCACTGGGTCACATCTCAAAGTGCTATTAATATTGTGTTACATGAAAACATTGGAGAGAAATGAAAAGATACATCATTAACTGGAGTTTATTTTAGAACCAAAAAACAAAAGTAACCGCATCAAAGTACCCAGATCAGAAAATTCTTTTGTATATACTGCAAGTTTCAGCATTGAGAAAAACTCAGTGGTGGATTTTTGTTTTATACTAAGAGGATGTGGGGACACTTTGTTCTTATTGAAATGGATTGAAGATGTGAGACCTTTATCAACATGAATGAGATACAGTGTAACTGGTGTGAAGTGGGGCTCTAAGTCATTAATTGATCCAAGAACATTTTGATACAGCATCAAATCACAGCACTAACTATTATACTCACTTTATTGGGAACTTCTGTACAAGCTAATACAACAGCTCTGAGATGGAAATCCATTTTTACAAGTGTATAATTACTTAGTGTTTTAGACTGTCAGAAAGCTTAAGTGTTCCTGCCTTCCTTTTATAAATAGGGTAGCAGTTTTGACATGTTCAAGAGTTGCAACAAATCTCTTAAAAGTAGAGTTCATGATAGAGTTGCTATATCAGATTGTATTATTCAGATGTACCTGTGATAACTTCCACTGATTAACATACACGATCAGGGTATAACTGATTTCTTAAAGTATACATTTTCCTCTTTGAATTTACGACTGATGTAGCTCACACGCTGTTGGTGTCCTCCACACCAGCTGGTGGCGGTATGATGCCGCCCACACACGGGCTAAGAAGAAGAGTGGCGTGACGTCACTGCAGGGGCGCCAATTCTGCAGCGAACAGAAACACACCACCGAGCTGAGTCTGAAAAGGTAACTGTTTAGCTTCATGTGCAGCCTAAATGTGTACTCTGAACAAGCTAAACAAATCATTTAAACCGGTAACATTATGTAGTAGGGTAATAAAAGGTCAGTTTGAGTAGCTGAAACCGTAATTTAAGTAATATGTTAGCACCCCGTTAGCTTTATTTATAACATATTACAAGAGCTACCTAACTGAAGAACAACTATAATTGTATTATATCTAATGTGTGTCTGTCTTTTCAGTCAGCAGTTATGGATATCAGTCCCTATGAAGCAGACAACTCTGTCAGCTGTCGGCTGGCGTCTCAGATCCCTGATGTCTGCAGAGTAGAGGACTGCTGTTTGGGCATTGACGAGGCAGGCAGGGGGCCTGTGCTGGGTATGCTTTTAGTTTAGGTTGTAAAAAGGAAATTAAGCTCTACATAATCTAAGCCTTTCAGTTTTTAAAATAGGCCTTTAGCTGCAGCCATTATCTCTGTTTATCTGACTGCACAGTAAGACTCGTGGGACATGTACTAATACCTTTTGTGTTTTGTGGTCCAGGGCCCATGGTGTACGGAATTTGTTTCTGTCCAGTTTCCAAAAAGGAGGAGCTGAAGGGCTTGAAAGTAGCAGGTAATTTTGCTGACCTGCACTGTTGCAAGTGTATATTAGTAGGGAATGAGGGCTCTGAATGATGACTTGTTCTAGCGTCTTTATCTACCAAAAGAACTTTTGACATGATGTAATTTAATTGGTAAATAAAATCTCTTCACAGTGGGATATATTAAAAATCAATATCTTGGCCTCTTTCCTATCAGATTCAAAGACCCTAACAGAGGCAGAAAGAGAGAACCTTTTCCAAAAACTAGATGAATCCAGAAGTTATGTGGGCTGGGCACTGCAGGTCCTCTCACCCAACACCATCTCTACTAGCATGTTACAGAGGTACCTGGTATATACAGTACCATGCACACATTTGGTTTAACGCAAATACACACACAACATAATCTTTGTTTTTCTTTTAAAGGACAAAATACAACCTCAATGCTCTGTCACATGATACAGCGATTGATCTGGTTCAGTATGCCTTGGACAATGGAGTACAGCTCACAGAGGTACACAAGTTTACACATTTGCAGATAATGCATCTAATGTCGCAATGCATTTATTTTTCAAATGAAAAACCATAGCTGACAGATGTTACTCTTGTTACTAATGTTATTCATTAGTAATTAAACTCCTTTACTAGTCTGTCTGAAAGCCCTGTTTTCTGGCTTTGCTGGGCCTCATGTCCAACGACCATTTGCAAATCATTTTCCTCTTCTTGGTCTGTCTTCTTCTGTCTTAAATGTTCTGTAGGTTTATGTGGACACAGTCGGCCCAGCAGAAAAGTATGAAGAGAAACTCTCCCAGCGCTTCCCAGGTATCAAGGTGACAGTGAGGTCTAAGGCTGACTCCCTCTTTCCCATTGTCAGTGCAGCCAGTATCTGTGCGAAGGTTAGTAAAGGCACCTACGTTTCCTCCCTTTTCTCCTATTTTAAGCCTCATTGCTGTGCAGCCAAAGTCACAATTTACTTATCTGAGTTCAAATGAAGACAAACTGATTAATGTTGTGAAGCCCTCCTGTCTCTTTAATTTATTTCTATTGACTGAAAAAATGTTGTTGGAAACCCCACACGTCCATGTTTTTTCTATAGTTTATGTTGTTATTTTTTTTAGGTCGCCAGAGATCATGTTGTAAAAAGCTGGAAGTTTGCTGAGAACTTGGGAGAAGTGGATACAGATTATGGTTCAGGATACCCAAATGGTAACAAAGTCCTCCAAATCATGTTTCAGAAACCCTTGTTAAAAGTACTATTTACAATTGGTGATTGGGTGAACTTACACTTTCAATAAATTCTAAAATGTAACATAGAAATTGCATTGCATTTCAAATAAACTGACAAAGATGCTAATTTTATCCCTTTCTTTTCAGACCCCAAAACTAAAGCGTGGTTGCTGAAGTACCTGGACCCAGTGTTTGGTTACCCTCAGTTTGTCCGCTTTAGCTGGAGCACTGCCCAAACCCTGATGGACAGCAAGGCGGTTGCTGTCCACTGGTAAAGACTGTTCACTGCCATGGATTTTGTTTGAGTTAAAGAAGAAAAACTGAAATACAGCTTTACAACCTGATTTACAGTATTTGTGAGAAAATGACAGTGTTTTTCATTACCAGTATTTGGCAGATAAGAATTTTCAAATGTATGAAAAGAGCCAAAAGAAATCCACAGAAATGCCTTTGAACTTTAATGTTTTGTATCTGTAGACAAATATTCTTGTATGTGTGAAAACCACAACGCCTTTGATTTCCAGGTCACACTTAATGTCTGTGCAAATCATTTGACCTGAGGAGATGAGTCCTAACCACAGTGCAGAAAATCAACCTTGCCTTGTTTAATGTGTCCTCAGGGATGATGACGAGGACGACGGGGAGAAGGCGGCACAGCGGAAAAACAACAGGTCCATGTTGTCCTACTTCAGTGCTTCAGCTGGAGGTAACGACCAAAACCCAACCCACCAGACACACCGCTTCTTCACTGAGCGGAGGCTGAAGAGCCTCGACACACTCTGAAGACATTAACCGACACAACTGCACGCTCTGTATATGAAAAGCTCTTTGTCAGATGTTCATATACAGCTAAATAATTTTGGGCAGAGATGTGGATGGACTTTTATTAAACATTGCGGACACTGTTTATATCACCAGTATCACAAGTTGAATCTCAATCAGTCTTTTTCCATGTTTGTACCAGTTTTTTTATACATAAAGTTATGTTCAAAACTTGTGATTTTCTAAAGTCACCTTTTCTACACAATACCTATTGGGAAAACACAAAAGGAATATATGGGAAAAGTGAAGCAAACATTGATGACAATACTTCCCCCTGGTGGCGACATGACAAAACAGCAGCACCTGGATTTCCCTTTCACCTTCTTGGGCTTCTACAGTAAGTCGACCACATTCTGATCATAGATATGGACAAATGCAAAATATCCTCAACAGTTTCTACAAGAATTTGATTCTTGTAGGGAAATGGGATAGCAATGATATGACAACACCAAAATAATACCTCTGTAAGAAACATTAAAAAAGCCATTAAAGAATATTCTAATAAAACTGAAAAAGTATGAACTGAATACAGACATTTTGGTGCTGGACAGATTGTACTATTTGATTTTAGTTTAATTTTGTCTGAAGATACTTGACTTGTTTAAACAAAGGTTCGATGGATGGATTCTAGTACAAATGTCCTTAGTTATAATACTTTTTTCTGCTGTATTCAGTTTCACATCTTATGTGTTGAGACTATTGACAACAATTATTAAGTAGAAACAACAATGAGGTTTCATGGTATTACTGCATATTATTCCTCTCTTCATTAACCCAAGCAGGCTTGTTGCATAGATCAATTTGGAGATGGTTTCCAAAGATCACAGCAGTCAGTGCTCTTCTGTTGTTGTCTTCATCGTCTTCTGACGTTACAGATTAGGAGCACAGAAAACTTTCACCACACCATAACATTTTGCTATGGGAAAACAAAGGCAGATGGCTATTAATGGGTATTCGTCATAAAAATAAATTCTTCATTGCATTGTTATGCTTATTAAAGCTTAACTAAGAAAAAAAAGGCAAATCCATCAGCCCGCTCTCGCTAGTTCTCGTTGGGTTTGTTTCTCGACTCTTGGAACCTCTTCCCACAGTTCATAGCTAAAGAGGAGACTGCAAATGAAGACAGGATCATGATCGAACTTCCCACAAAATGAGATGAGGCTCCTCTGGGGGCAGCTCGCAGCATTTTCCTGGGGAAAGCCTCTCTGTCGAAGGCTGCAGAGGCTGTCGCTGTCTGGACCACAGGTTCCATGGTTGTGAAGGATGCTTGGATGTCAGAAAGCTGAAGGCAAAGTCCACAAGCTCTCTCCGGAGATTTGGCTTTGGGTCCTCAGTAGAACTGCAGCAGCCTTAGCAGTAAGTATCTGGATCTCTGTTTTCCCGCCAGCACACCGAGGGGCTCGATCTGTTCTATGTCGCGTCTGATTCCTCTTCTGATCCCCACTATTACGTCCATTTTATAACTTCCCCAGGTTCGTCATCTAATCCCTTTAACTAAACTGCTGTCCTACTGCGTCAATAAGGTTAAAAATAGTTGGTCCATGTCTGAGAAGGACTACAGTGGAGATCTATTTCAGCTTAAGGCTGTCTACTGTAATTCTATTAAGTCACCCTGCCACTGCTCCATAGTGAAAAAGTACAGTTGTTTCTGGAATCTATGTTTGTACATACAGTAATTTGTACAGACTGCTGCAGTGTCTGACAGGTGAAAAGTTCTAACACTGTCTATAGTGCCACAATGCTGGCAAACAGGTATTATATTCATACCATGTTCACCACATGTTAGTATGCTAAGAGTAGCTTATTGCAAAAACAAAAAAAAAGTATTTCTAAGACTAATGGAAAGTTTCTTAGTTTTGTCGTATTTGCTCATCAACCAACTATGTGCATTTTCATTCCAATCTTTAAAGAAATGTATAAATCCCAGTGGGAAAATGTTGATCAGCATAATTTAAGTTCATGATTAAAACTGTTGTTCAAATGGTAAGTTATGACTCACTTGCTTAAAATTATATTGGAATAAATACGTATATGCTGACATATTAAGTAAATGGAATAAGTTCATATATTGATTTCTTGTAATTAAAATGTATGTTTAAAAAAAAAAGTCTGGCATAGACAGGACATTAGGTGAGAGGAGAGTCGAGCCACACAGTGTTTTTACCTTTCAATCTCTCTGCATCTATTTTATTTGTCAAATAAAAGCAACGGCCCATTTGTTTACTGCAAAAGACACAAGTGCAACATTTGGCAGCTAGATTGTTTTTCCATTGATTACAGACTGTAATTGATACTGGAATAGCTGCCAGAATGAGTCACTAGACTGTTATCCAAGTCTACTGTATTTTTCTGAACACCTAGATGAGATAAGTGCGTAGAGCTTTAGAGACTAAAATGATCAATCAAGGATTGGGGAGGAAGAGTACATCCAATTAAGAAACGGTATGGGACATTTATACAATTAAACATAGCCTAAAAGTTTTAAGTCGTGTGAATCCACCAAATATTATTTTCATTTGATTTGTAAAATGTAAAATATCTGTGAAAAGAACTATGTGTTTTAAATGAAATTTGCGTTGAACTTAATGGACTCATCCAAGAAAAACTCTTAAAGCCTGAATGAAGTTTGCTCAAGAACATTTAGACATAGAGATGAGTTTTGGAAATCTGTCTTTTGGTGTGATGAGGTCAAGGTTATGTTGGCA
Source organism: Microctenopoma stevenorrisi (assembly GCA_032270685.1). Taxonomy (NCBI): domain Eukaryota; kingdom Metazoa; phylum Chordata; class Actinopteri; order Anabantiformes; family Anabantidae; genus Microctenopoma; species Microctenopoma stevenorrisi. The sequence continues at coordinate 11,871,033 of JAUMTR010000001.1, forward strand.
TTTTGAAGAATAATGTAGAAATACTTGTTGGGTAGCTAGTCTGGCTTTACGTTGCCCCTGGGTCTTATAGGTCTGAAGTAAATATCCAAGTTGGTCCATAACATTTTGAAGTACACCAAATCAAGATCCCGGACTGACCTTGCAGATCTCACATCCTAATCCTGTTGGGAGCTAAAGGTCAAAATCCATGCTCAAAAACAAAAAAATAAATGGGAACATAATGTTTAAGAAACTAGAAACAGTAACTGTAGAAAGTTTTCTTTTCATTTTATTCCCCAAAATAATTAACAATTTGAAAAATAAGTTTAAAAACAAATCAATTATTTAGGCTCCAACTAAGTCTTCATGCGACCCACGTCGCATATGGTCAGCAGTTCTCTAATCCCTGAGGCTGTTACACATAGTCCTAGTTTCTTTTCGTGGCTTGTCTTTAATTGTGTTAATTGGATTGCACTGGTTCGTTTCCACTACTGACACAGAAAGAAAGAATGAATGAATGAATGGCGCCAAAACTATTGTGATTATATGGAATGATCGTGAATTAGAGAAAATGTCAAAGACCATAGATAATATTTGAAACTTGGATGGGAGGACATCAAACTGTAAATTTTCTTATTTTAAGTAATGAATTTTGTCTACTGAATAAAATATATGTGGTTCTGTTTCAGATTATATATACGAAACAGTACTGTGTATAAAGGGGCCCCTGATTTCTTTTCTAAAATGACTGAATTACAATTAACTCACAGTAATTACATACAAAATTAAAGACAATCTGCAGCCTCTTATTATAAATGCCAGATGTAAATACGATAATCCTGAAAATTACCTTTAAGTACTTCTTCTCTAATAAACTGCCAAAATGTGGTATTTTATGTTCGGTTAAAGATATGTTAGTATTAAATTATCCTGGGTAAATATTCAAAGGTTATTCTTTCACTGCTCTACTCATATTCTGTTGTTCCTGGGCTTTTAGGTTAAATTGTCTTCATCGATTGCTCTCAGGAGGGCTGACATTTCTCTGGCCCATCCAGCCAGTGCTGGGTCATTTCAGCTGGAGTAGCAGACCCTTTCCACATGGTGTCCCCATTACACCATTATTTTTTGTCATGAAAACATTTTCTAAACAAGGGTGTAAAATTTGAAGCTCAAGTGGAACAAATTAAAATCTTTGAATAAGTCTGTGGTCTTTAGATTAAAAAAAGATTATGACAATTTCATTTTTAGCTTTATGGAACTCTTTTTTTTCTTTATATACAGCATATTTAAAAAAAAATATATAGTGTAAAATAAGACACAAGATAAAAAGATAAAATTCAATATAATTTATGTTAAAGGGTACATGAATGTCTAGTCAGAGCAATCCGTCCCATAGTTGAGATTTATGCTGTTTCCTCAAAATAACTCAAAACACAGTCATTAATATCTAAACCGCTGACACAAAAGTGAGTACACGCCTGTAAAAATCTCCACCTTGTGCCCAATTTGTCATTTTCCATGCCCGGTAGCATGTGACTTGTTAGCGTTACAAAGTCTCAGGTGTAAATTGGGAACAGGTGTTTTAAATTTGGTGTTATCGCTCTCACACTCTTTCATACTGGTCACTGGAAGTTCAACGTGGCAAATAACTCTCTGAAGATCTGAAAGATCGAGTTGTTGCTCTACTTAAAGATGTCCGAGGCTGTAAGAAGATTGCCAACAACACCCTAATGCTGAGCTGCAGCACGGTGGCCAAGATCATACCGCTGTTTAACGGGGCAGGTCTCAGAATAGGAGTCCAGAAATGCACTTAATTGATCAAGCTGCATTTACAGCATCACTCCCGCTTAAACTTATTTACTTCTTCTTTCCATTTATTTTTATATATGTATGATGAGACACCCCGGAGACAGCTGATTGTGTGGTGTTTTATTTAGAGAAACTCCTCTCCTCAGTCTAGGCTTTTAGCCCAGCTGCAGTCTGTGACCCACTTCTTTTAGACAGGCGGTGCTAGAAATGAGGTGTGGTGAGAGCTGAGAGGAGGACAAAGGAGGTGTACTGTAGGGGTTTAAAGAAATACTGAGGCAAATGTACTAGATTTTGCTGGACAAATGGGTTTAATGGAGAAGATAAACAAAGAAGACGATAAGAGACCAGAGAGAGACACACGCACACACGCATTGTAGAATTGTTAGTTATAAGACAGATAAAATCGTGATTTAATATAAATGATCCCTGCTCAAATAAAAAAGACTTCTTTGTTTCAAATAACTAAATTAGTTTTGTCTAATTAGTAAAAAGAAGCATTGCAGCTGGCATTGAACATCTTTGCATAATATTGTTAAGGATTTATTCTGTGACGCTGAATTAGATATATTTAAAGTGCACTTCATGGGCACAGGCTGATAAATGAGGTGCGTCAGTTCCAGCAGACACTGCATTCAGCCTCAGGAGCATTTAAAGTGAATTATGTTCTCCTCAGTATTTAGCTGGGTGGACTTCAGATAACACCAACACAACATAATAACAACCAGTTACTTAATCAACACTTAATTCAACACTTCCTAAACTGGGCAGAGATTTGGAGATACTCTCATGCTGCCAAAGCTAATTCACTAACCACAGCAGAAAATTATAAATTAACCAAATGATGAAATTCCTTCACAGCATCTCTGATTATCTCTGAGTATTTTCTGGTTAGCTGTTAATTAGACAAATCATTACTTGAGCCATACTGTGATTATCATGTTTTCCTTTTATGCATCGTTTTATTGACCAGTTAAAATGAAAAAACAGATTGGAAGGAGATTTGATGTAAAATAGTAAATAAGTAAATAAGTAATAAAGTAAATAATTCTTACATCCACATGTGATGAATTCCATTACAGCCCAAACCAAAACACAACAAGCTATGGCATCTAAATTAAAGTTGTGAGTACAGTGGCGCAATAAAATATTTGGCACTCAGCGATTGTACATGTTGTCCCACTTAATCTGTAATTTCCAACAACGTTACACTTCAACTGTGGGACACTGGTCTTCACTAGGTTTTTTTGTACACACTGTAGCTGCTATTTTGGCCCATGCTTCCATGCAAATCTTTCCTAGAGCTGTGATGTTTTGAGCTGTCACTGGGCAACACAGACTTTGAACTCCTTCCACAGATTTTCTATTGGATTGAGGCCTGGAGATTGGCTAGGCCACTCCAGAACCTTGAAATGCTTTTTACGTAGCCACTCCTTTGTTGCCTGGACAATTTGGGATCATCGCCTTGCTGGAAGATCCAGCCATGTTTTATCTTCAGATCTCTTAATGATGGAAGGAGGTCTTTGCCCAAAGTATCATGAAACATGGCCCAGTTCATTCTTTCCTAAATAGAACAGATCAGTCGTCCTGTTCTCTTTGCAGAAAAGCAGCCCCAAAGCATAATGTTTCCACCCCATGCGTCACAGTGGTTATAGTGTTCTTGGGATGCAACTCAGCATTCTTCCCCTCCGAACACGGCGAGTGGCGTTTATACCAAAGCGTTCTATTTTGGTCTCATTTTTACTTTACTTTGCTTGGCAGACGCTTTTATCCAAAGCGACTTACAGGGAGCTAGCGCTGGGTGTCTGGCTCAGGGACACATCTGGTAGGTGATAGATTAGGAGTCAGACGGGGTTCGAACCTGCAACCATCTACATCATCCACATGGTCTCTGGCTAACTTTAGAGTCGCCTGAACATGTACTGACTTAAGCAGGGGGACCTTTTGAGCGCTGCATAATTTTATTCCTTGACCAAGTAGTGTGTAACTTATAGTAACTTGTTACTGTGGTCCCATTTCTCTCATCTCTCTCTTAGTCATTGACCAGTTCCACCCATGTAGTTCTCACAAGGTGAGATCTTGCATGGAGCCCCAGGTTGAGGAAGATCTTGTATTTATCCATTTTCTAATAATGGCTCCAACAGTTGATCACTTCTCACCAAGCTGCTTGCCTATTGTAGATTGGCTCATCCCAGTCTTTTGCTTGTGTACAATCTTGTCCCTCGTGTCCTTAGACAGCTCTCTGGTCTTGGCCATGGTGGAGGTTGGAGTCTGACTGTCTGACTGTGTGGACAGAAGTCTTTGATACAGATAACAAGTTCAAACAGGTGCCATTAATACAGGTAATGAGTGGAGGGTAGAAGACCTTGAAGAAGACGTAACTGGTCTGTGAGGGACAGTATTCTTCCTTGTTTGTAGCTATTAAATTCCATCATACAAACAGATTCCTAAAAAATCTTACTGTGTCATTTCCTGGATTTTGTTTTTCATTCTGTCTCTTGCAGTTGAAAGTCTCTCTATGATGAAAATTACAGACTTCTCTTATCTTTTTAAATGGGACAACTTGCACAATCAGTGGACGCCAAACCCTTTTTTGCCCCCACTGTATGTTAAAGTATGTTATTGTACAGCAGACTCCTTTTATTAACCTACACACACAGACAGAGGATTTGAATGCAAGAGGAGACACTTGCAGTCTATGAAGAGATGTGAGCTGACGTGGCTCTTATGAGACAGGCTTACCGGGGCAGGAAATGGGATCGCACAAGGGGCAGGCGTATTCCAAATCCCAGCCCTGCCAAGCTTTTGACGGCAGAGAGCTGACCACATGTGACCTCCCTCAGGGTGTCCATTGAAAAAGAGTGACATCATTTTGAGAGCTTTTACATAGAGCAAAAGGTAAAATACTTTAAAACTGTACCATTTATGAGCTCTACACTGCTCCTCCCTCCCTCTTCAAGTCTCACAGAATGCCGAGAACAAAAAAGGGATGTAAAATTCATGCACCTTCATTAATTTTTAAATATTAATAAGAAATGCAGCATTGGCTAAATGTGCAAGGGAAGTCAGACTGATTGGAAACTGGGTCACTCCCCAAAACATAATTTTTCACCTGCTGACACCAGTGCTCATTTATACTCCCTACATATTTTCTCTAATGACCATTTTTGTAAGATATTGTTCTGGTAATATCCTGCAACCTTTGAACACCTGTGATGTGAATTGATTGTACAATGCTGACAGGTTTGTAAACCACTGTTATACACTGTAACACTTAATACACGAGTTCATAGTAATAATAAAAACATATTTTTGTTTAACATATGTCTAAAACCAAAGAAATGATACTTTGGTAACAGCAGTTAAGAAAACATTATTAACACAAGATTTATTCAGTAGAATCTTGTACTGGGGCTTTCGAATATTTCCCATGATTCTCATTAGCAGACTGAGTTTGCCCAGATGCCCAGATATTCACATGTTTATGTTCATCAGCACTTTAAGGAAATGTCTTCCTTAAAGTGTGAAAGATACTAAACACCTGCTGAGTTGTGAAATTGTTTTACGAACTGAAAACAATTGTCATTAAACCAAAAAAGAAATTGTCTTTCAACAATTATTTATGCCAGTTGTATGGAAACCAACTAGACATAAAAAATATATATAATTTGATTGCAAACAGATTTAATTAAAATACAGACACCAGATGTGAAAAAGACTTTTAGCGTCAGGTGTCGTTAACCTCAGTCCTTAAAGAAATACAGTGATTCCATGTACAATGTGAAACTAAACAAGGTGTATGTAATTAATAATCATCTTATTCATTTTTTTATGACTTTTCTAAGCTTAATGCCATCTGGAGTTTACTTTTCTGATTAACTGTATGTTGAAAAATAGAGAGAGGTGTGTTTCTTGCCATTATACTTGTGAACAGCCAAGGATTTTAATCGATTCTTTATAAATAAAACCCTAATATTTG